>OY744533.1:73146189-73243689 GCA_963556195.1 Sepiola atlantica | reverse complement strand
ATCTACACTCTGATTCTAGGTTGAGGGCCGAGAAAAATCTGTGTGTCATTATTAAGTCAAGTATGTCTATTAATTGAAGATATTTGGAAAACCTTCAAAAGATATCAGATATAATTATGGATTTTTGGGGTTGCTATTTGAGAGATAGTTTAGCAGTCCTAAGTATTAAAATTTTTCATAGATTGAAAATTCATTCAATTAATTTCAGAGCACTAATTTTAAAGAATTTGAAACATTTATTTTTTCAGTGGGGATATACTCAGAAGGAAAAATCCATCAACCTTCATTCTATTTCGTAAGGTAACAAAATAATAAACAAAAAACAATGTATTGGGAGGGGGGGATATATGCTAAGTGTTCATAACGAAGACTATTCTGTTTATAAATGACGGCGATTGTGTCACGTGAGCCAAAATGCTGGCGGCAGCGAGAGTGCGGGGGTTTGGCGGCGGTTTGTGGAAAATCCATCAACCTTCATTCTATTTCGTAAGGTAACAAAACAATAAACAACAACAAAAAATGCGTGTGGGGGGGGGGATATATGCTAATTGTTAATACGGAAGACTATTCTGTTTATAAGTGACTACGATTGAGTCACGTGAGCCAAAATGCTGGTGCGGGAGGGGGGGGGGGGTAAAAATCCATCAACCTTCATTCTATTTCGTAAAGTAACAAAACAATAAACAACAACAAAAATGCGTGTGGGGGGGGGTATATATGCTAATTGTTAATACGGAAGACTATTCTGGTTATAAGTGACTACGATTGAGTCACGTGAGCCAAAATGCTGGCGCCGGAGGTCGCGGAGGGGTGCCGGGAGGGGGGGGGGGGTAAAGGTGTGCCGCCTCGTTTTGACTTGTTTATAAAAATGGCGACTTTACCGACGGAGATTTTTATTTCGATGTTTACGTGTACGATGAAACATACCTTAGTGTTTTAAATATTGTTTTTTTTAATTATTATTTACTAAAACGTGGTTTAAATACAAAAAATAATAATATGAGTGTTACTGGGAGTAATGCCGAAACTCATTTCACTCTAAATAATTTACGTTATTGAAATAGGATGTAACCGAGGTCACCGTAATAGTAAACCAAGGCCCGTCAGCTGGAAAATGACGTCATGCTTTGCAGAGATCTGAATCTCCAAAATATAGAAAGATTTTAAACCTTCTCTTCACTTAAAATCCATAAGAATTCAGGAAATCAACCAATTTTAATCAAATTTTTAGTATTTATTAATTAACGATCACGGAATATGATTAACCCATCACTTTATTAGAACTCCTAGTACAAATGTATTATTTCGTGTAAACAAAAAACAGCTTTACTATGTTATATCACAGGGTACTAAAAAAATGCATGAATGTATTTTTTTTATGAAAGTAAAGCATCGTAGATGTTAACAATAAGAATTTTTGGGTATCTTTTACGACGCTCAGCAGACTAAAAACGCTCAAAAAAACAAATATACAACAAATAAAAGTAACTGTAGGCGATAAAAGTTATTTTCAAACTTACCTGTGGCATTTGTTTGTATTTTTAACCCGTTCGAACTGCTATTTATTAGAAACTAAATTGTTCGTCACACCAAAATCGCAAAATCCAAGATGGCGGTCGTGGGGGGGGGGGGGTATGTAACAGAATCACGACCGACCGCCATTTTTTTGTGCAAAAAAAAAAAACAAGAATTTTTTTTTTACATCTAATAAAAACCCATCTATACTATGTAAAAATATAAACAAATGTCATAGCTAAGTAGGAAAATATCTATTCTCGACAGGTCGCCTTTACTTGTTGCATATTTATGTTTTTAATCACTTTATCGTTCGTTTTCTTGAACCCGTTCACAACTCTGCTGAGCGTCGTAAAAGATACCCCAAACAACTCATATATTTTATTTTACATATCATTTTTAACGGTGCACCGGCTTTCAATCCGCTCCGCAGAAACCAGAAGCCACAATAAGGGAAGAATTTCAAAAATTACCGTTTTGGGTTAAGTTCGGCAAAACTCGGTTTGTTTTGGTTCAAATTCTGTAGAAGCACCTTATTTTTGTTAACGTAAATAGGTCACAAATGAGTAGGTAAAGCAAACTAAATTGATTTCGATTCATTTCCCAACTGCGTTTCGTTTAAAATAATTTATATCCGTAAGATTACACATGTCTGTCTTGAATGAAAGATAAAAGTCAAATATCTTCAGTTGAGTTCCCAAATAAAAAGAAACCAGGGGGTTTTACCGTGGCCACCGAGTCTCGGTGGCCACGGTTTTACCCCGCCTAATAAACCGGTATTGTCCGGGCCTTCGGGTCTGGGTTTACGCCGGTCTATCGGTTGTTCGTCCTGTGCAGTTCTACGAGGTGCACCCTCACAAGCTTTGCCTTCTCACCTTTTGAGAGGGGGTTAGTTTATTGCTAATCGCCTGAGGCGCCCCTACCGGGGAATGCCGACGGGGCTGCCCAGGCAATTTTTAAATGGCCAGAGTGCTCAAATTCTCGAGCGCTGTTTTTTCCCCACTTTCCCGACCTTGTGTCACATCTTGCCTTGTGGGAGGAAGATAAATAGAAAAAGAACAGAAAAAAACACGCATTTTCGAACGCGCCTCTGTCGTATCAGAGAACGTCAATTTAAATTAAATACAAAAAAATGAAATATGGACGAAATAGGAGATATGTCCAACTGTCTTTATAGTAAACTTTGAACCTAGTAAATAAAACACTTTGAACCTAGTAAATAAAACACTTGTCAAGTTTTAAAGTAGGTAAATTTCAATGTAGCGAACTACGAAAGAAAAAGTTAAGTAAATCAGGATTTATTGCGATTTTTAGTCGATGAAAACGAAAAGAAAGTTACCCATCGTGGTGAATGCCGAAATAAAGATAAAATTAAAATAAACTCACCCAAGAAATTTGAAATGTCTCCCAAAAGAAAGTAAGTAACTTACGTATTTGAAAACGCAATCAGTCAACAGGAAAAAGGAACTAAATCGGTCGTAGAAATAGTGTGAATAATGAAACTAAAAAATTCCACGTAAGTTTACTTTCTTTTTCTTAGCAAATCCATAACGACTCATCCACGCTCGAATTTATTAATCATGGACGGCGGCACCGGGGAGGGGTCATCAATAATGGAGTTATACAGGGTGGGCAAAAATAAGGGTCCTATTTTTAAAAATTCATAACTTTTTTATTTATTGATTTTTTTTAATTTTTTTTTTTTTTAGAATAAGTAAAGGACCCCTTCCGAAGCAAGCATGAGCCGTATTAGCCCTAAGGAACGTACCCTCATTTAGAAAACATTATTTTTGCTTAAAAAAACTCAAAACAGTGTAAAAAACAATACTTTAGTTTTTGTAAGTTTTAAGAAGTGTTTTTCGGCTAAAATTTGTTTTGTTTATTTCAGAAAATCTCGGAAGGGTCAGTCTACACACACATAAAGTTTGGTGAGTTTAACTTTTATTTTGTGGAAGTTATTCAAATTCAAGTTATTCAAATTTAAAGATAGGACCCTTATTTTGGCCCACCCTGTATATGCATGTGTTTAACCGCCCCCCCCCCACTTTTATAACTGTCCCGCCGGTCTTGTTAATGACTATTATTATTTTTTTTTTTTTTTTTTTATCAATTTGTAGATTAACAGTAACACCCACCGCTAAATACCCTCCACCCCCCAAAAACAAAATAATAAGATTCTCCCTTTTTAGGCGATTACGTGTGAATATGTAGCAGACGCTACTACCGGCCGAGTGGATATTTGTTGCGACTTCTCTTTCTCGGTGTTAAGCAACTCCTTCGTCTCGGAGATAGAAGAAGAGGTTATCTCGTGAAAACACGTTAACCAAAGGTTCCGGCCAATCAGGGACCAACAGTCCAGCTTGATCACGCGTGACTTTATCCCTAATATAAATTTAACGTAAAATGATCCCCTATTTCCGGGACATTCTAGCTTTTTATGACAATTAACCAATTTTATTTTTAACCACTAAGTTTAAATTGAGTGGCGAGGTTGTAAAACCACATGTAATCGCTTAAAAAGTAGCCCCCCCCCCCCCCCCCAAAAAAAAAAAACGCGCAGGATTTATCTCCCGTAGTACAAACAAAACATGGAAATGAGGTATCATTTTATGCGAAACTTTAAATTCTACAATAATTGTTCTGTTTTTGTTTCTTGGTTTTTATCCTTTCCACCAAGTTTTTCGGACTATTCACAAAAGTAGAATCTTGTTTTTGGGGTTTTTTTTTTATTTGGGGTGGGAGTTGAAGAGACTGTTAAATCTATAATATTACCGTACGATTTAATGCGCTGGTGCTGTCGGGCTGCAAATGTAGGTTTGACTAAGAAAATAAGCATAAAATGAGAAATGGGAAAATACTTGTAATTAAAGTTCTAGTGGATCATTTTTCCTACTTTTTTCAACATTGAACAATAAAATACCACTGAGTAAGTACATAATATTGTTTTTATAAATAAAGAATTGGTGCTTGTTGCTTAAAAGTCCGAAAAAAAGATTTCTTTGTCTTTTACTGTTTAAGAGGTAAATAAGGGGCAGTAACTCTTATCAACTGTTGTTATTACATGTAACGTAATTTACAGAAAATTAATTAGTAATAAATGAACAACAAAGTATACAGCAATGGAAAATTTAAGAATTTATTGTGTTTATACTTGGGTTTTATACTGAATAAAATTCAGAAATTTGTTTGCAAATTTGTGCAATTTCTGCCACCACATGAATTCTGCGAGATAGGAATCCACCATTTGCGTGTGGGTGCCACATTCAATTTTATTTATTTCTTTTTTGCTTCACACCACATACGTTCAACGTGGTTGGTGGTGGCCCCGGTTTGTGGATCAACAAAATTGTACTTGTGATTCACACGCAAATGATGGAATCCTTCGGCACCAAGGCGATCGTATGCTCGTAAAATCTGGCTCAAAATTACAATTAAGAGTTACTGCCCCTTATTTACCTCTTAAACAGTAAAAGACAAATAAATCTTTTTTTCGGACTTTTAAGCAACAAGCACCAAAGAATTTTTCCGTATGGCCGAAGCACTATACAAGCACCTAAAAAAGTTCTGCACATTTCGAATGTTGCTAAAGTTACCTTCCCTTCTAGTAATATTCTCAGACGACATCGTCCAAAAAGTCGCTTTAGTGGAGTTTACTTTATCACGTTGTTCTCATTGAATTATAATTAAATCTCTGTCGTCATAAATACAAACATAATAAGACAATCCATTAAAAAAACTAAAATAGCTTTATTTAACTGATTAAAACATATACTTACTGTGTGCGGTTGGCTGAGCATGCCAGCTTGCCAAAATGAAGCGACTACTTTTTTTCCGGTGCTTATTGGGGACACTGGGACAGATGAAATTTCGGTGCTTGTGCAGATGAGCGGCCGTACGAAAAAAAAAAAATTATAAAAACAATATCATGTACTTATTCAGTGTTATTTTCTTACTCACTGTAGAAAAAAGTAGAAAAAAATTATTCACTAGAACTCTAATTACAAGTATTTTGCCATTTTTCGTATCATAACAGCGATTCGTTCAGTAAGTGTCCATCTTTTTTCTTAAAAATAATTCAAGGGCAGATAATTCACACGGAAAGGTACCCAGTGAGAATATGAACATTTCGGTTTATTGCAATAAATTAATTTGATTTCGTTTATTTACTTTCATTTTGTTTTATTGGCATAAATTTAATTTTTATATACAGGGTGGGCCAAAATAAGGGTCCTATCTTTAAATTTGAATAACTTGAATTTGAATAACTTCCACAAAATAAAAGTTAAACTCACCAAACTTTATGTGTGTGTAGACTGACCCTTCCGAGATTTTTTGAAATAAACAAAACAAATTTTAGCCGAAAAACACTTCTTAAAACTTACAAAAACTAAAGTATTGTTTTTTACACTGTTTTGAGTTTTTTAAGCAAAAATAATGTTTTCTAAATGAGGGTACGTTCCTTAGGGCTAATACGGCTCATGCTTGCTTCGGAAGGGGTCCTTTACTTATTCTAAAAAAAAAAATTTAAAAAATCAATAAATAAAAAAGTTATGAATTTTTAAAAATAGGACCCTTATTTTTGCCCACCCTATATGTAGTTGCTTTTTTTTTATTGCGTAATTATATCTTCCTTGCGAATTATCTGCCCTTGAATTATTTTTAAGGAAAAAGATGGACGCTTACTGAACGAATCTCTGTTATGATACGAGTGTTAATCTATAATATTACCGTACGATTTAAGGCGCTGGTGCTGTCGGGCTGAAAATGTAGGTTTGACTAAGAAAATAAGCATAACATGAGAAATGGAAAAATACTTGTAATTAAAGTTCTAGTGGATAATCTTTTCTACTTTTTTCTACAGTGAGTAAGAAAATAATACTGAATAAGTACATGATACTGTTTTTATTAAAAAAATATTTTTTTCGTACGGCCGCTCATCTGCACAAGCACCGAAATTTCATCTTTAATTTAGCAGAGTCATTTGAAAGGGGAGATAATTCAAAGTGTTTTCTCGATTCGGATTTCTCAATAAAAAATGGATCAGCACTATTATTTTTTATCTAAATCAAATAATTTTTCTTTGTTTAGATTGTAGCTGCACGAACCTTAGCCTAGTAAGATATTGTGTCTTAAAGAAAAGACTAAGATCCACGCTTATATTAGAATTGTTCAAGAGTAAAAACCGATAAAACATGTATGAAAGATAAAGCATGCATAAGTTGAAGGAAGAATAAAACGTAGTTTAAAAGTAACACAAAATATTTATATATGAACAAGTTACAGAGCATTAAGTGTTCATTTCAATGTTCGGTTAGAGAAGAGATAAATGTTCTTGCCTGTGATTTATGAATGTGTATGTGTGTGCGTAGTGTACCCATGTGTGAGGCTTGGTGTTAGTACGTCAGAGTGTGTGAATGTGCATGCGAGTGTATACATTTGTATGTGTGTGTCTTTGTCAGAAGTGTGAGGTTGCGTGCGTTGAAGAATGATAGGAGCCTTTGTGTATGTGTGTGTGTTAGTTGAAAGTAGCTGTTGTGCATGCGTGAGTTGAAATGTTCAACAGCCTCCCTGCACCCGAAGGCCGGGGGAGGGGGAGGGGGGTGAAGTAGTTGAAACGAAAATTCTGTTGCCGGCTCGCTGGAATGAGCAGAAAGAGAAGAGGCAGATTTTGTTGCGCGATCTGCTTTTATATTGTTTGATCAGTGGTTTGGCCAACGTAGTTGAGAGCACCTCACATGATCAACATTTTTGGCTTTTTTGTACCTTTTTGTTAGACTGTCTTTGGGAGCTGATGTTTATGGCTCCAGTTTTAGCTTTTGTTGTTGAAGTGAATTCGGGTTGGTTTCTGTTTTTGTGCCCACACCGTTTGTTAATAAAATAGAGGATGTCAATCCGATAAGATTATTAATTTTTTTTTTTTAATTTTAATCAAATAATTGCTTTATGTTTAGATTATTAAATCGTTTTTTGGTGGGTTTTCTTTTTCTTTCTTTTTTTGTTGTAACCATAACCCATAAGGAAAATCCAGAGAATTAGTAAGAAAATAAATTTTCAAAAGATACGTAAAAGGATTATTTATCAATCAATCAATCACAACGCTCGGTGCTATTTGCCACTGACTGTTTACTACAAAATCAAATACAACTTCAGAGTATACGTTAAAATTAAATAGATTAATTGAAATAAATTAAACATCACATAAATAAATAAGACACTTAATTGAAATGAAAAATACATGAAACATATAAAAAAAAAAAGTTTTACACTGGGTATAATTCAACAATCTGTCTTGCGGAACTTTTGTCTCCACATAAGCTCAGATAGGTGCGATTCCACCATTTTTGTGTGTGCGCCACATTCGGCTTTGTTCCTTTTTTAGCATCATTCCACATCCGTTCCACATGGTTGGTTGTGGCACCTGTTACTGGATCCACGAAAATAATGGAATCTTTTGGCATCTAGGTGATCATACGCTCGTCCACAATCAAATTGTTGTACCTGGTCTCATGTATCGTTTAATTATTGAAATTAACGTGCCAGCATCTCTGGCGGGCACAGTGACCAAAAAAAACCCAGATTTGGTGGCCTTTTTGTAGCCACAAAATACCCAAAACTGTCACGTCATACAGCCAGTATGACTTTTTCATTGTGAAAATAGACACTCGTCAATCTCAACTGTACACCCTTCCAATCCAAGAATTTGAAGATGTCGCAAAAAATGCTCCACACACAATTCCCTCATGGTCTTTTGCTATTTTACGATTGTATGATCAAACATTATCTGGCACCCTGTTTTTATTGTATCATACGTCGCTCTGCCATGAACCCAAAAATAAATGAATTTTTATGTTTTCCTGATAGGCAATTTGGAATTTAAAAAATACTTTTTAACTTAATGGACAACTTCCTTCCACTAGTATAGCATGGGCATCAAAACATAAACCCATAACTTCTTAATGTGTCTGGGATAAGTCACATCTCATGAACACAGATGCAGGTCTCCGCATCTGAAATAAGTCTGCAAGAAGTCTATTAGGTAGTTTGGTAGTTTTGTTTTATGGCATATCAACCCTTTTTGGGTTATTTAATGTCGAATCTGGTCATTATAGTAAAAGTTTTTATGCTTCAAGTTCTTTATATCTTCAAATGTTTAATCATCGTTTTTGGTTTGGTAGTTTTGTTTTATGGCATATCAACCCTTTTTGGGTTATTTAATGCCGAATCTGGTCATTATAGTAAAAGTTTTTATGCTTCAAGTTCTTTATATCTTCAAATGTTTAATCATCGTTTTTGGTTTGGTGGTTTTGTTTTACGGCATATCAACCCTTTTTGGGTTATTTAATGCCGAATCTTTTACTATAATGTAAAAAATTTATGCTTCAAGTTCTAAAAATAAAATAAAAAAGGGGAGGGGGAAAGGGAGAGGGGCTGTTGTTTTTGTTTTTGGTTTTGTAGAACATAATTAAGTTTTACAAAAAAAAAAAAAAAAAAAAAACGTCAATGTAGGTGAATTTCGTCTCAGGGAGCCACAGGGCAGCCTGATCTGGTATCACCAGAGAAGTCTATTAATTTTTCTCTACCTGTAGTTAAAATAAAATGTATTGTAAGTTCATAGTGGTTAGATCCATTTTTTGAGAAATCCGAATTGAGAAAACACTTTGAATTATCTCCCCTTTCAAATGACTCTTCTAAATCAAAGATAAAAATTTCATCTGTCCCCAATAATACAGAAGCACCGTTTTTTCTATATATTACTATGCTTATGCCTTCATTTTGTGTCACGATTGTCACAAATGAAACGCGCCATGCATTATAAGAGCTATTTTTAGCATCGACTGTTAAGATCAACTCTTATAATAACATTGGTACTGATATCGATCCTGACCCAGTTTTCGTGAGGTTCGACTCGGAAGCGTTCGGCTGTCCTACGCAAACGCCCGAGTGTTGACAAGCCTAATGGTACCAGACAACAATTTTGATATGGTGCTGCGTCCTGTGATTGTAAGTTATATTTTCAAGAAATTTTCTAAAAGAAACAACAAAAAAAACAAAACAAGCAAAACATAGCGAAGTTACTGTTATCAAATAAATATTTTTTTGTTATTTTGATACGTTGCTGCGTCCTATAATTTTTAGTTATATTTGCAAGAAATTTTTTAGACAAAACAAATAAAACAAGCAAAACAGAGCAAAATTACTGTTATAAAATAAATATTTTTAACCCTAACCCTAAACCCTAACCCTAAACCCTAACCCTAACAACAACAAAAAAACAAAACAAGCAAAACATTATTATCATAGGACGCAGCACCATATCAAAATTGTCGTCTGGTACAAATCGGCTCGTCAACTCTCGGGCGTTTGCGTAGGACAGCTGAACGCTTCCGAGTCGAACTTCACGAAAACTGGTTCAGGATCGATATCAGTACCATATTATTTATAATAACGAAAACGTTGCACGAAAGGAAAACAAAACCTTTTAATAAACAAATAGCGAAATGTATTTATTTTAGTTACCTGCACCATTGGGTGTAGGTTAAAGAAAGTTAGACAGTATACAAATGAAGAAAGGAATTGAGCAAGAAAGAGATCTGATGAAATTAATGCATCGTAGAAACTGATTAGTCAGTGTGTGACCAAATCACCTAACAGGGACTGCTCTCCACATAAGAAAATAAATGTAAATATTTATGACTGATACAACATGAAAACAGATGAAGACATTGGAAGGATCCTTTATGTTATAAATGCTGAAGTAAGGAAACAGAGAACATAGACAACCCGTGACTCTTTGGAAGCAGTGCACAGGTCATGGGTGGTCCATCTGGACAGTAACTGTATATATATATAAATACTAAACAAACTCTCGACCTGAAGGGTTTAGTATTTATTAATAATTTTTTGGGGAAGTGCTCCAGACAAGGCATGAAGCCACTTGATGTAAGGAGTTAAGAAGAACAAATATGATTATCGCAAAAACGAAGGCTATAGGTAGGAGGAAAACAATCTACAGGAAGAGAGTTCTACAAGCCTGTTGTTCTTAGAAAAAAATCTACTGGAATAAGAAGCTGTATTACAATGAGGTATCAAAACAGCGAATTAATGGAGACCACTAGACCAACGAGTCGAATGAGCTGGAACAAAGAAAGCAGAGAATGGATCACACAATTCTGAAGAACACATGCCATAATAGTATTTATAGAAAAGACTGAGACTAGCAATATCACGTCTGTGAAAGAGAGGGTTCAGAGAAGAAGAAAGAGTAGGGCCAATCAAATTGCAGATACGTTTCTGTACCTTATCAAAAACTCTCAAATTAACAATTGTTTGCTCTTTTCCAGGTTAAGACTCAATGTTATCAAGCCTTTCTATAGACTCAGAGTGAACCTCAAAAGGATCCTTTATTATGCCAGTATTTCCTACCCCTAATATTAGACATTGAAATAATTAAATAGAACACTTTTAAACACGACACATAATAATAATAATAATAATAATAATAATAATAATCATTACTGATAAAATAATGTAACAATATTTCAACAACACCAAACACTTAATCTACTGACACCACAACGTTTATAAAAATTTTTTTTTAAAAAAACCTCTTCTGCGAACCTGTCACAAAAACAACCTGTAATTTCTTGCCTCGGCTCTTGGCAAAAAACACCCTTCGGCAAGTGGCTGTATTTTATTTTCTGAAGATGAGGGCTTCCCTCGAAAATTTAAAAGGAACATACACCACCTCTACCATCACGGTTCGATAATAATACATTGGTAAATAATAAAAATTATTTGAAAATTATTGATTTCTCAATATTGTCATTCCTGTTTACCATTTCACGTATCATCACTGTTACCTAACCAACGAATTGCCATCGTCTTTAAACAATACTTCTTATATATTACGCACGATGCTGCAAGCAAAGTGCAACATTCTTCTCAAACTTTAAGAACTTGCAACCGTTCTGCGCGTCTGTGGATGACAATGCGCAGTATACCTCAATTGTTTTTTCATCGGCTATGTCTAAGAAGAGTGCACATTTGTAGAGTCCTCTCTGGAATTGATGTGACAGAAATCCTGCTCAGAAGGAGGACAGAGTTATGAAAACCGGAATGCATAACAGGTTGAGTCTGCAGGCAAGCATGTGTTTGAGAAATGGGATTGTGTTCGTCAGTTCCATTAAAAGGACCAGAGATCTTCTCTCCAAAAAGAAATCAACTTTTATTTAACAGTGTCGGCAGGAACATAAAAATACACGAATGTAAAGCAAGTTGGATTGGCATGCACGTATTATAGTAGAGAGATAATTGAGTCCAGATTTGGTAACTCGCCTTGGGTTCATTCCTGCCCTTGGTTGGAGGTCTCGACTGAAACTGCATCATATTACACGTGAACTGGTTTGAACGGAAATGGAAAGCTAATCATGCTACGTCGTTAAAAAAGTTTTAGCATAACAGTGCAAGAGATTACATATTAATACAGGAAATAGATTTCAATCATATAACTGCTACATTATCTCCTGCTTAGGCTTTTAGTCGATAAAAACAAGAGATCTTTTATTTGTCTGAGCGGTACATAAGAATTAATTTAAATGAACATGCAAATTGCAACAAGAACGTAAATACATGTTTATATTAATTTGAAATAATTATATTTTACTCCTTTAGAGTAAAATATTCTTTCGCTGAAAAGAGAAAAATATTCTTTTTGCTGAAAAGACAAAAAGTGTACGAGTAGCCTTGGCTGGCCCAGGTCTATCTAAGTCAATGTGGAGGTGGTTAAATTCTGCCTCAGGAGTACTGCAGGTTTTAAGTGGGGCTCGTATATCTGTGCACTGTAGATGTCTGGCAGGATAAAACAGGGAAGGGTCCAGGCAGTGAATTCACGTCTCAATTACATTTATTCCGAGCCAATATGAGCAGCATTCGTTGTACCCCAGCTCTCGCCGATGATAACTTCGACGTCCAAACCAATATTTCAACTTTTGATTTTTCGCAAAACACACCAAAATAGTTTCTTATAATTTGATTAAACTATGTTTAAATAATTATTACAAATAGAAATACCCCCCTCCCCTGACACACACCAGAAGATTCTAACTAGAATAAGTTTCTACTGTGGCAGAAATTCCAGTGTGATCCAGTCCGTGCAGAGAAGAAAAGATTGATTTGCAATAAGCTTTAGGAATGAAGGGGTAAGGTGAATTTAAGATCTCACACCAGATCTGTTCATCTGCTGTAGAGATGGGACATCTGTTCATCTGTTGGAGCTGACAGATTAAAAATATTAAAATTATTGTCCTCAGATAGAGAAATAGTAGTGAAATACATTCAACAGGGTGTATCCC
This sequence comes from Sepiola atlantica, assembly GCA_963556195.1. Classification (NCBI taxonomy): domain Eukaryota; kingdom Metazoa; phylum Mollusca; class Cephalopoda; order Sepiida; family Sepiolidae; genus Sepiola; species Sepiola atlantica. The sequence goes on along the minus strand of OY744533.1, from coordinate 73,230,823 downwards.
AACATGGCATTGCTGCATATGCTAAGAAAGAAGATGGAGGTGTACCAAGGTATTGATAGTTTAGAATGTGAATTTACCATTTGTGTCTACGCCTAAGAAATGGTATGGTAGAATAGGGATATTTGTGACAATGAAGATTGTATATGGGATAATGGTTAAAAGATTGAGGTTGAAGTCAGTAGTGCATGTTGTTATTCACTGTTGCAAGCATGGAGTACAGATTAGTCTGTATTGTTGCAAGTGTGGAGGAGTAGAGGTCAGTTTCTACTGATGTGTGTGAAGAGAAGTGCATGTATGAACGCTTTGTTGTGAATGAGGAGAAGTGCATGTTGATATGCACTGTAGCATGTCAGAAGTGCATTATGTATGTGCTGTTTCACGTGAGAAGTAGTGTATGTGTGAATGCGCTGTTGTGTATGGAAGAGTGTAGTTGATCACTCCATAATCTTTACCTTTGGTAATGTCTGCGTATAGAGAGTTTGTATTTAACTCGGTAGTAAAAGGAGGGTTAATGTCACAGTATGGGAAATTGCCATTGTGAAAATGGTTCCTGGTAAGATTCACGATGAGTGGAACATAAGGGGAATATAATGGAAATTATTATCAAAGACAAAAATTTTCAGAATAAAAATGTCTAAACTTTCATAAAACCACATTATGAAAATTAATAGCAAAGACAAGAAATTTTATCATAAAAGATATATCTAAATTTTCATTAAAAAAATTTCTCGAACATGAAAAAGTTCAAATGGCAAAAAGAAAGTCTGAAATAAGCCGCAAAAGTATTTAATCCTCGTACTGTGTGTGTGTCAGGGGAGGCGGGGTAGAAAAATAATTATTTAAACATAGTTTAATCAAGTTATAAGAAACTATTTTGGTGTGTTTTGCGAAAAATCAAAAGTCACAATATTGGTTTGGACGTCGAAGTTATCATCGGCAAGAGCTGGGGTAGAACGAATGCTGCTCATATTGGCTCGGAATAAATGATATTCCAATCAGCAGTCGACAGAAATGACCTTTGAACCAGATAAGGAGTTTAAGTGAAGAAATTCGAAGCGTAAACGAAAAATACGAATTCCATGAGAAGCAGATTCTCCTTACAAGGGGGGAAAACAAGGACGCGCCAAAATAATTAAATTACGATTATAAAATTTATAAAAAAAATTATTTCTTCTTTGACCCTAAACTGGCGCAGATTTCTTCCGGGGGTGTCGGTTTTCCAGCCATTTTTATGTACTAACTAAAAGGAAGTAATTCAAGCTAAAAAATCGGTTATTTGTTTCCTTTTTTTTTGTCTGAAGGGAAGAAAAATATTTATTCTGTCGTGATTGTATCTGAGGGCCAAAAACTTTCAAAGCGGCAATATTTGTTTACCTGACACATGGAGGGTTGTATGCCACATGGTAAAAAATATTAAAATTTACGGACATTTTGAATTTGAAAGAAGTTTTAAAATTAAACATTGGATATAAAGCTTTTTTTCTATTAATATCCAATTAATTCCCTTTTTTGTTTTTTAGAGTAGATGTACAACGATAAAAATCTCCGATACAATATATATTTTATAGCGAACATCATGCCAGGAAAAACATAAAAAAAAATGTATCTACTCAGGTTTTGTTGGTCCCCCGATTTATAAAATCGGGAGACCTATGTTTTGAGGCATTTCCGTCCGTTCGTTCGGATTTTTCTCCGCAACCATCCATTGTATTTATCTGAAATTTTGCATGAAGTTGTAACTTTTGTCAGGTTAGAAAGTGACATTCTCCGATTTTTGAAAAAACATCTGGTTAACCCCCCAGGGGGTCAAAAGGCCCCAAAATGGCAAAAAATGACATTTTTTGCCCCATAACTTTTCATCCATCCATTCAATTTCTCTGAAACTTGGCTAAAATGTGGAGGCAATTGTTCCTAATAGAAAATACGTATCGCTGACCTTGGAAAAAATCTGGTTCGCGCCCCCAGGGGGTCAAAAGCCCCCAAAATGGCAAAAAATGACCCTTTTCTCCCATAACGTTTTATCCATCCATTTAATTTTTCTGAAACTTGGCCAAAATGTAGAGGCAATTGTTCTGGATATAAAATGAGCATCCTTGACCTCAGAAAAACTTTGGTTCGCGCCCCCAGGGGGTCAAAGGAGAGTAAAAAATGCCCCAAATTGCCCAAATTTATTGCATTTTACACTCGCCACATTGAGTCATATACAGAGGGGGACCACGCACGCGCGGCTTGTTTCACCATATTTGTTTTTGTTTTTTTAGTACTTCCATGATTAAACTTTTTTATAATATCAGGGTGTCCAATTTGTTGTACATGTATTTTGTATAATGTCTGGTGCCAATCTGTTTTGTTGAGATCAAAAGTTTGGGAACACAAAGTTGCACAGTGACGTTTTTCTTTTTCTTTTTTATGAATGTCTCTTTAAACTGTCAAATAGGACATGAAAGTTCCGATTGAAATCCGTGCGGTTCCTTTTTTTAGATCAGGAGTCTGCGTCAGCGATTTGTTTTAAAAATGCTAGTATCAGAGGGTAGCATGCTTTCACCAATATGTAAAATGTCTTCTCTGGGATTGATGTGAGAGAAATCCTATTCATAGGGAGGACAGGATTATGGAAACCGGAATGCATACAGGTTCCGTCTGCAGGCAGGTATGCGTTAGAGATTGTGATTGTGTTCGTGAGTTCCATTCTTCTTCCTCTTTGCATGTCTTTGAAGTGTCATGTGATCATACAACAGTTTTCCACTTTTTTACGCAGTCCTTTGCATTATTGTTGTACTCTGCAAGATCTTTCAACCTACACTGGTTGGGCAGTAGAGGGCAGACAAAGCAGTGTTGCATCGTATGGTCCTTCTCTCCACATTCGCAGATAGTTCGGTCAGTTTTGTAGCCCCATTTGGTCATAGCAACTTTTGGGCAGTAGAGGGCAGACAAAGCAGTGTTGCATCGTATGGTCCTTCTTTCCACATTCGCAGATAGTTCGGTCAGTTTTGTAGCCCCATTTGGTCATAGCAACTTTTGGGCAGTAGAGGGCAGACAAAGCAGTGTTGCATCGTATGGTCCTTCTCTCCACATTCGCAGATAGTTCGGTCAGTTTTGTAGCCCCATTTGGTCATAGCAACTTTTGATCGCCGCATAGTGAGTTCGATTAAAAGGACCAGAGATTTTCTCTACAATAAATCAACTTTTATTTAACAGTGTCGACAGACACATAAGAATACGGTAAGACAAGTTGGATCGGCATGCGCGTATTATAGTAGGAAGGTAACTGAGTCCAAGTTTTGTAACTCGCCTTGGGTTCAGTCCCACCTTTCGTCACCGTGACAAGAGGTGGAAATGTCTACATTGGGGTCTCGATTGGAACTCCATCATATTGCATGCGAACTGGTTTGAACAGAAATCGGAAGCTGGGCATGCACAGTAGGTCCCTAACGTCTACGTCATTAGCAAAGTTTTAGCACAACATCACATACACGAGAGATTATATATTAATACAACAAGAAATAGGTTCCAATGATGTAACTGCTACATTACACCCTGCTTAGGCTTTGAGCCGATAAAAACAAGAGATTCTTTATGAGTTGCACATGAGAATTAATTTAAGATAAGTCACGTGGCGTTCACTTCATTCTTTTATTAGCTGTGTTTTACACGTTTGAACTGAATACCGCCCATGATGAAAAAGAGGTTGAAGTATTATTTCTATTTCAGGATTGACATCAGTAATTACTAATAAAGAGGGATAACTAACTACTACAGGCATGATGTCAGATATTTTAATGATATTGTCGACCGTCATCCATCTTTACACTTAATGGTAACATAGTATAGGTTTGTGTCCATCAGCTCAAACTCATCCACCTGTGGATTGTTTTGTTCCTGTTGAACCGGTGAAGAAGGACTGGTCTAGGGCTTGTTATTCAAATTGGTAGAGATTAGTGATATGACGATTCCAATATTTTTCCCAATTCCGATACAATTACTGATTTTGTTATAAATTCCCGATTCCGATACAATTACCGATTCCAAAATTCGGATTCTTTTTTTAATTTTTAAATGTTTAGCTGTAGAGTTGTTGTTGTTTTTTTTAAATGATATAGTTATTCACGGATATGTGTTTCGCCGTTACGGTGGCTCATCAGATTGGCTGATGATAGGATTTGAAACCTCGACCACAGAGACTGCAGGCGAGTGCTTTAACAAGCCACGAAGCCCTGTCTGAAATATGTGTTGTCTGCCCTTTTTATCTTTCTTTTCTCTTTGAAGATTACAAGGGGCTAGGTGATTTCAAGGAAGTCTCGCATAAGATTTCTTTATCCAATGGGAATGTATTGAAATTTACAAGTAGCAAATTCTGTAACTGACAGATTTAAAATATCAACTGATGGCTGGTCCAAAGCAATTTAACGAAGGCTGATGTCCTCAGGTGAAGAAGTAGCGGGACCAGACAATGCATCTGCAGTAGTATTCTGTGAACCGAATATATACCGTATGTTCCTGGAGAACAGAGAAATGAAATCCAAATGCCTAGCTTCTCGAATGGAATATTTGTCTGTCTTAGCACATAGTGCAAAGGTAAGGTGACGATGGTCCGAGTAAATAACAAATTCCCGACCCTCCAATCCATGGTGAAAATGTTTAATAGCTAAGTAATTAGCCAAAAGTTCACGTTGTGACGTGTTCAGAAAATCAATGCGTGAATAATGATTTTTAAAAAAATAAATATCGGATTTTAAACAGTAACGATAGAAAGTCAAACAAAAACGATCTGTGAAAAAATCTAAACAAACATGTGCATGCGCGTTACATTATGTGCATATGAATAGGAGAGGAGGGTGAAACATGCATAGTTTATCACTGTGTCTGGTTCTGTCTCTCTTTTTTGAAGTCACCTGGTAAGGAGAGAGAGAGGGGGGAAAGGTTTGTGGGGATGTGGCCTCAGCAAATTATATCAGCTGCTGTATTCCTTTCCTTCATCTTCACTCGTGCATGACAGAACTTAACGGGAGTAAGAGAGGGAGAAAGTGAGTGTGTGATGTTATGAGGAAGAAAGAGTATGGGGAAGAAAGAGAAAAAATGAAATTGGAAGGATAGCAGCCGACTTTGTTTTGTTTGAGTGCGAAGTTTAAGGGAGACGAGTTTGGAGTTTTGGAATGCAGTGACATAGACAGAGATCAGAGGAAAAGAAAAATGATTTAGAGAGTCGAGTTTGGAGTTGGCATCGCGCAGATGTGGAAAAACGATGTCAGAGGAAAACGCCTCTGTGAAATAAAAGCACAGGACTTGTTACAATGGTAAGCTCTTCTATCGAAACACCTGTGGTAAAAACATAGTTTGTGAGGGCCAGTATAATAATGATCCAGTGAAGGTGAACAACAACAATGCTGTCGAGAAGGTGACAGCACCCTAGGCGACCTTAAAATCTCTACCTTCCTGGTTATTTGCTTAATTACCTTCAACATGTTTGCATATTTGAAGTCTGTATCTAGCTCAGCAGCAACTGGAAGGATAGCAGCCACAGTATGAGAAATTGCCATTGTAAAAGGATTCCCAGTAAGACTCATGATAAGTCTGGCGAATGAAAGAAATATGAAAGTTAATACCGAAGACAAAAAATTCTAGAATAAAAAATGTCTAAACTTTCATAAGAAAAAGTTATGAAAGTTAATATCGAAGACAAAAAATTTATAATAAACAAACCGCGCATGCGTGGTCCCCCTCTGTGTGTGACTCGATGTGGCGAGTGTAAAATGCAATAAATTTGGGCAATTTAGGGCATTTTTGACCCCCCTTTGACCCCCTGGGGCGCGAACCAGAATTTTTCTGAGGTCAAGGATGCTCATTTTATATCCAGAACAATTGCCTCTACATTTTGGCCAAGTTTCAGAAACATTGAATGGATGGATCAAATGTTATGAGAGAAAAGGGCCATTTTTTTTGCCATTTTGGGGGCTTTTGACCGCCTGGGAGCGCGAACCAGATTTTTTCTAAGGTCAGCGATACTTATTTTCTATTAGGAACAATTGCCTCCACATTTTGGCCAAGTTTCAGAGAAATTGAATGAATGGATGAAAAGTTATGGGGCAAAAATGTAATTTTTTTTGCCATTTCGGGGCCTTTTGACCCCCTGGGGGGCTAACCAGATGTTTTTTTCAAAAATCGGAGAATGTCACTTTCTAACCTGACCAAAGTTACAACTTCATGCAAAATTTCAGAGATACTCAATCGATGGTTGCAGAGAAAAATCTGGACGGACGGACATGCCTCAAAACATTTATAAAATCGGGGGACCAAAAATATATGTTAAAACTTTAATGAGAAAAATTTCCCGATAAGCAATGCATGAAAAAGTTTCCAAAAATGAATAGCGTTGCTTTAAAAAGATCACATGGTGAAAAGAAAGGCTAAATTGAGCTGAAAAGTTAGTTAATTGTCATACTGTGGGTCGGAGGAGTAAATAGAAATAGAATTGTTTCAACATGGCTGGATCACCTTAAACGAAATTATTTTGGTGCAATTTTTTTTTAAGCATCAAAAATACAAAACTACCATCTTTATTTCGAATGCGCATCTGTAGAGAAAAGCATCCAGGCATAGTTTAAATGTTGAGTATTAACCACGAGGTGAAATTAATAAAAATGGTGCAGGCATTATTAATTTAAAAATAAATTGTTCTAGAATTAACATCGAACGAACATTACCGTTATTTTTATTTTTTTTAGTATTCAATTACTTATTATTTCATTTATTTTTTATATCTAAATAAATCACCTATTTCGGTGCATGTCTTAGAACAAAATTCTTAAATAAAACAGATTATACAGTAATGATCATGCCAGAAAAAAACAACAATAAAAAATATATCTACTTACATACGATGCTGTGAGATATTCTTTACTTTATAGTAATTTCGGAATATAAAAAAAATATTCAGCTGCACATTAACTTTATTTTATGTATATATATATTTTTTATAAGTATATAACGTGTTGGAATTAAATATCCCTGGAAGAAAGTTCAATTCTCGCACGTGAGAATGCAGTAACAATTATGTAGATAAGTGCAAAATAGAAACAGGGCAACAGCTTTTGTGAGAAGGAACACAACAACAATCGTATATAAGTTTAAAACAGTTTTATTTGTGAGAAAGCATGAGGACAAATATATACAACAAATGGTGAGTTCAAAGTTTAGAAAGGAGGAAGTTAATTTAGGTTTGCAAAAACGTGCTTCGCGAACTTATCTTGTGGGAGTTCTAGTAACAGGTTGCACGTGCGTACACCTCCATTCTGGCTCCTGTCGAGATGTAGTCACTTCAGTCCAAGATGGTTGGTAACAGGAAGGAGTGGGCTTTGTCTCAGAAGCATCCAGCCACGGTTCTACCAGGTTCAAAAGGTGGGTCGAAAAGAGGCCGGGACACAGCGTGCAAGCGTTTTTATAGGCTGACTCACGTGACTCCAAAGAGTACAGGTTGGGATGCCTGACAGCCAATCCGTGAGACCCTTAAGGGACAAGGCTGCAGCCAGTCAGTGAGGGGGACGTTAATAAATTCCAATAAACGACTGTTAGTTGTAGAGTGAGAAGGAATTAAAATGAAAGTTTTGTCGAAATCAGAAGTTTGCATTCTTTTTTTTTCATGGCAACATTTCCAATTTGTAGAGAAGGAAAGAAGAGATGTCGGATTGGCATGTTTTAGTAGAGTTGCTGTGTCGGTATCCAGAAAAGGGTCACCAAGGTTTGGCTAAAGAACGAACTTCTTCTGTACAATTCAAATCAATTTTATTCAAATAGTTGCATCAACACAAAACATGGTTCGGAAATAGTTATGAATACAGCAATACAACAGAGATTGAGTATATGTACTATAGAAATGGAATTGAGTCCGTGGGTTTCATCTCGTCTAATAAAGCCATTACTAGAGATGAGGGGAGAAATATAACATCTTGTTGCATTGACATCTAAAACGGGACTTTTATCTCGCCGCTCACCCAAGACATTGCAAGAGGCGAGGAAAGAAAATATGGCGTCTTGTCAACATGGCACTCAAAGTCTGAATGTTCATAAATCAGCACAAAACGGTTGGGCAGAAGTGCTATCTCACACAAAAGTGTTTGGGCCGAACAACGCATCAGTCACTCCATCAGCGTCGTACGTAGGTAAAATATCAAAAAATAATTTAATTTTAAATATATATATATATATATATAAATGTTATGTCGAAATATATAATTACATTAAAAATATAAATGTTTCATTGTCTTGAAAAAAAATTTTTGTATCGTATAATCTGGTTTTCAATCTAATTTCATATTTTTTACTAAGCAATGCTTTAAAGGTAGCCCGAGCACTTTAATTAAATACACACATGCTAGCATATCGCTACACATATCCTGACTTAAAAACTGTCCCTCCATTACCATCGGGAGGATTTGGGAATCTTCGTCGGCGATCGATAAATCTCAACAATGGAAAAAAAAAAATGTCCATACACTGAGGAAGGTACGTTATTCCGAAATATATGATTAAAATAAAAATAAATGTTCTATTTCTTTGAAAAAAAAATCAGGCATTGTATAATCTGGTTTTCAATCTGATTTAATATTTTTCACAAACCGATGCTTTAAAGGTAACCCGATCACTTTCATATATATATATATATATATATATATATATATATATATATATATATATATATATATATATATATATATAACATTTAATGAATTAAAACATTACTATTGTCCCAAAAATTAGAACATCAAGTCCAGTATGTCGTACGATCGTTTCCAAAACAGTTTGGAAATACCTTATTTTATTTTATTGTATAATTTGATAAAGCTAGTCCAAAACGTCCTTTTATCAGCGCCTTTAACTTACAGAAAATTAGAGAAAATCAAAGAAAAAAACAAAAACAAACTCGTTCTAGAGAAACATCTACTGACAGAAAGAGTCACCGGTGGATATGTTGCTAGCATAGGAGGGGAAAACACAATGGTACCTATAAACAAATCACCGGTACATATAAAAAAAATAACACAATACTTTCCAAAGTGCTCGGTTGTGGTAATGTCCATTCTTAGGTGTTTATACTTGATGCACCTCGGCCTTAGGTCATATAACCTCCGTTAAAATCAAAATTTAACTTAAACTTATCTGTATATATATATAACTCCTAAACTAATGAACCGATCATTATGAATTTTGGAACATAGCTGCTAGTAAAAGGTTTGTTAGGTATCGAGGGGGTGATGTTCCCGGACTATAAACGTGTTCAGTAAATCAAGCAATTGTTGCATGCAAAGACAGAGTAATAATTAACAAACAAAAATGAAGTAGTTCAAATAACGTTTATTGAACGTGTGTGTACGTGGAATGAGGAAGTGTGTGATGTATGCATGTGTGTCGATGGAAAAACAGTTCTTGAAAAAGGTATAAGAAATGAATCCGGCGAGAGGAAAGTCTTTGAAAGCCGTACACAAAGAAAATGAGTTGAGAACTCTTACCGTTGTTTGACCACGTGTGTTAGTAGTTGTTATGCCGATGCCATTTGTAGAGAAAAGCGTTAGACGAAGCGCTAGTGTATTAGCGTCGTTCTGTCGACCAGAGAAGAAAGAGAGAGAGAGAGAGAGATGGAGCGCTAGTGTCAGCGTTGTTCTGCCAAGGCTGGTCGGTGAAGAAGAGATGGATTTTCCGTTTGCAACGGTTTTTATAGTCAGAAGGGCAGATAACTCTGGTGTCGCTTTACAGTGCCACCTGTCGGTGAAAAAGCGACACCTACCGGCAAACCGGTGTAGTTATGTTTTGAAAGGAGGAGGTAACTGCTACAGGTTGGATAATATGGGGAATATTTAGTTTTTATTTAGTTTTATACAAAGGGGGCAGAAAAGGGGTGGAAGATCTTCGTAAAAATTCAGATACTTCCGATTTGTGTAAAATTTAAACAATAGCATTAGACATCAATCATTAAGACATTACCAAGCCTGCTGCAAAGAAGATGGGCTCCCTCTACCGTGCTAGTAAACTCCTCACACCTGACATTATCCTGTATCTCTACATCCGCCCATGCATGGAATATTGTTGCCACATCTGGGCTGGTGCATCATCTACTAGTCTCTCCCTCCTTGACAAGGTCCAAAAAAGAATTGCCAACCTAATAGGTCCCTCACTGTTGTTCGGATCGAGGGTCGTGTTCCCCCGATTATAAACGTGTTCAGTAAATCAAGCAATTGTTGCATGCAAAGACAGAGTAATAATTAATAAACAAAAATGAAGTAGTTCAAATAACGTTTATTGAACGTGTGTGTACGTGGAATGATGAAGTGTGTGATGTATGCATGTGTGTCGATGGAAAAACAGTTCTTGAAAAGGTATAAGAAGAAATGAGTCCGGCGTAGGAAAAGTCTTTGAAATCCGTAACACAAAGAAAACGAGTTGAGAACGCTTACCGTTGTTTGCCCACGTGTGTTGGTAGTTGTTAGGCCGATTGAAGAGAAAAGCGTGAGACGAAACGCTAGTGTATTAGCGTCGTTCTGTCGACCAGAGAGAGAGTGAGACGGAACGCTAGTGTCAGCGTCTGTCTGCCGAGGCAGGTCGGTGAGGAAGAGGTGGATTTTCCGTTTGCACCGGCTTTTAATAGTCCGAAGGGCAGATAACTCTGGTGTCGCTTTACGGCGCCACCTGTCGGTGAAAAAGCGCCACCTACCGGCAAACCGGTGTAGTTATGTTTTGAAAGGAGGAGGTAACTGCTACACTGTCAACCAAGCTCCAGTCCCTGTCGCATCGCCGCAATGTAACATCCTTGTGCTTGTTTTACAAATACTTCAATGGATTATGCTCTAATGAACTGGCTACTCTGGTGCCCCCCTCGACGTAAATTCACTAGACCAACTCAACAATCAGCTAAATCGCATCCATTCACTGTGGAGGTCCCCAGATGCCGGAGAGCTTTCTACTCCAATAGCTTCTTTCCTCGTGCTGCTGGCCTCTGGAACTCCCTCCCTTCCCTCTGTTTTGTCGACGGTACTGACATGCAGACATTTAAAACTAATGTAAACAGACATCTTGCTGCGCAGCTCCCAATTTAGGTTGACCCCCCCCCCCCCCAAAAAAAAAACCTTCTCCCTTAATTCTCAGTAGCCCCTTACGTCTACAGTGGCGGCCTGCCTTGTTTGGGGTGAACCACGTTAAAAAAAAAATATCCCCAAAATTTTAGTTTCTTTGGAATATTTTAAAGTGTTTTTAGAGGGTACAATATGGACACAACCTCCCTTTTGAAAAGTCAACTTTTTCAGATTTACATTAAATTTGATCCATATTTATTATACAAGATTCCCTTAGTTTCAATTTCTTTATAAGACCCCTTAAGCTAAAGCCTTCATTTTTATACATTTTATAGAATAAAAATAATACAAGGGATTTTGATTAAAATTGGAATAAGGATTCGAGACTCTAGAGATAATGTATTATTATATGTTGATTTTAAAAGTAGTGCAACATTGTTCTGTTCGGGGAGTTAAATAAATAATTTTCTATTTTGTCTCATTAAAAATAAAGCTCAAGTGGAATAACTCTGATTTACACATATCTGAATCAGTTGCCTCCCTTGTATGACAAACTGATATCCTTCACACGTCACAAAAATGAAGAGGGAATCGCATACATAAACTTCCGGTTAAGGGAATTTATAAAAATAAAAATGGTTTTATTGATGCCGCGAAATTTAATAAATTTTTATCTTAAATACGATTAAATTCACAAATGACTTTCTCAATTGAACATGCATAAAAAATTTTAAGCTTACAATAAAATCATAATTAAATTAATATATTAAAGCACTTTTATTAAGTTCAGTATAAAATTTAGATACGTTTAAACAAAAGCAACAACATTTCCACTTTCCATCTTTGGAAGGGAAACAAGTAGACATGGCTATTTAAAATATTTATTTATTTAATTTTACAGTGTAATTACAAGAGCAGAAATATATTTAATAGTGGCGAAAGAAAGATTGGAACCTGAAACAAGATCGTTCCGGTTTGTGGACATCGATTCCAGTTTTTGTTAGAACCGTTCGTTTTGTCGTCGTCTCCACAATATTTCATTCTTTCAAATATGGACTTAACTAATGTTTTTAAGGCGACTGTAAAAGCCTTAAAATCTCGGCGGAAAAACTCTTTGAATAATAATAATGATGTAGATCTTAAATCCCAATTGTCGAACCAATCGAAGAAAAAGGATGACGACTTCGATTTGAAAGCCAAAAATGTGGTAAAGAAAACTGGAATTGTTTTGTTGTTTTTTTTCTTCTTTCGGCGTGTTTGGGTTTTTAACTTGTTTATTTTTATTTTTTAAATATTAATTATTTTTTTTAATAATTGATTTTATTATTACTTATTTATTTTTCGGAAATATCTAATTTTTCTTTTATTATTCATTTATTTATGCCTTCATTCACGAGCATTTCGGTTCAATGTTACAATAGTGTCGCGGTCGAAACATTGTTTGGTACTTTTTTTTTGTTTTACAGTAGGACCCGCGCTAAAAGTGCCTCGGCATCGGTGCTTTTCGGATGTTTACGTTAAACGCCGGACAGTGCCGAATGAAAAATCCGTTGACAAAATGTATGAAATAAATATTTATTTTTTTAACGAAGATTCAAATAAGTGCTTAAATTAAAGTTTTTTTCTTCTCATTAAACATAAATTAGTAACAGTGAAAAGTTAATCAGATAAGTGTTGTTTTTCATTTTTTTACGTAATTTGTTTTTTATTTTTAACTTTTTTTTTTTTTTACTGATTATTTTTGTTGATTTTGTTAGGGGTTTAGAGCAGGGTTAGGAATTAGGGTTAGGGCAGGCTTTATCGTTCCTTCAGAAGTTTCAACAGCCAGTGATACCATGTAAAAATTCATTTTGAAATCGCGTTTGTATCAGTTAGCAAGTTTAGCTGTCGTCTGCTTACTCGTCTCGCTTCGGGGTTTTCCGGTGTTTAACGTAAACCGCCGACACCGAGTGACTTTTAGTGCGGGCCCTACTGTAAAAAAAAAGTACCCATTGTTTTCGTGTAGGAGCACACACGAACCATAATACTCGACTTTGGACGATAACACTTTAAGATTAATACTAACTTTGAGTAAATTCTTATTTCAGTCACTCAAATTATTTAGAATGATTGACAAATAATAATAAAAAAGAAGCTGGATGGTGAAAGTCCAGAATAGTTAACAGTCGAAAAATCATAAAAAAAAACAACAAAAATAACAAATTATTACCAACACAGTATAATTTTAAGGTGCTTCTGCTGTTTCACAATAACATTAAATGATATTTAAAGAAATGTACAAACTTTGTCATGTACTTACGTGTTAACTGAAAATAAGACTCTACAGAAAAACATACGCAAATTCATCCAGTATTTATTGAATGACTAGCAAAAACTACCCGCCCTTCGGGCAGCAATTACGGAGACAGTAGTTTTCTTTACAGAAAAAAAAAAAATTTCTATTTGATATTTTGTTAATTTGTAGGAAAACAACAAAAATATAATGTCGTAGTGTTATTTTATATATTCCAATGTTGGGGAAATTTACTGTGCATGAACATAGTCAAATTTTATTTATTAGGAAAAAAACAACAAAAACGGTTAATTGATATGGTCTTTAAGGTATTCAATGTCGAGGAATTTGGTTTTGTTTCAGCATAAAAGTGAAAATGAATTCCTCATTAAAAACTGATTATATAATGAAATGAACAAAAGTGGAACGTCCATTGATCAAATAAAACAATTTCATATTACTGAGTGATTCAAAATGGTTACTTTGTGCTTTTCGACTTTATTATTAAAGACAGAAAAAAAGACATAATGAATAGTAAAAAAAAAATTAGAAGATATATTTTTTTTATGGGAAAGGTAAACACAACTAAACAAATCAATTGCTTAAAATTTAAAAAAAGGATTTATAGTTAAAAAAAATATAAGATTAAAGAAATAAAATATAAATAAATTTGTATATTAACAGCCTCCGCTAAATACCCCCCCCTCCCCAATGAAATTTTGCTTTTTTAGGCGATTACGTGTGAAGAGTGAACACTGGAAAACGGAAAGACGAAAAAAAAACAAACAATTAGTTTAGAATTTAAAGTGGGTGATCAGTTTCATATATATTTAACGTAAAAAGATTCTTCATCTCCGGGCAATTCTAACTTGTTAGGGGAATCAATAAAGCCCTAAGTCCGAGTGGCAAGATCACAAAACCACATGTAAAGTAACCCCCCCCCCCCTCGAAAAAAAAAAAGACGCTACGGATTTAGTTCCCATAGCAAAAAAAAAAGAAGAATTTTGTTAACTGTTCTAAAACGCTAGAATGGTCCAGAAATGAAGGGATCATTTTAAATTTAATTTACGAAACTGATCCCTACTCTAAATTCTAAAATAAGCGTTTTTTTTCTTCGTTCTGACAAGTCTTTAAAGGTGTTCATACATAATCGCCTAAAAAAAAAAAAAAATCAATTTTTTTTGTTTTCTGCAAGGTTGGGTGATTTAACAGGATGTTAATCTACAATTATACTACGAATCTATTTTTTCGTAATTTGGACAGAATAGTAAAAAGGCGGTTTGTAAACAAAACATTAAACGATAAGTTTGTTATTATTTATTTATTTTACACAGAAAATATAAAAACTACGAAAATTAAATGCTAAAATAAATTTAAAAAAAATCTTTTTTGAAGCATTTAGTTATAAAATTATGTTTAAAAGTCTATAACAGAAATAATGAATGCCTTTTTTAAGTAAAAACTATGCTTTAAAAATGAAGTATATAAAATAATTAGTAAGTTAAAAAAAATAACTTGTTTTGCTTGTCGATTGTTGTGGGGGCAGAAGAGGAGAATTAGAAATAAGTTATTTCCCCTTGCAGGAGGAAAGGGGCGCACGTTCTTTGAAAAGTAATGAACATACCTCCGATTTTTTGTTATCACTTTAATTAATTACTGGTAATATCAACAAAACTATTCCATATATACAGGGTGGGCAAAAATAAGGGTCCTATTTTTAAAAATTCATAACTTTTTTATTTATTGATTTTTTAAATTTTTTTTTTTTTAGAATAAGTAAAGGACCCCTTCCGAAGCAAGCATGAGCCGTATTAGCCCTAAGGAACGTACCCTCATTTAGAAAACATTATTTTTGCTTAAAAAACTCAAAACAGTGTAAAAAACAATACTTTAGTTTTTGTAAGTTTTAAGAAGTGTTTTTCGGCTAAAATTTGTTTTGTTTATTTCAAAAAATCTCGGAAGGGTCAGTCTACACACACATAAAGTTTGGTGAGTTTAACTTTTATTTTGTGGAAGTTATTCAAATTCAAGTTATTCAAATTTAAAGATAGGACCCTTATTTTGGCCCACCCTGTATAAGCAAATGGGGCAATCAAATTATAATCGAATAACAATAAACAATTTTGAACTGTTTAAAAATATAATTATGCAAATTAGTTAAACAAAAGATGTTGTTTTCAACTTGACTATAAATAGAGAATTTCGAAATAATATAGTGTATTAATTATTTCAATTGGAGTAACCTGTTTTGATTGTAATATAAGAGTGATAAATAAGGAAATATTTTGCATTTATTCATTTAGATAAGAAAAAGAAGAAAAAAAACGATTCAGCGTTAGACATTTTGTAACCAGTTTATGCAAGGGTGTTGGGATTTTTCCCCTTCAAACAAGGGATGAGACCTCTGGTTCGCAGTGTAGGAAAGACAAGGCTTTAAACGTGACAAGACAAGAAAGAGAAAACAACAATGGTTTAGTTAATAAAAAGATTTTATATAACTAAAGAAAAAGGAAGGAAGAGAAAGAAAGGAAGAAGAATGTTGGTTGCAAAATAAGGTAGTATTTGGGGACTTAACAGGGTCTCCTCGTTAGGTGTGGTCTTTTGCTGAAAAGGTATAATTATACCTTTGAATAAGAGAGCTTTTCTTCGCTCAAGTGCGCAACATGCTTGTTTGATTAAGCATGGTATGTATTAGACACAGAGGTTTGTGTCTTATCAGCAGGAACACCACAGAAAGGGAGAAGCGAACTGCTTGAATCGGTTGATGCTGGGAAAGAGAACGTTGCTTTAAAAAAAAAATGCTGACGTGTGTTCGGCAGTGGTGGGAAAAGGTGGTCTGTGATTGGTTGACTTTTCATTCAATCACAGCACATAAAAACCACTGCATTATAATAATTTCAATAAGGGAGATTACTCAATGATAAAATCGGGCGAAGATACAGTATGGTGACTACCGATCGAAACGTTTTTTATTTAATAAATACTGGACGAATTTGCGTAATTTTTGGTGTACAGTCTTCTGTTTTAGCTACCACGTAAGTACATAACAAAGTTTATACATTTCTTTAGCTATTTTTTTTTAAAGAGAGGCTTAACATGTCATTGTGAAACAGCAGAAGCACCAAATTTAATTATCTACCGACCTGTGCTGAAACTGTTTTGAATTTTTTTTTTTTAATTTAAAATTTCTTTACAACACATGAGAAAAAATGTCCACTTGTCGTCTAACTGTTGGGAATGGGCTGGCAATCACTCCCACGGCTTAGGGTTAGTTGTAAAGTACACAATGAAGTTCTTTGCAAAAGAAAAAAAGTCTGTTCTGTTCGTCACGTATGTCACGACTCGCAAATAAGTACTGAAATTCTTAGATGACTATACTGCACAAGCATTTTTTTTTTTTGTTTTTGTTAAACACAAATATTAAATCGACAGAATATTTTTGAACAAAATGTACCAACCTTGTATTTTCCTATCTGCCATTTTACCAAAGCAAATGGAAGACGAAGTCCACTTTGCAGCTTTCTTTCTTTGTGTTAAAGACAGTAACATTTTTTATTATTAATTATGGCCATGAATTCGGAATAGCGGCATGTAAGAAAGTTAGTTATCTCCCTAAGCTCGATTACGTTCTATCCAAGAGTGCCAACAATCCCATAGAATCATGGGTAATTTTAAATATGATAGACATGTTTTTTGTTGTTTTTAAACTACTGCCCAACTTTTTTTTACTGGTCAATCACTTTAAGACATCATTCACTTGTGCTTATAAATCAAAGAAAAACAGTAGTTTTTGACCGTGCCACTGTTCTAGGAGAGAACCAACGATATATTGAACGCAATATGCCGTTTTAATTGTATACTTGGAAGAATTAAGGTTGCCAACTGTAGTATCTAGCAAGCAGGTGTGGTATGGATGAGATGAACAAGGCCCAATTCTTCAGTATACCATGAGTCCCGCTAGAAAGTAAAAACGAATGTGACAAAACAAGGAGAGAAACTCATGTGTAAGATAAAAAAAATTCTTCTAGCCGTGTTAACATGCCGCCTGTGATCTTAAATCAGTAAGGGTCAGCTTGCCGCAGTGAATGCGGATGACGATTTCTCCTAGCAGTGTTGGGATGTAGCAAAAGTTTAGCCTTTGTAAGGCTGCTGCTGTTTGAATCAAAGCAGCTGCTAGTGTTGACGTTGCTGTTTGTTATTGTCACGGATAGCCATGAGGTGGGTATTGGTGCCGGTAGTGGTCGTCATGTTGCCTAACAGTGATGGTGTGGGCCAAGCTCCAAAGTGGATGCGAAAAATGTGTATCTTTTTTACTAGCCGCACAACTGTTGCTGGTTGTTGTTATTGAGCATCCTGTTGTAGGTTTTAATTTTGGTAAGGCAAGGTTGGATTACATCTGGGAGATCGGATGCCAACTTCTTCTTCCACGTATCCAGTGCTCTTCTCAGGTCGACTGCAAGTATGTCAGAGTGGCAGTTCAGAAGAAGGATGGTGAATGCAGGAACAGTCGTACATATTGTGTTCAGCAGTCTTCATCTCTGACTCCACACTTCTGGCACATTTGGCAAGCCACTATTTAAGGTCTGAGTGGTGCCCACTGCATAACCGGCTCAGAGTTGTTTGGTTCTTGCGTGATAGATTCTTTTCAGGAGGGTAGAGTTTTTTCCCCGATATTATCGTAGATTCTTTAGGTCTATTCATGTAGATTTTTCCTCCCCTTGTCTATCATCTGATTGTCGCTGACTCCTGGAATGAAAGGAAATTAGACAAACTTCAGGCTTTCACCAGTCAGGGTAAACAGAGATGTGAGACCTTCGCTTTTTTGTAAATCAGAAATAGTGGAATTTCTTTTTTTTTCTTTGAATTCAGAAAAAGCGTTGTTTTTTTCTGCCGAATCGCTAGTGCTTTATGTCTATTTTTTGTCATTTGGCTCAAATTAAACGGGGGGTGTGACCCCCAAGGTTGGGAAATTTTCCTTGATTTCAGATTGTTTTGCAATTAGCCACTCACATCCCTGGAGCAGTCCATACTTTATGTTTGAAGTGTTTGTTTTTTTTAATTAAATGTTATAACTGCATTTTTAAATTAAAATTTTTTTTTTTTTTCTGTTTACTTTTTCAGACACAGAGCATTAGTAAACTGAAGGAATTTCTGCTTTTGCATCGAAAGGAATATCTTTCTGCTGGCAGGTAAGAAAATGGTCTTATTTTGGTTGGAAAGTCAGAGTCAAATATAGAATTGAAAGAAAATAGTCTTATTTTGGTTGGAAAGTCTGAGTCAAATATAGAATTGAAAGAAAATAGTTTTATTTTGGTTGGAAAGTCAGAGTCAAATATAGAATTGAATAAAAATGATCTTATTTTGGTTGGAAAGTCAGAGTCAAATATAGAATTGAAGTCGCTACATATTAATCTGTGTAGTCGATACATTCTCTTTTTTTAGCTATTTGATATCAGGTGGGATAATGAAAGTGAAGTAAATTATCAGCAAAAGAAGGGTACGGATTCTCAGTTGAAAATCCGGGACGTAATTCTCGGCGACCTGTATATCGCAAGTCCAATTTCAAGGGTCCAAAAATACATAGATCTAAATATCAAAAACAGTCCGAAAACTCAACTTATAAATATGTACCACACACCTATGATCTTAATTCACCAATTAACTGTTTTTTTGTTGTTTTTTTTAACATATTTCACCCCAAACAAGGCAGATCGCCACTGTAGACATAAGAGACTACTGAGAATTAGGGAGTACGTTTTGGATGTAATCCTAAGTTGGGAGCTGTGCAGCGAGATGTCTGTTTACATTAGTTTTAAACCTCTGCATGTCAATACAGTCGGGGAAACAGGGAGCAGAGAGGAAGTTCCAGAGTCCGACAGCACGAGGAAGGAAGTTGCTGGAGTAGAAGGCTTTCCAGCATCTGGGGACCTCCACAGTGAATGGATGGGACCTATCTGATTGTTGGGTTGTTCTAATGTATTTGAGTTAAGAAAAATATAAGAAAAAAATCTGCCCTTCTTTTTCACAATCTGCTGGTCTTTTATTATGAAAGGCAAGCTTTACTCGTGACTGATAAATAAAATTAACGATACAATTTAACAAGGTTTATTAAAATCGCCTCCTTCTCGTGTACACTTTTTCTTTTCGGCAGATGGTACACAGCACAGCTTTACTGAATTCGAGGCAACGCCGGGTAGATAGAGCAAGTAAATAAACTTTTTGGTGCTTATTTACATTGAGATACGTGCGGAATACGGCAGTTCAAAATAAAATAACAGGAAAACTTATGAATATACTTACTTATCAGTTGAAAATATTAGTGTACACCAAAAATTAGGGAAAATTATCGAGTAGAATTTTAATATAAAGTAACATTAATTTACTATTCAGATTCCACTGGTTGGATGTTATCTCGAATAGATATCTCGAGTAGTCGATCTTTTTAAAGAATCTTATTGAAAAACGTATCATGACTAGCTTCTTTTCGGCTAAGATCAACGTGTATTATCTGTTCTGATGCTACACTTGATCTGTTCTGTCGTCGGTCACTGAAGGTGAAATCCTTCTAGACTGAGGAAATTTTGATTTTTATTCAATCCAGAGTGCTCCTTTGAGGGGGGGGGGGCGGACTAGGTTCCCCCCACATGTGTCTAACTCTGCCCTCGTGGGGAGGCAAGTAAATAAGAACTTTGACTCAAAGTTATTTAACTAGTTTCCCCGTTATCCCCTCCTTTTAAATAAAAAAAAGCACTTGTGTTTCTTTTATTTATTTATATTTTTTAAACAAAACAAAAATAAACATTAAAAAATGGTGTTTATTTATATTGAGACTCAAATGAAATATGGCAGCTCAAAATAAAATAACAGGAACCACTTATGAATATACTTACTTATCAGTGGAAAATATTAGTGTACACCAAAAATTACGGAAAATAAGCAAGTAGAATTTTAATGAAAAATAAAATTAATATTCGGAGTCAACGAACTTCGAACGACAATACTGCGTTGCGTCTTCATGTTAGAAGGGAGATAATCTTCTACGATGCAAATGTCGTTCAGAGTTTGTGGACTCCGAATAGTAAATTAATCTTATTTTTTTATTAAAATTATACTCGCTTATTTTCTGTAAATTTTGGTGTACACTAATATTTTTCTCTGATGATTAACTATATCCATAAGCTGTCCTGTAATTTTATTTTGAACTGCCATATTTCGCATGTATTATCTCAATATAAATAAGCACCAACTTTTCTGATAACATTTACTGACATTTACGGAACTGTTACTACTTGGATGTGGTTATCATTGCTGAAATTTTTGAAAGACTTCTCTTTCTGCTATAACATACTTGATTATTGATAATACTTTATTTTTTCTGTACAATCATTGATTTGTATATTTGCAATTGAATTGTATTGCCCTATTGATCGGAACGATGTGAACACCTTCAACTTAAACAAGTTTTACTTATGTGCCTTGAAAATAGTATTGGAAGTGATATTGACTTACGAAGAAAAATGTTTGTTTTCGTTTTTCTGTTTATTAATGTTATTTTTAATTTTTAAAAAATCCTTTCCTAGTCATTTGCACAATGGATCAAAAATGGAAGATTCCGAAAGGGACCAGATTGACCAGGATTCGGAAAAGATCATCCGAACTTGTCAAGAAACGATTAAACATTTCAAGCAAGAAGGTAAGCTGCTGACCGAAAGAAGACAGTGTGCGATTGGCTTAATGGATACAATTACATACTGTGGAACTAGCTATGCAAAGTTCAAATGATATTGTATCTATTGTGGTCATTTACACACTAATGTAGTGGGGGAAAGGTATGAACTAGTGTTCGGACGATTAATTGAAATAGGGAATCGGAAAAGTTTCAACCTAATTTCTGATTCCAAAATCGTTTCTTTTAAAACATTTTTAACACTAGTACTAATTAAAACTTTAAACTAACTGTAAAACTAAAATTTATAGATCATAATAATAAGTTTAGGTAAAAATGGCACTGGAAAAAAATAGCCTGGTAAAAATGGCACGAGTGGATAAATAGGAAAAAAATGGCACTAGTGAAAAATATAGATGAAAATCTCGCAATAAGTTTATCAAAATCTTGGAAACAATACATAAATGGAAAACATTAAGAAGTTTGCCAAATTAAAAAGAAAATTATATCTACATTTAAAAGTTGATGAGGATTCTCCGTCAAATACCCCCCCCCCCCAAAAAAAATGAAATTCTATTTTTTTTTAAGGCGATTTTAGAATCAGAATCGGGAATTTAGAAAAGAATTGATAATTGTATCAGAATCAGGGGGGGGGGGATATTGGAATCTTCCCATCACTAGTATGAACCTGCAGTTTCCACCCAGTTATGGGTCAAAAAATAGAAACTTGTGTATATAATTAATCCTTTCCAATAGGTGCTGTATTTCAACATTAAATAACTCTATTGATTTGCTGTAAAAACAAACAAAACCAGCTTTCTCTTTCCCTGGATTGTGTTCAATTATGTATTGTTATTGTTGGGAAAGGAATGAACCTGCAGTTTCCACCTTTTTGTTTCATTTTACTTCAGTAAAAGTTCTCAGAAATAAAGGGGCATCTTCCTGGGGTTAACACATGATCTCTATATGAGATACATAGATATTCAAATATTCTATTAAAGTTCTATTTTACCTCTCAAACATTGAGTTAGTAAATAAGTTAAGGACATTAATTTTCCTCTCTCCATGTTATAGTATATATTTCTTGTGGTCTCTTGGTCTTACCAGATTCCAGGACAATAATTCATCTAGTCTGGTAGAGTATCCAGCTAAGTGCTGTTACTCGAGGTAACATTACTAAGGGAAGGTGCACCATTCCTCATATGAGACAGTGTATAGCCATATTGAGGGGATTTTATTTGGGCTTTGAATACTATGTGATCTTGAAGTATTATTCATTTGTGCTCTTAAACCAGAATTTTTGACAGCGCCTCTGTTGTATTAAAGAACCAAAAGTTCAAAGCCGGGAGACAAAGAATGGTAAAAGTGAACAAATTTCAAGGTCTACTAAAATCGCATCATTCTCAATTACACGTTTTAACAGACAGCACCCACATTATTTTATTAGTTAACAGACAGCACACACATTATTTTACTAGTTAACAGACAGCACACACATTATTTTACTAGTTAACAGCACACACATTATTTTACTAGTTAACAGACAGCGCACACATTATTTTATTAGTTAACAGACAGCGCACACATTATTTTACTAGTTAACAGACAGCACACACATTATTTTACTAGTTAACACACAGCACACACATTATTTTACTAGTTAACAGACAGCACACACATTATTTTACTAGTTAACAGACAGCGCACACATTATTTTACTAGTTAACAGACAGCACACACATTATTTTACTAGTTAACAGCACACACATTATTTTACTAGTTAACAGACAGCGCACACATTATTTTATTAGTTAACAGACAGCGCACACATTATTTTACTAGTTAACAGACAGCACACACATTATTTTACTAGTTAACAGACAGCACACACATTATTTTACTAGTTAACAGACAGCGCACACATTATTTTACTAGTTAACAGCACACACATTATTTTACTAGTTAACAGACAGCGCACGCATTATTTTATTAGTTAACAGACAGCGCACACATTATTTTACTAGTTAACAGACAGCACACACATTATTTTACTAGTTAACAGACAGCGCACACATTATTTTACTAGTTAACAGACAGCGCACACATTATTTTACTAGTTAACAGACAGCACACACATTATTTTACTAGTTAACAGACAGCACACACATTATTTTACTAGTTAACAGACAGCACACACATTATTTTACTAGTTAACAGACAGCGCACACATTATTTTACTAGTTAACAGACAGCGCACACATTATTTTACTAGTTAACAGACAGCACACACATTATTTTACTAGTTAACAGCACACACATTATTTTACTAGTTAACAGACAGCGCACACATTATTTTATTAGTTAACAGACAGCGCACACATTATTTTACTAGTTAACAGACAGCACACACATTATTTTACTAGTTAACAGACAGCACACACATTATTTTACTAGTTAACAGACAGCACACACATTATTTTACTAGTTAACAGACAGCGCACACATTATTTTACTAGTTAACAGACAGCGCACACATTATTTTACTAGTTAACAGACAGCACACACATTATTTTACTAGTTAACAGACAGCACACACATTATTTTACTAGTTAACAGACAGCGCACACATTATTTTACTAGTTAACAGCACACACATTATTTTACTAGTTAACAGACAGCGCACACATTATTTTATTAGTTAACAGACAGCGCACACATTATTTTACTAGTTAACAGACAGCACACACATTATTTTACTAGTTAACAGACAGCGCACACATTATTTTACTAGTTAACAGACAGCACACACATTATTTTACTAGTTAACAGCACACACATTATTTTACTAGTTAACAGACAGCGCACACATTATTTTATTAGTTAACAGACAGCGCACACATTATTTTACTAGTTAACAGACAGCACACACATTATTTTACTAGTTAACAGACAGCACACACATTATTTTACTAGTTAACAGACAGCACACACATTATTTTACTAGTTAACAGACAGCGCACACATTATTTTACTAGTTAACAGACAGCACACACATTATTTTACTAGTTAACAGACAGCACACACATTATTTTA
This sequence comes from Sepiola atlantica, assembly GCA_963556195.1. Classification (NCBI taxonomy): domain Eukaryota; kingdom Metazoa; phylum Mollusca; class Cephalopoda; order Sepiida; family Sepiolidae; genus Sepiola; species Sepiola atlantica. The sequence goes on along the minus strand of OY744533.1, from coordinate 73,206,732 downwards.
TTAGTTAACAGACAGCACACACATTATTTTACTAGTTAACAGCACACACATTATTTTACTAGTTAACAGACAGCGCACACATTATTTTACTAGTTAACAGACAGCGCACACATTATTTTACTAGTTAACAGCACACACATTATTTTACTAGTTAACAGACAGCGCACACATTATTTTATTAGTTAACAGACAGCGCACACATTATTTTACTAGTTAACAGACAGCACACACATTATTTTATTAGTTAACACACAGCACACACATTATTTTACTAGTTAACAGACAGCACACACATTATTTTACTAGTTAACAGACAGCGCACACATTATTTTACTAGTTAACAGACAGCACACACATTATTTTACTAGTTAACAGCACACACATTATTTTACTAGTTAACAGACAGCGCACACATTATTTTATTAGTTAACAGACAGCGCACACATTATTTTACTAGTTAACAGACAGCACACACATTATTTTACTAGTTAACAGACAGCACACACATTATTTTACTAGTTAACAGACAGCACACACATTATTTTACTAGTTAACAGACAGCGCACACATTATTTTACTAGTTAACAGACAGCGCACACATTATTTTACTAGTTAACAGACAGCGCACACATTATTTTACTAGTTAACAGACAGCGCACACATTATTTTACTAGTTAACAGACAGCACACACATTATTTTACTAGTTAACAGACAGCGCATACATTATTTCACTAGTTAACAGACAGCACACACATTATTTTACTAGTTAAAGTATAACTACTTCCTTCAACAGATTTCTTGGAGAATTCTGTAATATAATGAGATATTTATCTCTATATATAAAGTTAAGTATGTTTATATATTTGTATGCGTAGGAATCACTCCTAAACTAATTAACCAACTATTATGAATTTTGGAACGCAGCTGCTCAGCATAAAAGTGGTAAATATGGGCTATATTTAGTTTTACAAAAAGGGAGTGGAAAGCCCTTCATGAAAATTCATATACCTCTGATTTTTTGTAGAAAGTTTAACAATAAGTAACAGAAATCAATTAATAAATATTCCCCCAATTTTTTTTCTTTGAAGTATTTTAAAGGGACTTGGGGGGGGGGGCATAATATGGGCATGACTTCTCATTTAAAAATTTAAATATTTCAGATTTGCATTAAATTTGATCCATATTACTTTGACACCAATTAAGCAAGATTTCCTGAATTTAAATTTCTTCTTAAGACCCCTTAAGCTTAAGCCTTAAATTTTAGACACGATCAAAATTAGAATAAGGAATCTAGCATTATATCTTCATTTTAACTTTCGTAAGGTGATATAAAAGTGATGCAAACGGTTGGGTTTGGGGAATTAATTTTACCCGTCCTTTGATGAGTATTCATCTAGTTTTGTGTGAATGCTTAAATGTATGGAATTAATTTTTAAAAAATGTAAAAATGTTTGCAACATCAGTTAAGATTTGATTTTAATCTAAGGTTAAATTTTAATCCTAGCTGTTAAAATGGCTAAATATTAATTAACAGGTGTCAAAAAGTAAAGTTTTTAATTATTATATAGCCCCTCTATAGGGTCAGTGGTCTTTGGTTGTTTCGTTCACCCTTGTTGTCTGTGGTTGATGCTATAGTCTCAGCAAGTAGCTGGAATGATGCTCACACGTGAACAAATGGAGAGAATGACAATTTAGCATAAACTATACATGTTATTTCACCTAGTCATTAGATCCATTCCTTAACTAAGAGTTGCTCATGGCTAAAACGCTCCCAGTCATTTTCACTCTACATAACGACTCTTTTTCTCTTACACTATTTCAAATATTTCGTGTAACCAAATCAACTAGTCCGTTCTGACCTTTTTATAATTAATCTTGTGGGCAAGTCCTGTACATCAAACACGCTAACCTTATACAAACATAACATAACATGTTCTATTTATTGACAGCCAGTGCACAGAAGGTTCTTCCGCAGGTGCGGCAACACAGAGACGGTGTATTTCTTCTCATTGAAGCTTACTTAAAGTGTAAGTACAATTATCAATCTACGTTGGTTTTTATTAATTAGTAATCTCATTTTTAATTTCTCATGTGTTATACAAGTGTTCTTAATTGAAGTGTGCACTCTGTAGCGGCTCAGTATTGAGTAAGGGGAGATAACTTAAGTATGGTTCAAGGGAAATAACTCCTAAAAATTATGAGCCGACAGCCATTTTAAAAAAATTTTTTTTTTTAATGGAAATCGCTCCTGACAAGGCATGACGCTACTTGATATAAGGAGCTAAAAAATGCTACTACAAGGTAAAAAGCATCCAACGATAAGTGCTATATGGATAGATTCCGACCCAGAAAACAGCAATTCTTCCCCCTTTGTCAGAAACATCGCACATGGAATGTGAGGACTAAAGGACAAAATTAAAAGTTTGTACAACTAAAGAAATCTTTTTAAGTGTATACAGGTATTTAATTGCTTCTCACCGCAAAAATATGTGACACAAGATCGGAAGGTGGGGGGAGAATCAAACCAGTGCCCCTATAGGAGGAGCACTCTGTCCCATCAAAAATAGCCTGGACAACCCCGTCGGCATTCCCCGGTCAGGGTGCCTCAGGCAGTAAGCAATGAACTTACTCCGCCCCAAAGAGGGAAGGGTGCACCTCCTAGGACAACTCAGGACTGTATACCTCAGCCCCCAACAGATAAAAGGCCACCAAAATGGCCCAGTTCCTGCCGGACTGATTGTCGAGAGCGAATCCTTAATTGGTATTACCACTTTTTAAGTGTATACAATCATCTGCATCAGAAATGATTTAATTTATATCCGTTGGTGAGGCCCGTGGTTACTATTACTCGTAGGTCTATTCTGACTTGGGGTGGTAGTACCTGCGGATTCCATTTATGGGTTAAATGGTATAATGGCATAACGACCAAGAATTGCCACTTTTTTTTATTTTTTTTTTTTTAACATAGTTCAACCCAAACAAGGCAGGCCACCACTGTAGACATAAGGGGCTACTGAGAAAAAAGGGTAAAGGTTTGGGGAGGGGGGTCAACCTAAATTGGGAGCTGCGCAGCGAGATGTCTGTTTACATTAGTTTTAAATTCCTTCATGTCAGTAACGTCAGGAAAGCAGGGAGCAGGGAGGGAGTTCCAGAGTCCAGCAGCATAAGGAAAGAAGCTTTTGGAGTAAAGAAGCTCTTCGGCATCTGGGGACCTCCATAGTGAATGAATGAGATTTGGCAGATTGTCGGGTTGGTCTAGTGAATTTACGTCGTGGGGGGTACCAGAGCAGCAAGCTCATCAGAGCACAATCCATTGAGATACTTGTAAAACAGGCACAAGGAAGCAACATTGCGGCGATGGGACAGGCTGGAGCTTGGTGGATAGTGAGGGACCTATCAAGTTGGCGACTTTTTTTTGGACCTTGTCTAAGAGGGAGAGACTAGTGGATGATACCCCAGCCCAGCAACAATACTCCATGCATGGGCGGATGGTGGCTTTGTAGAGATATAGGAGAATGTCTGGTGTGAGAAGTTTACTGGCATAGTAGAGGGAGTCCACCTCCGGCTAAGAATGTGTTCAGTTGTCAGTGAATTGCGAAAGTCAGTTCCCACTTTATTGCATTCTTGCCAAGGGTTTTGTTAACTATTCTTATTTTTGGACAAAAACCACATTTTCTTTTGTTTATTTAATTGTTAGGTGAAAGTATAAATTCTCTTTTCATTTTATGCTTATTTTCGTAGTGAAACCTAGTTATTCCCCGTGCATTATCAACCCTTTTGACACAAGCGCCGCATTTGCGTCATAAATAACCAGTTCATGCAAAGTGTAGTATCTGTTCTGATACTAGACTTCATCTTTTCTGTCCTCTGTCTAGATTGAGGAAATTTAAATTTTTGTTTCAATCCAGAGTGCTCCCTTTTTTTTTTGGGGGGGGGGGGGGGGGGGTCTGAATTTTCCCCTACATTAAAAACCAACCCTGTGTTTAACTCTGCCCTCTTGGGGCGTGGAGGCAAGTAAATAGGAACTAGTTAAAGCAAACGCCATTAATAAATATTTGAAAATGACTAGATTCAACATAAAAAGGGTTGATATGCCATAAAACGGATGATTTAATTTGTATACCTTTCTTTGTAGTTTAAAAATCTGCCAGTCTTCTATATGATGACCTTGCTCAGCTCACCATCCTTAATTTTGTCATAAATCCTTATATAGGGTAACTCCTGCCAAAATATCACCCATGATACTGCAGTCCAACCATATTTGGTACAAATAAACTTCAGTCTATGCCTGGCTTGACCACCAAGTTTCAATCATGAATATCCAACAATCTTTGTTTTATCGCCATTCAATGATAATCACATCTGGATATGAAGTGCAAAATTGTCAATAACCCTGACACGATCCTCTGTTGCCACTGTCCTGATTTGGGATGTGATAGCGAGTTTCTGCTACTGTTTCGGTAGCGAGTTTCATTCTTTAGTTCAGAAATAGTCTGGGGATTCTTTTGATAAACATTATCTTTGAGATAACTTCATGGATATAAATCTGGGGTTAAGATCCAGTGAGTGTGAACGCCATTCAGGATCACACCTACTGATATCACTAAAGTACCAGACAGCCATAAAATGCCCCCTCCCCCTTCTACTAACATGGGACCCCCCCCCCTCCCCTTCTGAAGCCCTTCCTGGCACTCTGACTCCAGTGGAAAACACTCAACCGTTGAAAATGGGAATGTGGCGATCAAAAGTTGCTATGAGTAGATGGGCTACAAAACTAACCGAACCATCTGTGAATGTGGAGCGAAGGACCATATGATGCAACACTGTCTTGTCTGCCCTCTACTGCCCAACCAGTGCAGCTTGAAAGATCTTGCAGAGTACAACAATAATGCAAAGGACTGCGTAAAAAAAGTGGGAAACTGTTGTACGACCACATGCTTCAAAGGCACGCAAAGAAGAAGACTAAAGTACCCCCCCCCCCCCCCATATCATCGAAGAGTGATAAAACAAAGACCGTTGGACATCCATGTCTGAAACTTGGTGGACAAGTCAGACATAGACTGAAGTTTATTTGTACCAAATATGGTTGGATTGCAGAAAGGATTGTGAATTTTATTAACGATTCTGTAGATGACATTTTTTGGGGAATCACCCTGTATAAGTTGTCTCCGAACATATGTGAATCCTTGTCTGCTTATATTCTATATATTAATTTGCATAACCAATACCGTTTATATATCAGTGATTAACTTTCTTCTGTCTTTGTGCGTATGTAAATAAAAAAAAAAATAAAACTTATCATGTTTAAGGTCCAGCAATAACAGCACCATGCAAGTGCCCGTTGATCCTCGGACATCTACATATGTGCAGACAATGAGGAAAGGCAATAAGGGGTGAAATGGGCGGCAAGAGGGATGTGTACAAACTGGCCATGGAAGAGGGACTGATTCACACCTGGTTATAGATACAGAAGTGGGACAAAATTATTTTGTTATATTTAATTAAAAGTAATTAAAGTATAAGGTGATACAATGAAAAATTATTTTGTTATATTTAATTAAAAGTAATTAAAGTATAAGGTGATACAATGAAAAATTATTTTGTTATATTTAATTAAAAGTAATTAAAGTATAAGGTGATACAATGAAAAATTATTTTGTTATATTTAATTAAAAGTAATTAAAGTATAAGGTGATACAATGAAAAATTATTTTGTTATATTTAATTAAAAGTAATTAAAGTATAAGGTGATAAAATGAAAAATTATTTTGTTATATTTAATTAAAAGTAATTAAAGTATAAGGTGATACAATGAAAAATTATTTTGTTATATTTAATTAAAAGTAATTAAAGTATAAGGTGATACAATGAAAAATTATTTTGTTATATTTAATTAAAAGTAATTAAAGTATAAGGTGATAAAATGAAAAATTATTTTGTTATATTTAATTAAAAGTAATTAAAGTATAAGGTGATACAATGAAAAATTATTTTGTTATATTTAATTAAAAGTAATTAAAGTATAAGGTGATACAATGAAAAATTATTTTGTTATATTTAATTAAAAGTAATTAAAGTATAAGGTGATAAAATGAAAAATTATTTTGTTATATTTAATTAAAAGTAATTAAAGTATAAGGTGATACAATGAAAAATTATTTTGTTATATTTAATTAAAAGTAATTAAAGTATAAGGTGATACAATGAAAAATTATTTTGTTATATTTAATTAAAAGTAATTAAAGTATAAGGTGATACAATGAAAAATTATTTTGTTATATTTAATTAAAAGTAATTAAAGTATAAGGTGATACAATGAAAAATTATTTTGTTATATTTAATTAAAAGTAATTAAAGTATAAGGTGATACAATGAAAAATTATTTTGTTATATTTAATTAAAAGTAATTAAAGTATAAGGTGATAAAATGAAAAATTATTTTGTTATATTTAATTAAAAGTAATTAAAGTATAAGGTGATACAATGAAAAATTATTTTGTTATATTTAATTAAAAGTAATTAAAGTATAAGGTGATACAATGAAAAATTATTTTGTTATATTTAATTAAAAGTAATTAAAGTATAAGGTGATAAAATGAAAAATTATTTTGTTATATTTAATTAAAAGTAATTAAAGTATAAGGTGATACAATGAAAAATTATTTTGTTATATTTAATTAAAAGTAATTAAAGTATAAGGTGATACAATGAAAAATTATTTTGTTATATTTAATTAAAAGTAATTAAAGTATAAGGTGATAAAATGAAAAATTATTTTGTTATATTTAATTAAAAGTAATTAAAGTATAAGGTGATACAATGAAAAATTATTTTGTTATATTTAATTAAAAGTAATTAAAGTATAAGGTGATACAATGAAAAATTATTTTGTTATATTTAATTAAAAGTAATTAAAGTATAAGGTGATACAATGAAAAATTATTTTGTTATATTTAATTAAAAGTAATTAAAGTATAAGGTGATACAATGAAAAATTATTTTGTTATATTTAATTAAAAGTAATTAAAGTATAAGGTGATACAATGAAAAATTATTTTGTTATATTTAATTAAAAGTAATTAAAGTATAAGGTGATACAATGAAAAATTATTTTGTTATATTTAATTAAAAGTAATTAAAGTATAAGGTGATACAATGAAAAATTATTTTGTTATATTTAATTAAAAGTAATTAAAGTATAAGGTGATACAATGAAAAATTATTTTGTTATATTTAATTAAAAGTAATTAAAGTATAAGGTGATACAATGAAAAATTATTTTGTTATATTTAATTAAAAGTAATTAAAGTATAAGGTGATACAATGAAAAATTATTTTGTTATATTTAATTAAAAGTAATTAAAGTATAAGGTGATACAATGAAAAATTATTTTGTTATATTTAATTAAAAGTAATTAAAGTATAAGGTGATACAATGAAAAATTATTTTGTTATATTTAATTAAAAGTAATTAAAGTATAAGGTGATACAATGAAAAATTATTTTGTTATATTTAATTAAAAGTAATTAAAGTATAAGGTGATACAATGAAAAATTATTTTGTTATATTTAATTAAAAGTAATTAAAGTATAAGGTGATACAATGAAAAATTATTTTGTTATATTTAATTAAAAGTAATTAAAGTATAAGGTGATACAATGAAAAATTATTTTGTTATATTTAATTAAAAGTAATTAAAGTATAAGGTGATACAATGAAAAATTATTTTGTTATATTTAATTAAAAGTAATTAAAGTATAAGGTGATACAATGAAAAATTATTTTGTTATATTTAATTAAAAGTAATTAAAGTATAAGGTGATACAATGAAAAATTATTTTGTTATATTTAATTAAAAGTAATTAAAGTATAAGGTGATAAAATGAAAAATTATTTTGTTATATTTAATTAAAAGTAATTAAAGTATAAGGTGATAAAATGAAAAATTATTTTGTTATATTTAATTAAAAGTAATTAAAGTATAAGGTGATAAAATGAAAAATTATTTTGTTATATTTAATTAAAAGTAATTAAAGTATAAGGTTATACAATGAAAAATTATTTTGTTATATTTAATTAAAAGTAATTAAAGTATAAGGTGATAAAATGAAAAATTATTTTGTTATATTTAATTAAAAGTAATTAAAGTATAAGGTGATACAATGAAAAATTATTTTGTTATATTTAATTAAAAGTAATTAAAGTATAAGGTGATACAATGAAAAATTATTTTGTTATATTTAATTAAAAGTAATTAAAGTATAAGGTGATACAATGAAAAATTATTTTGTTATATTTAATTAAAAGTAATTAAAGTATAAGGTGATACAATGAAAAATTATTTTGTTATATTTAATTAAAAGTAATTAAAGTATAAGGTGATACAATGAAAAATTATTTTGTTATATTTAATTAAAAGTAATTAAAGTATAAGGTGATACAATGAAAAATTATTTTGTTATATTTAATTAAAAGTAATTAAAGTATAAGGTGATACAATGAAAAATTATTTTGTTATATTTAATTAAAAGTAATTAAAGTATAAGGTGATACAATGAAAAATTATTTTGTTATATTTAATTAAAAGTAATTAAAGTATAAGGTGATACAATGAAAAATTATTTTGTTATATTTAATTAAAAGTAATTAAAGTATAAGGTGATACAATGAAAAATTATTTTGTTATATTTAATTAAAAGTAATTAAAGTATAAGGTGATACAATGAAAAATTATTTTGTTATATTTAATTAAAAGTAATTAAAGTATAAGGTGATACAATGAAAAATTATTTTGTTATATTTAATTAAAAGTAATTAAAGTATAAGGTGATACAATGAAAAATTATTTTGTTATATTTAATTAAAAGTAATTAAAGTATAAGGTGATACAATGAAAAATTATTTTGTTATATTTAATTAAAAGTAATTAAAGTATAAGGTGATACAATGAAAAATTATTTTGTTATATTTAATTAAAAGTAATTAAAGTATAAGGTGATACAATGAAAAATTATTTTGTTATATTTAATTAAAAGTAATTAAAGTATAAGGTGATACAATGAAAAATTATTTTGTTATATTTAATTAAAAGTAATTAAAGTATAAGGTGATACAATGAAAAATTATTTTGTTATATTTAATTAAAAGTAATTAAAGTATAAGGTTATACAATGAAAAATTATTTTGTTATATTTAATTAAAAGTAATTAAAGTATAAGGTGATAAAATGAAAAATTATTTTGTTATATTTAATTAAAAGTAATTAAAGTATAAGGTGATAAAATGAAAAATTATTTTGTTATATTTAATTAAAAGTAATTAAAGTATAAGGTTATACAATGAAAAATTATTTTGTTATATTTAATTAAAAGTAATTAAAGTATAAGGTGATAAAATGAAAAATTATTTTGTTATATTTAATTAAAAGTAATTAAAGTACAAGGTGATAAAATGAAAAATTATTTTGTTATATTTAATTAAAAGTAATTAAAGTATAAGGTTATACAATGAAAAATTATTTTTTTTAATTGTGGAATTTCCCTCGGGGTTTGCAGAGTCAAAAGCTATAAGGTTTGGCTCCGATAGTTTAAAAAATTCTGACTCCAACCTCTAGAATTCCAAAATATCCGACACCGACTCCTTATCTTAAAGTTTTCCAATATTCAGACTGTCTGCTGATTCTTTGAAGATTAAAAAATCTGACTCTTAGAATTACTACAAGTCCGACTCCTTCCAAAATCTCCAACTCTGCAAACCATGAGCCATAATTTGTTTTTATTTTTTATTACAATAGAATATAAGTCAAGTCCGTTTTTCTTTATTGTCCACAGCGGTCTGCAAAATGTACAGCGAACAGAGAGCGGTCAGAGTAAAACGTGTGGTTGACCGGAAACGCATGTAAGTCGATGCTTTTTCTTTGTAATTCTCTACTAGTGTTGTACTCATGCCATCAAAAATTGCAGCATACTTTTTTTATTCAAATTCTTTGAAGATGATTGGAGTTAGTCGAAAACTTGAGAAATAAATAGTCCCGAATCTGATTTCTGCTTACATCGTCTCTTTTTTTTCTATCTTTGTTCCCTCTCGTCGCAACTCTTGCCTTTCTCCCTTAGCCGTAGCATTGATATTAGTCGTCTGCTTTCTTTAAAACTGAAATATTTAAGTCTTTGATAAGGGTGGGTGAGTTACATCTTGCTAGAAATAAAATGTAGTATCTTTTCTGATATTACACTTCATCTTTTCTGTCCCCCGGTCAGTTAAGGAGATATCCTTCTTGACTGAGGTAATTTTAATTTTTGTTCCAATCTAGCGTGCCTCTTGTGTCAAACTCTGCCCTCGTGGGGAGGCAAGTAAATAGGAATAAGTTCAATGGTTTCTTGTTTGTTTCTTCAAATTTTTTTCTTTCTCAAACTCAGCCAAAAAACTTGAAAAATTGAACTGAGTGACTGTGCATGAATAAATCTGATTAACTTGTAAATTTGCCTTTTTTTTTTTTTTGCCAACTTTTATTCAATTGCATGTTTACACTATTCTAGCTCTGTCTCTATAGTCATAAGACCAACGCTCATCTAATTGACTTGGTAATTTTTTTTTTATGCTGAGGAGTCACCACTACCAAGGCCAACGGCTACTCGACGATAAATATTAACGATATTGTCAGTTGGATGACGATCAATAACCATAAAAGGAATGAGAATGATGGGTGGGATGGGCAGAATCTGACTACCCAAAAGACGGCTTAGTATTTCTGTTGTGACCTTGAAGGGCCGATAATAAATAAAATAATATGGTGGTATATTTACAAGAATGTATTTACAGAAGTACAGCCGGAGCCCCATGGGGATCAGGTACCTTGGTTACGCACTAGTATGCCTCTTGGTGGTGATGCTAGGCCCTGCGTAGAGATGAAGTGGAGATATAAAACTAGTATATATTTGACGTGGAAACGAGCTTATTCAAACAATGGGAAAAGGCGCCGGATTGTCTTGATCGGTCGTGTTTCGTAGTCAGCACCGATCGCTACTACAACAGTGTCCAGATGGGAAGTTAGAGATAACGAAAATTCCATTTATTTTAGGGAAACTCGAAGTGAGGCGCTCGTCCTCAACCCCCCTTAGACGGCTTAGTATTTCTGTTGTGACCTTGAAGGGCCGATAATAAATAAGACAATATGGTGGTATATTTACAAGAGTGTATTTACATAAGTACAGAATAGTATGTTACAGAAAGTCTGCGTCCGATACTGTGGATATGACTGCCATGACACTTAGTCGTAACCCTATTCATAATGTCTGAAAGAGTCCATCTATTCCCCAAATAGTGTAGAGCAACATCACGAAATAACAATTTCACTAATGTTTTTCTAAGTATTTAGATTGTTTTATACCAAATTTATTTTCGCTATTTATCACTAACGATGCATCAAAGTTTCATTGTTTGTCTTTTGTTGGTGTTGTATTTGTTTTTTTTTTTGGACACCTCTCTCGTAATTCATGTTTTCGATACATTCTTTAGCCTCCGCCAGACGTAAGTTGTGCATCTGGTGGTCTTTAGGAGTTACTCATTATTTCTTTGTGCTACTGTTTCTTCAACAAATCTTGAAACGTAATAATTCAATGGGTCAAGGGGGGGGGGGGGATGGTGCTCCAAATTACATTATGAAAAGTCAGTTCTGTGATTGTCATTCTGTTTGGGTCATGAAGCCATTCGACTTGCTAATCACTAAGCTACCCATTTTATGCAGGGATGTGAGTTCTCTGCTTTTTAGCAGAATTCAACTTTCTTTTTAACCCAAATAAAGTACCGGCGCTACCAGATCAGGCTGTCTAAAGATATCGGCTTCCTGACCCAAAATGCACCAAAAATTTGATCTTTTATTGTTTTTTTTTTTTTCTATTTGTAAAACTCAATGTTCTGCAACCCCCCCCCCCCCATTTTTTTTTTTCCTTCCTTCCCTTCCCCTCCTTTCATTCAACTAAACACCACGAATAAATACTTGAACATATAAAGAACTTTAAGCATAAAAACTTTTATCAAAATGTCCGAATTCCGCATTGAATAACCTGAAAAGGGTTGATATGTCGTAAAATAAAATAACAGACCAGATAAAGTAGATTTTTGCTTAATTGCTAGAGGCTCCCGTTGATGTGAATTCTCTGCTTTTTGGTTAGAAATCCACTTTCTTTCTTTTTTTTTTTTTAAATAAGAAAAAGCTGATTTCTGCAAAATCACTACAATCTTACCTCCTTTTTTTTTTGTTTTGTTAATTTGACTGGATTTTATTTCTTTCTTTCTCTCTCTCGCTTTATCTCTTTTTTTCTTCTCTTTTCCTGTTTTTTATATCTTTCTTTTTTCTCTTTTTGTTCCACCTTGTTTTGCTTGGCTTTTCCCTCTTATGACGGTTTTCTATGAAAACTAAAAATGTTAATTTTACCGTGAAGGCATAGACTTCAAACAATTCATGATGGGGGTAGGAGAGTTAGATGACTTCCTGTCTCCTTTTCTCATCACTGTCTTTCTCTTAATTTTGACTTTATTAATTGAAACTGATGGGAGTTGTTTAGGAAAACCAATCCCCCCCCCCCCCCATACACACACACCCGAAAAAAAATAATCTGAAAAATTGACCGGTCAGCTCAATTAATCTGATGGTTTGTAACTTTGCCTGGTTTTCTTTACCAAGATTGATATTTCGTTAATTAAACATTTTCCAAATTATTTGTTTTAGGTAGACAGAGGAAGAAAGGAAACTTATTTACAGCGGTTTTAGAGAGATGAGCTTTTGTTGTCTGCTCTAATTTTTAAAATGATAATATTTGAACCTAGCGTTGCCCGGGAGTCTTTTTACTTTCATTTTTGTTTCGTTTCTTGTCCCACTCCTTTGTCGTTTCTCTTATTTTCTTATGAGAAAATATTTATTTTTTCGGAAACATGACTTGGTTAATGAAAAAAAAAAATCGATTTTACAATCTTCCGAAATGTTGAAATTTAAATTGCATTAATCTTTTCTAGTGTATGTGTTTAAAATTTTTTTTTTTTTTAACTCTTAAATTTATAAACAACTAGCAGGATGACCCGATATTACTCAGGATTGAATGAGGATCACTACTATGTACTTTTTCACTCTGCTCATAACATCATATTACTTTCCTTGTTTATACTGCCTTCTTCCTTACGTTTCGTCCCCTAATATAGTCAGAAGAAACTGAAATGCTGGAAGACTCTCTGAATAAGTATCTTATACATATAGTTTAAATTTGATTTAAATCAGCTATACATATTTGAAGTTTTAAGGGGGTTCTGCCCCCATGGGTCACTTAAAGGTGGAGGCACATAGATATTTGGCACATAGATGGTAGAGATTCGGGACCACTTCCATTGTCTTCCTCAGAAATTTTATACATATGATTTAAATTTCGTAAACATAGGATATATTTGAAGTTTTAAAGGGGTTATGCCCTCATAACCCCTTTACGGGGTGCACTTAGGGATTCGGGAACACTTCCATTGTCTTCTCCTGTAAATTTTACATAAGAATACACTTTTAGATTTTATGTGGATTCTCTAACCTTTCTTTCTATAAGGAACACACAAACATGACACACACAAACACAAACATTGAGTTTTATATATAGAGATAGATAAGAAGCTAAGAACCGGAGGTGCGTGCGGTGCATGCCTGTTGTATTTTTTACCAAATTATTTTTATTTTACCGATTTATTTCTTTTACCTCGGATTTTGAAATTTAAATTCATTCATTACATTTTACTTTTTAATTAACTATTTTAAATAAATTATTGATTTTAATTATTGATCGATTTTTAGTTTTGAAATTTTACTTATAATCTACGTATTATTTACGCACACACACAATATTTGATAAAGATGACAAAATGATCATAAAAACAAATGAGAAAGTTTAAAATAATTTATATAAAAATTATTTGAATTTTAATAAATAATGTAATTTTGGTGCATACCTACTCTCTTCCCATATGCAATGAATGTTGTTAGTCCACCTCCTCTATTTTCTTTCTTTCTTTTTAATCCAGATCACGACTTGAACCAGAGCTGAGGTTTCGCGGTAGTCTGAAGAAGAGTCCGTCGGAAGATCCACCGAGTAAGTTTCTTTCCTTTCTGTTTGCATGGTTAAACCATGACAATAAGACGTATCGGAGATTTCAGCTCTTTTCTGAAGTCAGGGTGATACTCTGAATTGAACACTACTCTGAATTGAACACTACTCTGAATTGAACACTACTCTGAATTGAACACTACTCCGAATTGAACACTACTCCGAATTGAACACTACTCCGAATTGAACACTACTCATTATTCTGATGTTACCAATGCCAGCTTAGAAGATGAATCTGAAGGTTTTGCTGTTCAGTCAATATTGTAATAGAAAGATCATTTTTTTTTTTTTTAAATAAACACAAATTTTCGAGGATAGTGATCAACTCCATAGAAAGCATTCCATGTTTAACTTGTTTGGCATATGGCATCGCGTTGACATACTGGTTCTCGTTAGATCACCGAAGTTAAGCAGCATGGAGCCTGGCCAGTACCAGATGGGTGACCATTTGGGAATGCTAGGCGCTGTATGTTATCTTCCCATCACCAAGATATACATGCGGCTGGGGACCGCTTGTGAATTTGATATTCCCTCTAAACTTCCACCTTTAGAGGAAGCCGGCATAGCCGGCCCAGAGCTAATACCACACCAGGTTTTACCGGCTTGTATTATATAGCACCCCCTCCCTCTTCCAATTTTTAATTATTGTGATGTTAAAATAAAATATCTTTTATCTTTATTTTATCTGTCATCACTGGCAAGTGTCTGGTAGGCACAGATCACAACTGATGGCCCAAGACTGTCTGTCCTAAGAGAGCCTCATCCAATTCATCCTTGATCTCATCGCAGTAAATTGCACCATCTTGGCACTGGTTGACCAAGCGAGTGCTTGATGATTTTTGACAGCCACTTCATCATAATCCATGATTATTGGTCATCTGAATAAAGTGTCAGATATTATAATTTCTTTATTTTATTATTGGTGACTTTTTTTTGTGACATTTAAATATTTAATTGCTTCAACATTTTCTTATTGTGTTAACTTTTTGTTATGAAACATTTAAGTTTGGTTGGTGTGTTAAATTTTGATATTATTTAATACTTGATATATTAAAAATTGTACAAAGTATATTTTCAAAGATTTTGAAATGAAACTAATTTAATTTTTATGTCATTTTATATATAAAGTAAAGTGAGATTTTCCCCTATTTCATTGACCAGAAGAGCTTCACAAACATTAACTACATTAAAAAAACCTTTGACATTCATTTTTACTCTAAATTGGTTTATGTCATAAAAAGATAAATATCTGTTTTCAATTGCATTTATCAATTCAACTATTTAGTCTAGAGTGATGTTTAATTTTTGTAGTCACGAATAGAGGAAGGTACTTTACCCCCTAAATCACATGTGCTCTTCCTGTCACTCAAATCACTGGGTTCAAATATTTAGTAAGATACATAGTTTAAACAGCACTGTTTACTTCACAGTCAGATAATATTAAGATCCATTTCTTTTCATCGGTAACAAATATTATATTATTTTATTTAATTATGTATTTGTTTCATGATCCTTCCTATATAAACCAATGTGGCAAATATACCTGTCGAAGAATACATGAGTTCATTAGTTTTTTTTGTTTATTTCCGTTTTAATATGGTAAAATATTTTGAGATAAATAATTATTTAACATGTAATTATCGAAGTGACCGGTATTTTTAGGAAAATTGTTAGCATTATCACATTACCTGCTTTTTGGACTTTTGTGGCTAAGAATTGGGGTAACTGAAACAACTCTAAGGAACTAAGCTCTGTTAAGTGACTCCTCTCCCTGAACCTCTTCCGTTTTACATGTAGGTTTTCACTCTTTTTTTTTTTTTTTTTTTTTAATTTACAGAAGAGAAAAATTCTACGACAACCACTGTTGTAGAAGGAGACCGTGTACGTGAGGCAAGTCAGACAACACCATCTGCACCCTCGACAACGACAGATCCATCCACAAACAACAAATCTTCAAATTCTCAAGATTGGCAACCCACGACGTGGAGTGATGAAGATGAACTCTCTTCTGAAGAAGCACAAATGGTAGAATAACTCTCTTTTCTTTTTTTTTTTTTTTCCTATCGTCATCATCACCATCAGTTTAATGTCAATTTTATATGCTGGCATGCATTGGATAGCTGTAAGAAATTAACTTCCAAAGTAACCTATCTCTGACCAGGTTTTTATTTATCCCTCTTTCCCTCAAGTCCATATGTACACTGAACCTGCTACCTCAATTGTTCTGCATCTACTACCCAAGAACTCTCATCCATTCTTTCAACATGGCCATACCATCAAAGTCTACTCTTCTGCACACATCTCCCTATACTGTCCAGATTTAATCTTCCTCTGAGCTCATCAGTACTAAACCTGTCTTTAAGACTCACATTACATATCCATCATATCATTCTCCTCCATGCAACGCATATCCTCAACCTAACATTATTGAATATGTATTATTTGTATTATTCGGACTACTTTTCTAATCTTGGATGTTATTTTCACAATGTTTTGGCTGATGTAACTTCCGACCTTTTTCAGATGCGTCTTGTCGAACTCGGGAATCTGTACAAATGTTTTTTTTTTTACTTTTTAATGGAAATTGCTCCAGACAAGGCATGAAGCCACTTGATGTAAGGAGCTAAAAAATGGGGGAAAAAATACTACTTCAAGGTTAAAAACTAGCCAACGATAAGTGTTAGATGGATAGATTCCGACCCAGAAAACAGTAATTCTTTCCCCTTTGTCAGAAACATCGTTCATGGAATGTGGGGACTAAAGGACAAAATAAGGGAAGCAAGAGTTATGAAGCTGCTAAAGGTTAAACCCAAAGTCAACTTTCTACTCTTCTTTCAAATTTTTATTCAATCCACTGGGGTAGACTTTTCTTGTTCCGTCAGCTATGACCAGGCAGGAGTCTTAAGTAATTCTTAATTATATTCTTAGTTTCGCAATGGACATGTGATGCAACGGATAAAGTGCTAAGTAATAATCAGTTCTAAATGACAATCTTCTGGAGGTTGAAAGTTCAATCTTTAATACAGGCGATACTAAAAATATAACTAAGAATTATTTAAGACTTCTACCTGGTCATGGCTGACAGGATAGAACAATCTACCCCCGTGGATTAAATAAAGGGTCCTGTTTGAAATTCTGTATAGATTCCTGAGTTCAACAAGATGTACCTGAAGAAGGTCAAAGTTTACATCAGCCGAAACGTTGTGAGAATAACGTCCAAGATGAGAACAGTAGTCGAATAATACAAATTATCAATACTTATATTAGAAATTTCAAAAAATTATTGAATTTTTTTTTTTTCTACCATTAATGAATGTGTTTTTTTCCAAAAATAAAACAAATCATCTTGTGTTTTATTTATAAAATTACATTTTTTTTTATTGTCGAATCAAGAATTTTTAACATATTCATATTATTTTAAAAAAAAACCATAATATCAAATCTGGTATCATTTTTTTTACGTAATGGTTTTCTAATGCGGACACCGCATCTCTATAACTAGTTATGTCGGTCATTCCCACTTAATATCGTCCATTCCCACTTAATCTTGTCCTAAACTTTGCATTTAATCTTGAGTTTGAAAGTCTCGTAGTTGCTACTGATTGTTTTTGTTTTCTCAAGTTACAAACTTGTACAATTTAGAAAATGTTATTTTGTTTTACTTTTTGGAGGGATATTTTTGTTGTCATTAATCTCATATTTTCCTTAATGTGGTTTAGTCGTCAATTGAGTTATCTCCCCTTTGCAGAGTGGCGATTTGGAGACTCTAAACATAGATGGCTCTGGTTGGTAGGCAATTTGCATAGGTGATGGATTGATTAGTATAAGAATTGTACTCTTTGGATTGAAGAGTTGAGTTCTTCAGACAGCAGAGTGAAGTGCAGAGTTGGAAATCAGTTGAACATTGGATGGCCAGTAAAGCTTTTTATGAATTTTCTCACAGATAGACCACATTTAAAATAGTCTTAGTTACCTCCTCTTTAGAGGGGGTAGACACAAGGTCAGGTGAGGTAGGGGCTTCTTAGGTGATTAGCCATAAACCAACCCATTCTCAAGGAGAGAAGGTAAAGCCTGGGATGGTGGGCCTCCTAGGACTGAACAGAATCATATCTCAGCCTGACTGAAGCAGGGCCACCTAACTTCAAAATGGCTCAGACTCTGTCGGACTAATTGCTGAGAAAGAAAGAAACTTTTTTCATTGTATGAAAAAAAAAACTGATTAGAAAACAATTACATGATTAAAATAAAATATTTTATTAATATTGGAGACTTTTAAAACATTTTCTTACAGCGTTTTTGTAACAAGAATTTGGACAGATGGATGCTAACTATCTGTCACTCTAATAAGGTGAATAAATTTTTTCAATGAATACTTTTATTGAGTCATCATCATCTTGTTTTACATGTAGTCATGTGTTGGAGAATTTGACTTCGAAACTAACCTATCTCTGACCAGGTCTTTATTTATTCGTCTTTCTCTTAAATACATCCTTATTACATCCTCCCATTTCTTTCTTGGCCTTTTCCTTCTAACTGACCCTGCTACCTCAATTATTCTACACCTATTAACTCAAGCAGAAGACTTATACATTCTTTCAGCGGGACCAACAAACTCTCCTGCTCTGCACACATCATCTTATAGTTCAGATTTAATCTTCCTCTGAGGTTATCAGATCTAAACCTGTCTTTAAGATTCACATAACACATCCATAGTATCATTCTCATATAATTTCCCTCCATGCAACACATATCCTCAACCCTCACTAGCCAGATTTCACTTTCATACATCATCACATCTTTGCCATTCCCTTGCAACTGACCCTGCTACCTCAACTATTCTATACCTATTAAGCACTCTCATACATTCTTTCAATGTGACCAACAAACTCTCCTGCTCTGCAAACATCATCTTATACTGTTGTTCAGATTTATTCTTCCTCTGAGGTTATCAGATCTAAACCCGTCTTTAAGATTCACATAACACATCCATTGTATCATTCTCATATCATTTCTCTCCATGCAATGCATATATCCTCAACCCTCACTGGCTAAGTTTCACTTCCATACCATCGAAGCCTCTTTCTCTGCATGCATCTCCCTATACTGTCCAGATTTAATCTTCCTCTGAGCTGAACAGATCTGAGCCTGTCTGTAAGTCTTATGTTACACATCTATCGTATCATTCCCATATAATTTCTCTCCATGCAACGCATATCCTCAACCTTCACTGGCCAGGTTTCATTTGCATACATAATCACACTGCATACACATGCCTGATGGACTCTTTTCTTTGTTGACAGTGGTAATACTGCTGATTAGTAATGACAAAAGTTCCCTGTCCCATCGCTGCAATGTTGCATCCCTGTACTTGTTTTACAAGTACTTTAATGAAATGTGCTCTGATGAACTTGCTGCAATTGTGCCCCTCGATGTAAATACCCCCCGACCGACCCAACAATCAGCAAAATCCCACCCCTTCACTAGAGGTCCCTGGATGCCGGAAAACTTTTTACTCTAATAGCTTCCTTCCTCAAACTGCTAGCCTTTGGAATTTTCTTCCTGCTCTCTGTTTCCATGACTGTACCAACATGCAGAAATTTAAATGTAGATGTGAACAGACATTTTGTTGCACAACTCCCCACTTATGATTCTCTTGTAGGTATGGCCACTAATTCACAGTAGCCCCTTACATCTTAGTGGCAATCTGCTTTGTTTGGTGTGAATCAAAGTAAAAAATAAATAAAAAAATAAAAATAAAATATGATAATAGAATTAAAATCTATTTTATTTAATTATTGTTGTATTTCAATGCACACTTTTAATTCAAATTTGGCCAACTGGAATCATGTTTCATTAAAAATAATTTTTTAAATTTATTTCAGATCTCTGATGAAGGGAAAAAAGATGATAGAATGAATGATGATTATGTTACTTTAAAAAAAAAATTTTTTATTGACTTTTCTTTTTTTTAGTTTGAAGAAGAGAATCAAGCTTTGGTGGAGGAAATGAATAGTTTGATGTCCGAAGTGAAGTAAGTTTTTTTCTGTTTCGTATATCGGGCCACAACTGATTGTGTGGTCAAAACGTGTCTTCATTTTGTAGCGTGATTATGGCGAGAGATTATAATTGTCCTTTTCTAACATATGAAATTATCTTCCTGGGTTAATAGATGTAGAACAATTGCGGTAGCAGATTCAGCCCAGAGAGGAAGGCTAAGGAAAACATGGGAGGAAGTGATAAGGATGGACTGTTTATTAAATTGTTAGGGGAGAGTAGAGAATAGTAAATCAACCCTCCACTTCCCCATGTTAAGAATGGTTTTCTAAATTATAACGTTATTATTTCAGCTCGGTTCGTAAACTGCATAAGTAGCCTTTCATAAATTTATTTTCATACTAATTCTCTGGATTTTCCTATGGGTTATGGTTACAACAAAAAAAAACAGTTTGAATTATCTCCCCTTTCAACGGACTCTTCTAAAATGAAAATGTAAATTTGATCCGCCCCAATGATACAGAAGCACCCAAAATTCCTGATTCCACACTAAAAAATTTAATTTTATAAATAAAACAAAAGATGATTTTTTTTTTCAAAAAAACTAAACACATTAACAAATGGTAGAAAAAAAAAAGAAATTCAATAATTTTTTGAAATTTCTTATTTTGTATTAATAATTTTTATTATTTGTATCATTCTAATTTTTGATGTTATTCACAGAACGTTTCGGCTAATATAATCTCCAACCTTCTTATATATTTACAAGCACGTTTTGTTATACGTACAGGTTTAAATTTAAAAAAAAAAAACAGTGTAATTTACAAAAGTTTTGTTTTGTAAACTTTGAACCGTTATAAAAAAATTTAAAAATACAGTTTTATTTACAAACCTTTTAATTTCAGCAAAATCTATAAACAAACGAAAAAAACAAATATTAACAACAAAACATTTAAATAAAAGGATATTGTGCAGAAATATTTTACAAAATTATTTTTTTAATTATTTAAAAAATTATTGGATGTTATTAAACAAAATATTTTTTTAATTATTTAAAAAAAATATTGGATGTTATTAAACAAAATATTTTTTTAATTATTTAAAAAATTATTGGATGTTATTAAACAAAATATTTTTTTAATTATTTAAAAAATTATTGGATGTTATTAAACAAAATATTTTTTAAATATAGAATTTTTCACTATAAAAAATCTTTAATTTATTATAAATAATAAAACCGGAAGTCAAAAGTTCAAATTTGGTATTAAGACAAAATGTGTGTTTTTGGGTTTTTTTAATTCTGGGTTTTGTTTATGGATGTTTATTTCTTCTTCTTCATCTACTTCTTCATCATCATCCGTTTTACATACTGGCACGTGACGGTTTGCTAGAGACAAAATTTATTGTACACTTATTTAAAATGTCCTTAATTTGTGAACTTTGAGGAAGTGTGGAGTCACCCCTTAGTTATGTCCACTCTTACCGAGATTTGTAGTAACTGTCAAGGTCCCATCTATAAGCTAAATAGAATCTGTCCTGGGTATCACGAAACTGCATCCGCTGGCATGAACATACATTTACATATTGAATAACTAGCTGAAGCAAACACTGAATAAATATTTAATTTCTACCAAGTATTCATGGGATAAGCATCCTGAACATTTTTTTTTTACAATCCCGAATATTTGTGTTTTATCACTAACTAAATATACTAGCCTGAGACGCTTCTTTCGCCAATTATTTCCTGTTTTCTATGAGTCTGGATAACTTTTAGTTGTTTGTGCAGTGCGATAAGTTTAGCTCTGTGTTTTTTATATGTTTATTTCTAAATAAAAGTTGCTAATTTTTTTAAAATAATTATGGTGTGTTTTAGTTACTATTTTCAAAATATAAAACAATACTTTCTCACTAGTTTATTTCTGTATTGTTTTCAAAGTTAAAAATTGAAACAGATACCGAGAAAATAGATAACTAAATGATTTAATTGTAAAGTAAAATTTCACTTAATAAAACTAATGCTGTGAAAAATGTAAATGAAACAGTTTTGCGCATAATTACAAATAAACCTAAATATTTATTTTACTTTTTCCTTCAATTCTGTATACACATATGTGTATATACCTTTTAGCAATTGTAGTGTGTTTTTAGTTAGTATTTTCAAAATATAAAAGAATATTTTTTTCATTAGTTTTTTTTGTATTGTGTTCAAATTTCCAAATTGAAACGGCTACTGAGAAAAAGATAATTTTTTTTCTAATGAATGTAAATGATTTCATTTCAAAGTAAAATTTCATCTTACGAAACTTATGCCGTGAGAAATGTAAATGAAACCGTTTTGGGCATAATTACCAATAAAACAAATGAACCTAAATATTTATTTTATTTTTTTCTTTCAATGTGTATATGTCTATACTGAGAATACACACGATAATAATAACAGGATAAATTTCTAGCGTATATAAGTTCCAAAATATTGATAATTTTATAAAAAAAATATTCTCAAATTCATTTAATCAAATATAAAAGTGGTAATTAAGAAAACCAAAAACCTGCCTTGTTTTGGTGGGGAAGAAGCAGCTTTCACAAAAGGCAAAATTAGAAAGTAGCGGTGAAATGGGGTGACCAGGGAAGAGAAAGGTAGAAAGATAAAGAGACTGCTATAGAGGAGGGGGGGGGGGAATAGAAGTTTGAATATAAAGATGTTACACATGCGATTTCTCTTCAATTATATGTTTTTATGACCCCGAGCAACGTCGGGTAGCCCCGCTAGTCAAATATAAAAGTGGTAATTAAGAAAACCAAAAACCTGCCTTGTTTTGGACAGGTAATTTAAAAAAAAAGTTGAAGAGAAGATATTAAAGAACTGGAAGTATAAAAACCTTTACGAAAATGATTCAGCATGAAATAATATGAAAAGGGTTGATATGTTGTAAAACAAGACAAACTTAAAAACAAAATTAAATATTTAACTTTTCTTCTTCTGCTTTAGGGAAATTGAAGGCAAGGTTGTTGAAGTGTCACGCTTACAGGAGATTTTTGCTGAGAAGGTCTGGGACCAGGTGAGAAATAAACAAAGTCCAAATGGAAAATTTTTGTTTGAGAAAATTGGTTACATATGTAAAGTATATTGGTCCTCATGCATGTTTATGTAAATATATGTCAGGACGAGCCACATTTCAATTCGAATATGAATTTGAAGGAAATCCTAACATAAGTTGTCAATGTTATGTGTTTTCGCAGTTAATTTTAATTTTTGTTACTCAGAACTTCGGATCTCTTTCAACATCATCCGGTTTTCGTATTTACGGTGCTGCGAGTGTCCCGGCCACTCGGATGGGCAACACTAGGCAATGTCTACCTGCTCTCCATGCCGTCCGATCCAAAATGTTGATATCAGTCGTGTTCCATGCAGTCAAATCACTTCGAACACACTCAAACCAGGTCGTCCTTGGTCTAGCACGCTGCAGTATCCAGGCATATCATGGAATTAATGCAAGAGGTGGCACGCTGTTTGTGGCCAAACAATTTGAGACGCGGAGCTTCTGATGAAGCACGCTTAAAGGAAACCTTTTCTTCCAGTTTGCTGCGGCACATTCTCCCCTGACCCTCGCGTGATCATTACGCCGAAGCCATTGCAAATCAGAAGCGTTTGGGATCCATGTTCCCCTGCTATGCAAGATGGCAGAGCGAATACAGGCCAAAAAGACTTTTCCCCGAATCTTGAACGAAAATGTGCCTAGATGTAAGAATTTAAAAGTTTTTTGTTTTTTTATAGAAATTGCTCCAGACAAGGCATGAAGCCACTTGATGTAAGGAGCTAACAAGAAAGAAATATGATTATCGCAAACACAGGAGATGCCTATTCGCCTTAGTGTTGAAAATACCAAGGTTATAGGTAGGAGGAAAACAGTCAGCAGGAAGAGAGTTCCACAAGCCTGCGCTTCTTGGAAAGAAGCTACTGGAATAGGAAGCTGTATTACAATGAGGTATCAAAACAGCGAATTGATGTAGACCACTAGACCAATGAATCAAACGAGCTAGAACAAAAGAAGCAGGGAACAGATCACATACTTGTGAAGAACACATACCATAATAGTATTTATAGAAAAGACTGAGACTAGCAACATCACATCTGTGAGAGAGGGTGTGTAGAGAAGAAAAAAGGGTAGGGCCAATCAAATTACAGACACGTTTCTGCACCTTATCAAGAAACCTCAAATAAGACAGAGATTCACTAGCCTAAATATAACAACAGTACTCCATACATATTCTGATTGTGGATTTGTAGAGATAGAGAATAGGCTCAGGTGTGAGTAAGTGTTTGGAGCGATAGAGAAAACTGACTTTACGAGAAGCGGAAAGAGCAATTGATCTGATGTATGAACTCCAAGAAAGATTTGATGAGAGAGAAAGACCAAGAAGTCGATTTTTCCTCAAGAGCAGAGCCATCTATGAGAATCTCAGGAAGAAAATGGACATGTCTACGATTGAAAGACACGAGCTGAGTCTTAACTGGATTAAATGAAACAAGCTATTTCGCAGTTTCCTTAACCTTCCCTAAGCAACACAACCGCGAGCAGTGATAGCATGTTTGCAACCATTGAATAAGAACAGAATTAAAGACAGCACTCTTTAGAATTGTTGACTACATTTTAAAACAAGTTGTGTAATGAGAGTTTAAAATTACTTTTATTGAGCAAAAACAATTATCAGTAAATACATAGCGTTTATCAATAATTGAAGTTTTTTGCTAAATTAATAATTGAGTGCACCAATAAAGAGATGCCATTTTTCTTCTTGTGCTACAAACAAATAACACGGCGCATATCAGCAACAAGTGTGCATATTTGTTTATTTTAACACTTTTTAGTTAAACCGGAAATTAAATTTACACATTTTATGAGCAATCAAGTATTTGTTAAATAAAATTTTTTAGTTAAACCGGAAATTAAATTTACACATTTTATGAGCAATCAAGTATTTGTTAAATAAAATTTTTTAGTTAAACCGGAAATTAAATTTACACATTTTATGAGCAATCAAGTATTTGTTAAATAAAATTTTTTTAGTTAAACCGGAAATTAAATTTACACATTTTATGAGCAATCAAGTATTTGTTAAATAAAATTTTTTAGTTAAACCGGAAATTAAATTTACACATTTTATGAGCAATCAAGTATTTGTTAAATAAAATTTTTTTAGTTAAACCGGAAATTAAATTTACACATTTTATGAGCAATCAAGTATTTGTTAAATAAAATTTTTTAGTTAAACCGGAAATTAAATTTACACATTTTATGAGCAATCAAGTATTTGTTAAATAAAATTTTTTTAGTTAAACCGGAAATTAAATTTACACATTTTATGAGCAATCAAGTATTTGTTAAATAAAATTTTTTAGTTAAACCGGAAATTAAATTTACACATTTTATGAGCAATCAAGTATTTGTTAAATAAAAATTTTTTAGTTAAACCGGAAATTAAATTTACACATTTTATGAGCAATCAAGTATTTGTTAAATAAAATTTTTTTAGTTAAACCGGAAATTAAATTTACACATTTTATGAGCAATCAAGTATTTGTTAAATAAAATTTTTTTAGTTAAACCGGAAATTAAATTTACACATTTTATGAGCAATCAAGTATTTGTTAAATAAAATTTTTTTAGTTAAACCGGAAATTAAATTTACACATTTTATGAGCAATCAAGTATTTGTTAAATAAAATTTTTTTAGTTAAACCGGAAATTAAATTTACACATTTTATGAGCAATCAAGTATTTGTTAAATAAAATTTTTTTAGTTAAACCGGAAATTAAATTTACACATTTTATGAGCAATCAAGTATTTGTTAAATAAAAATTAAAAAATTTTTTTAGTTCTTGTGTAAAATTTAACAGAAAAAATTATCCCTCTTAGTCTTGATGGGTTCTAAAGTCAGAGACCAGTGTTCAGATTAAAAATTAATTAACAATAAACGCATGCTTCTTGTCGTGCCATTGGTCAATTTTCAATTTAAACACAAGTATTTGTTGACACTAAATTTGAAGATTAACATGTTGTAGTCTGCAGGGAAGCAGTCACATAGTAATATGTTCCACAAATGAGAACTTCTTGGAACAAAACTCTGTTCATGGAACTTCTGTTTGACGTTCAACCCATGGAGAAAGAAAAAAAGTTCTTTGAAGTTGCTGTGAATAATTTAGAATGAAGAACCAGAGATTGAAGCTGAGTCGAGAGGGTAGCTTTTTGAAAAACAAATTTTTCACCGCTAACGTTTGCTGATAATGAATGTGACTGATGAGCAGGCATCCTGACGTTTTTTTTTTAAATTTGTTTTTTTGCTTCTTTTTTATTCAATTCAGGAAAAAGATATTGACCAAATTAACGATGTTGTGGCTGGAACATCTGAAAATATAATTTCTGGCAACGAAGAGATCCGGGAGGTAAGTTTCTGATGTGCTCGATAACCTTTGTTAATTGACATTTATTGCAAAATGACACTTTCTCGGCCTTCGGGCTGGGATCAAAAGAGGAAATGTGGTATCATGATGACTGTTAATGAGTCTAGTTAAGAGTAAGATAGGTGACCAACGACCCCCCCCCCACACACACACACTCCCTACAATTTTGATGGCCTTGTGCCTAATTTGTTAAAATGTATTTAATATTTTTGCAAATAAATAATTTAAAGTGTAGTATTTTGTCTGTCCTGTGTTTGTGACTTAGAAGTCTTTCTAGACTGAGGAAATTTAAATTTTTGTCTGAATCCAGAGTGCCCGTTTTCAGGGAGCTGGATTTTAACCCCCATTCGAATAGATCTACTGTCTAACTCTGTCCTTGTGGGGAGGCAACTAAATAAGGAACAATAATTGCAAGATTGTCAAAATGTAAATAAAAATGGACATTCTTAAGATGTGTCCGTTCAAGTATAACAGACACGACAAATCGGTATTTCGAACTTGCGCTTGACTAATGGATGAACAGAGCCTCTAATCGAGATGCGTCGATTCATCTAATAGATCACATACTTTAACCTATTCATTATGGACTAGCAGGGTTGCCTGGCGTTGCCCGGGGAAAAAGTGTAACACATTTCTATTAAAACTTCTATTTTCTCTACCTTTATCTTTTTCCCCATTCCCCGTTTTTTTCCCTTCCTCTCCCCAGACCCCTCTTTCTCCTCCGCCCAGCCCATTCCTCTCTAGCTGGGCATACACACACACACACACTTTTATAGATTCTTCAAGTGATGAGTCAGCATTTTCTTTTCAAATTAGTACATAAAATGACTGAAAAACTTGGTCAAGGAACTTAAGACAAAATTGTTGATAGAAAAGTATGGAACACAAAGTGAGAGCAGTCTACGCCAGTGGATTAAATAATGACTTTAGTTTCAAACTAGCATGGCTACCCGGCATTGCCTGGGTGCATGGACAACAAAATAGAAGAGTTAAAAAGTGTGTGTAACATCTGTCTTTGTAAAATGTCTCTCTTCTTCTATTCCCTCTCCCATCACATTTCCCTGTTTCTCCACCTCTCTCCCATCAGTATCATTTCACACCAAAGGGTGATGGAAAAAAAAATTGCTCTAAATGTGTTTAATTTTGCTTCTGTTGATTCCCAAAAGTATGAATATTTTAAAAAAATATGTGTCCATATTCTGTCTGAGGCAATGCTGAAAAAGGATATATCAGCTTTTTGATTGTGTCTTGTGTAGTTTCTGACACACACACACACACACACAGATAGACAACTGCTCTTTTATATAATAAATTTCCAAAGGTTACTGATCACAGCAAAATGCAACTGGAGACTACAGCAAGCTAAAAAATGTAACATAACAACAATTAAGATGGAGATAACAGTTTGAAACTGTAAAAAAATGTAAATGACGAAGATGTGCTCATTTGCTGAAAACATTCCAGGGAGAAGAAACTTCTGAAGCTTTACTTCGTAGTCCTTAAAGAAAAAAGCTTGCTATAGTTTATTTCAGAGTTTTCCTCGATTTCTTGTAGTGTTTCTCCACTGAGAGCCTAGTCTATCCTACTATTGCAGCCTTATCTTGGAGAGGGAAGAGAGATAAGGATTCATATCCCTTCTTCTCTAGGGTATTAGTGCAAGTGTGATACTATGGACTCTACCCCTTCCAGAGTCAAGGAAATAATTCACCAAGTTGCACAATGGACTGTTTCCATAAGAGCAGAGATCACATACAAAGATAAGAAATGACTCATCAATGCACACAAAGGTAATTGGAGATAGTGAATAGTCAGCTGGGGAATGACCGAGGAGACAAAAGATTGCACATAGGATTTCCAGGTATGACTAAAAAATATTTAGAATTAAGAATTGTTTGCGACAGTCTGCGAGTTTCTGTTAGTTTTGAGATTAAGACAGTTGACGACAGTTTTTAGTTTAGGACAGTTGACAACAGTTGGCGCGTCGGAGAGAAGAGGATCATATGGGATTAGATTGGGCAGAGCCTTAGCAAATGACGAGATGAGTTGACGACTTTGAGTACCAACATTGACAGTCCGCGACGGTGTCACGCACACACTCTCAGAACATGACTGATCTATACATAATGTATTTGAGTTTGTGTTTTTTCTTGTGAGTTGCATTGTTTATTTTTCTAAACTTGTAAATCAGTGCTGTGCCTTCGCTGATCGCCAAAAAGACGACACAAAACCCACAGTACACACAATGTTGGTGTTGGTGATTGTCGAGAGGGGCGCACATGATCCTACACAAGTAACTCGACAATTATGACAAAACTTAAACTCGCCATCTATAGCCCGATGATCATCTTGGTGGTTGCACTACGGTAAATCCAACCCAAGTTGTATGTATAACTTAGTTGTGCTTGGTGGTGTGTGTGTGTGTGTGTGATACGTCGTGGCTAAGGACGCCAAACGTTGTCTGTTGATTGTCGTCCGGTCGTGTCGGCCTCAATGACAATTTTCTTTGTCCAACACCAGGTCGTTGACTCTCAGACTTTCTTGGTGATCTCCCTGAACCAAACTCTTTGATAGCCAGTCCCCCAAATATATTTACTCTTCACCAGAAGTCCTAAAAGTCCTTATCTTTCTCTCGATCATCCCCAGCCAACCACCGGAAGTGGCTACATCCGGTTTTTATTCAGGTTAGTGCTATCCAGATACTCAGAAACTAACAACCAATTGTCGAGGCACCATCCTGTCTGGGGAGTTAAATTGATTTCCCAACCTCTCTATCACTGTTCACTTATCTAACTTCTTCATCATTTCTCGGCACTGCTGGCTGCGTGTGTATGTGTGCGCGCGCATGATGGGGGGGGGCAGTCCATAGTATCACACATAAGCTACACATCTAAATATTACATGACTAATTTATTTATTTATTCTTTTTATTTAAAAGATATATATATATATCTATTTTATGTCTTTTTTTTTCTCTATTTACTAAAATTTAAAAATTTTGTTTTATTTTTTATTCAGGCAATGAAAAATAATGCTGGTTTCCGTGTATGGATTTTATTCTTTTTGGTTGTATGTACATTTGCTTTGTTGTTCCTCGATTGGTACAACGACTGACAATCTTCCTTGTCCGTCCCAACCTTGCTGCTACCCGCACCCCGAAATCACATACCTGCCTTATACATATCTGATGGACAAGAATATTCTTCTGACCGCTAACAGAAGACAATGGCAAACATTTGGTCTCTTCCGTTTTCAAAAATATGCTTTGAAATTCAGCAATCCTAAAGTTTTCATTTCTTTGGTTTTTGTTGTTTCTTTCTTTTTTACGCCTTTTGTTTCTCTTTTTTTTTTTTTCTATTTCTTTTCTTTTCTTCTGTTTCCCAAACTTTTTATTTATTATTTTTCTTATTTGTTCGTTGTTTCTTTTTTCTATTTTTACTCTTTTTTTTCTTTTTTTTTTTCATTTTTCTGTTTTTTAAAGTTTACATTTCTTTTTTTTTCGTTGTTTCTTTTCTTCCTTTTCTGTTTTTCCTTTTTTTTTACTCATTTTCTTTTTCTTACTCATTTTCTTTTTTTTTACTCATTTTCTTTTTCTTTTTTTTTCTCCTTTTCTTTTCCTTTTTTTTCTATTTCGTTTCTTTTTCTTTTTTTTAACTTCAATTCCACTTTTTATATTGAAGCGACGATTGCAATTGTATTGTGCATTCGTGCTGTTGCATTTTCGTGCATGTTCATCTTTTGCTTTGTCCAAGTTTTAAAAAGATACAAGACAACATTCAATATGTGCGCAAGTAGCAAGAGGCTTTAACGTAGAATCTTGCAAAAAAGGGATATAGAAATCACTTTTAGGATTTGCTGAAAAATAAGGGATTTTTTTTTATCAGCTATAAATCCATTCTGATAAAATTGAAGAATGTATGATTCATAATTTAAAAGAAAAAGTTAATGTGTGTGCAGAACTGTCGAGAGCCTGGTTGAAAAATCTAGGGGTAACAAAACTTCTAAATAATGAATAAAATTTTTTTTTTTTCAAAAAGTACGTTTGAATGTTATAAGGAAACAAAATGGCTACCGAGATTTACTAAAGTCTGTTTTAAAAAAAAATAGACTCCATTGTCGATATAAAAAGGATTTCATTCAAAGCTAAAAAATTTTTCGGTCTTCGCAAATCCAGTCAAAATAGAAGAACTTTAAAATAAACAGTTTTTAATAAATTTAATAACTGTTCAATGGTGTGTCCGGGAAGAACTCAAAATGAAGAGAAGGTGCTAAATCGATTCTTCTGTGATTTTTGGATTGGAGAAACTCCAAAATTGTTATTTTTTTGTTTTAACATTTTTGTTCTTTTTCCATATGTTGACTATTACGTTCTCTAACCATCATCAGGCGGGATTATCGCAGTTAAAACAACCAATGATACTGATGAGTCTAAAAGCTAATAAAAGCCTTCGTTGCTAATAAAATCAGGTGTTGAATCAAACAACGTTTTCTTTTTAATTATCTTTGTTCTTGCTTTGTCTCCAGAAAATTTGTAGCATCATGCGGTCAAAGGGTGGGTTATATAGTTCTAATTGATGAGAAGCTGGATTTAAAATATGCTTCTAAGTACATTTTTTATGTGAACAAAATATGGACATTTCCAAAATAAGGAAAAAAAAATTAATTGAATACCTTTAAAACTTTTCCCGTTCACTTATTTTTAATTACCCGTCCAAAACAACATTTTTTTATTTGCTTAATTATCTTTTATAGTTGATTGAGTGAATTTGAGAATATTTTTATAAAATTATGTACAGGGTGGCGCAAAAGTCACACATTAGTTTGAATCAGTAACAACTGATTCAAACTAATGCGTGACTTTTGCGGGATTGTTTGGCGAGCGCTTAATTAGCAGATTTTCTGATTTTAATTGGCCTTCACGTTCCCTGGATTTAACAACCCCTGACTTTTTCCTTTGGGGTTATCTTAAGGAAAGGGTATATGTGAACAAACCTACAACGATTCAAGAGCTTAAAAACAATATCAGACATGAAATCAAAGATCTAGATCCAGTTATTCTAAGGACTGTAATGGAAAATGCCCTAACTAGAGCCTATGTATGTGAGGCCGAAAATGGTGACCATTTAAAGGATATTATTTTTAAAAACTACTGCAACAAAATTACCAAGTAAATGTATTATTTATCAGAAAAGCCTAGTTTCAAACCAATGCGCGATTTGTGTGCCACCCTGTATATTTTGGAAGTAATATGGGTTTAAAAACTTTTCCTCTTATTATTGTATCCAGTATTCTTGGTATAGGCATTGCACACACACACACACACACACACATATATAGGAGAGTTTGAATTACCTACTAGAAACCATCCTCGAGTGTCGTCGGTCTCTCTGTACAGGGGTTTGTCAGGACAACCTGACATGAGGATACTTCCCCCTACAAGTAAACCCTGACCAAATATTCAAAATAACATAGTATTCGCAGCACATATAAGATCTCCTTGATATGGCTACTCCACCTTGGCTTATACGAGAAATGGTGCATCTTCTTCAAGTAATGTTGCCTATAGTAACAGCACTAAACTGGATACTCCACCAGACTAATATCTATTTTTTTACTCAAAGAATATATGAATTCCATGAAAAATGTCAGTATACTGAAATCATATGCCCTTAATAGGGTTAAGATGAAAATTAATATACACTAAATGTACAAAAGCAAGGAACTTTCCAAATTTTTACACTTTTATTGTCATTAAGGGTATGCGAGCACAACAGGGCTATGTATTTTACTGGTAGGAATTTTTCTTCAGCGCACCTCACACACTTCATCCACTCATGCATAGATATTTATACTGTAGTGATGTGATAATGAAATGGTTTGGTTGATATGTAGTCATACCCTTAATTAATGACAATAAAAGTGTAAAAATTTTGGAATTTCCTTGCTTTTGTACATTTAGTGTATATGAATTTTCATCTTAACCCTATTAAGGGCATATGATTTCAGTATGCTGGTATTTTTCATGGAATGTCACTACTTTTGTAAAGGCTATGCCTCAATTTTTAAGGTTTTTTGGAATTTTCTGGAAAACTAACGTATATGGTAAACTGAAATTAAAATGCCATCAACTAGACCTCTATCTCTGCCAAAAATCAGCTGAATCCATCAAATAGTTGATGAGATACAGGGTGGCACGTACGTACGTACATACACATGGATAACATGATTTCATGATTGAACTTTCTGGATTTCTGGATTGCCTTGACTAATGATGCTGAAATTCTACACACTTATAGAACCTATCAAATAAAAATTTTGTGCAAAGTTTTAACTAATTTGGTTTATTGGTTTTTGAGTTATGATTGATCAAAGAAATGAGATTTCCAGCATAGGCCATTTGTTAAGTCTATTAAGGGATAGAGCACTCTCGTGCCTTCCTTGATTAATCTCATCCAGGATAACTTTTGAATTGTTTTAATTCAGTAACTTAAACTCCCCCCTCTCTCTCTCTTATTTATATGTGTGTGTGTGTGTGTGTGAAACACGAGCTCAGCATTATTTGGGTTTTGAAAAAGGTTAATGAGATTTTCCAAAGAGAAAAGAACTCGTGTTAATAATTGCAACTAATTTACATGTGTAGAAGCATGGTGACTCTAAAACAATCCATTCAATGGAACAGAATGTGGAACGGCGACTTTTATGTTTACTCTACTTGAAGTGCCGCTAGGAAATGAGAAGGATATTCTCTCCCTAAAAGTCACGTGATTTCGCTGACTTTAGTTTTTTCGCTAAGATCGATATTTGAAGGTTCACCTGTCAATCATTCTCTCCATTAAAACTTGCAGCCTTGGTTATGTAACACCCCTTTCCTTCCATTTTTTTTTTTTTTTGAAAATCCTTTCATGAAAAATGCTTTTCCCGTCCGTCCCTCATTTTATCATTCTCATCTTTCCGTTCATATTGTTGCTTCCTTCGCCACTTGTTCAATTCTATATATCGATAAACCTGGCAAAAGCAGAAACTCATATTTAACATTAAACTACTTTTCTTTGCGGTCGGCTATCACATTTCCTGTGAGATATATCTATTACATACTAACATATCGACCAAAATTTCCATACTCAGAAACGCTCCATCCATATTAAATCCAAATACAATGGTTAGATCAATTTATATCTGGAGCCGTCTAACATGTCCTTTTCTCTCTCCTTCTTCCAAGGAGCTGTTGTCAACGGATTAAAGGTAGGTCAGGAGTTGAGTTTTAGACAGCTGCGAGAAAGCATTGGTGTAACACTATTATTTGCCGAGGAGAGTATTTTAGCACAGTACCACACTAGTTCTCGGGGGAACGATAGTCACATCTCTTTCTATGAAAGGGTTAATTATACACGGTTAAGTATTTGGTCTGGATACACGGCGGCGTCATTACTTTTGGCTTTAGTAATTCTCTCCTGAGAATAAACCATCAGCTGGAAATTGAAGGATTGTAATGAGGGAACAACACATTACTTTATATATCTAAAATATATTTATTAATTTCCGATAAAATTAACATTTTTAAAACTCGAAACTCTGTTGAGTTGGCTGAGCTGGGCCATGTGCAACGCGATCGTCACAAAAACAAACACCAAGCTGTTTTTAGATCTCTCTTGCTGCAATAAAGTAAGAGAGGGGAAAAAAGAAAAAGATGAAAGAGACAGAGAAAACACAGTTACCACTGCTGTTCGTTTCAACATGTCCCATGCGACGGCCGATTTGGCCTTTAATCTCAACTTATGCACCTGTCAACTGGATTGAACTGACACTGAATTCCCAAACAACTTAGCTCCTTATGCGGTTGACATTTTGAAGTGCAATAATGTCGACTGTGTGTGTCTCCCCCAGAGAACAATTCAAGCCAGGTAAAAGGGTTTTTAGATGTGGGGAATGCCAGCTCCCACAAAAGGGTCACTATCCTTGTTACATTATGAGGTCTTTTCCTTTTGATTGAAACTTGCGAGTAACTTTGGACGGTGTTTCTTCTTTCTCTTTTCCTATCAATGCTGGTGTTCCTCAGGGCTCTATTCTAGGCCCAACACTGTTTCTTCTCTATATAAATGATCTTCCAGAGAATATTGTTCAGAAAATTAACATCTATGCTGACGATACCACTCTCTATTCTGGTGTTGCTTCTCGCCCATCTCGCTTGGATCAGTCAAAATATGCAGCTGATCTAGATGACCTGAGTTCAGTTGTTGATTGGGGTACGAAATGGCTTGTTTCATTTAATCCAGTTAAGACTCAGCTTGTGTCTTTCAATCATAGGCATGTCCATTTTCTTCCTGAGATTCTCATAGATGGCTTTGCTCTTGAGAAATCGACTCTGAAACTTCTTGGTCTTTCTCTCTCATCAAATCTTTCTTGGAGTTCATACATCAGATCCATTGCTAATTCTGCTTCTCGTAAAGTCAGTTTTCTCTATCACTCTAAACACTTTCTCACACCTGAGGCTATTCTCTATCTCTACAAATCTCAAATCAGACCATGTATGGAGTACTGTTGTCATATTTGGGCTGGTGAATCTGCCCCATTTGAGGTATCTTGATAAGGTGCAAAAACGTGTCTGTAATTTGATTGGCATGTGTTCTTCAGAATGATGTGATCTATTCCCCGCTTCTTTTGTTCCAGCTCGTTTTACTCATTGGTCTAATGGTCTCCATCAATTTTCTGTTTTGATACCTCATTGTTATGCAACTTCCTATTCCAGTAGCTTCTTTCTAAGAATCGCAGGCTTGTGGAACTCTCTTCCTGCTGACTGTTTTCCTCCTACCTATAACCTTGATCTTTTCAAGACTACGGTCAATAGGGATCTCCTGTCTTTGCGATAATTATATTTGTTCTTGTTAGCTCATTACATCAAGTTGCTTCATGCCTTGTCTGGAGCGATTTCCATAAAAAAACAAAAAACAAAAAAATACATCGGTGCTGGAAATTTTGTCAGTGTTGTTTGAAGAAGAGTTCCTTCTGAAGCTTGGACCGTCATTGTACCTTTATTACAGCTACAAGAGACTTACATACATTTTTGTTTCTTACAAATGCATATTAACCAAGAATATTTCCTAAAACGGTTCCTGTTAAACCAACCAAAAACATTGTGAAACGCTATCCAATGTGTTATGCAGCTGACAAGCTGACAAAAGATTGTATCGCTTTAAGTTTCAACTAACAGAAAGACAAACCTATTTTATTAACTAGTTCAATAAGAGCTTAGCAAAACTTTCTCAAATACTTCCATCAAATTTAATCACTACAAGCTGTTTTTTTTCTTTTTTCAGCCTCGATTTTTATTAATGAAATCAAAACTTGAATTGGTCAAAGCAATCACGCGGACATCATATACATTTTATCTTTTCAGCAATAGTATTACTTCCATGAAGTAACCCTAACCCTAACTCCCATGAAATAGGCTTTCAATATGGATGTCATAAAGAGCTCGTTTCTCATCAATATTTGTTTATTTTATACCAGCTGGAAGACCCGACGTTGCTCGGATTTGAATAAGGATCACTACTATGTACTTTTTCACTATGCTGATAACACCATATTACTTTATTGGTTTTTACTGGCTCCCTTCTCCCGTTTTCGACCCCTAATATAATCAAAAGAAGCTGAAATGTTGGAAAACTCTATACATATGGTTTAACTTCCATTAAAATCGGATACGTATTTGAAATTTTAAAAGAGTTCTTTCCCTATGGATCACTTAGAGGTAGATATTTGGCATAGAGATTCGGGACTATTTTCATTGTCTTCCCCAGAAAATGTTATACACATGATTTTAATTTCATAAAAAATAAGATATATTTGAAGTTTTAAGGGAGTTATGCTCTCAGGTGCACTTAAAGATTCGGAAAAAACAATAGAAGTTTTTTCCGATCAATTTTACATAAGAATACACTTTTTAGATCTTATGTAGATTCTCTAACCTTTCTTTATATAGGAAACATAGAAACATCACACATACACACAGACATTGAGTTATATATATAACTCAATGTCTGTGTGCATGTGTGATGTTTCTGTGTTTCCTATATATAAAAAAGGTTATATATATATATATATATATATATATATATAGTATAAATTTTTATTTATACAAACATTATTGGTTACATATGTGCATACATGTTTCGGTTGTACTCTTCACAGAGAGTCAACCTATATATATAACTCAATGTCTGTGTGCATGTATGATGTTTCTGTGTTTCCTATATATAAAAAAGGTTATATATATATATATATATATATATAGTATAAATTTTTATTTATACAAACATTATTGGTTACATATGTGCATACATGTTTCGGTTGTACTCTTCACAGAGAGTCAACCTCCTTTGGTCTGAAGAGGTTGACTCTCTGTGAAGAGTACAATCGAAACATGTATGCACATATGTAACCAATAATGTTTGTATAAATAAAAATTTATACTTAAGAACAGCTCTACTTGTTATTGAGCACTTTTTATAAACACTGGAGTTTCAACGGATTTACATCTACAGAAACTAATACAATACGTGTACTATATATATATATATATATATATTATATATAATAATAATCCAGATAAAACATCCACAGGGTAGTAATCCAAAGAATTTCAACCAGGTTTATAAAAAGTGCTCAATATCAAATACAGCTTTTATATATGATTATTTTTATTTACACAGACATGTACAAAATCTGCGACACTGGCATGTCGATGTTATCGATCAACAGCTATTATAAACTGAAATCTCATTCGGCAGAGTTAGAATCCGATCTTAACCTTAGATATTTCCATATATGATCTAAGGTTAAGATCGGATTCTAACTCTGCCGAAAGAGATTTCAGTTTATAATAGCTGTTGATCGATAACATCGACATGCCAGTGTCGCAGATTTTGTACATGTTTGTCTAAATAAAAATAATCATATATATATATATGTAAGATGATCTGTTATCACTCTATTAGACACATGCCGTCGTGAATATAAGTATTGATGAATAAATATTCTCAAGGTATATATAGAGAGTATGAGTTCAATCCCTGGTAAGAGTACTAAGAAATTAAAAAAAACAGAAAAGAATTGATTACAATACGAGATTTCTAAAAGAAATGGAGCAGCTATTGTGTAAATATGATTTTTATTTAGTCCAGAGGGCTCCTCCTAATCACTATCCTCCTTGTGAGGATTAGTTTCCTTAGTCCCGAGGGCTCCTCCTAATCACTATCCCCCCTCGTGAGGATTAATTTTCTTACTTGTCAATTAAGGTGTCCTTATACATCAAGGAGTCGCGACAGGATTGTGGATATTTTTATTGGCATTTATTTCTGGCCATTCCCCATATTAAGCTTGACCATGTGTCACATCCAGCCCCATGGGAGGCAGACAAATAAGCATTCATTCATGTGATCCAACTGCTATGAAAACGATGTTAGGTTGGCTAGTCAGACTCGGTGTTGCACACATGAAAGGTCAAGATACCGGATACATCCACTAAGACGACCACAGAAGGAATATTTAATGAGTTTAACTCCAGTGCAGTATATATAACGGTTTATTTTCGAAATTCCTGGAATCTATAGAATATCTGGGAATGTATTCACAACCATTGAATCCTTCCTCTCAGATAAGTCTATAAAAATAGTTGTTGTTGGGCAGAAGTATCATAGTATTAACGCTGGCATGCCTCAAGTATATATTTTAGGGCCCAATCCTCTCCCTGATCTTCAATAATGATATTTCAAACCATATTCTGAGATATTTTGTTGACATCTACGCCGATGATGCAAATGTCTATGGCAGCACTTCAAAGAGCATTGCTGATCGATATATCACGTATTCTCCCTCTTCTGATCTGGTGCAATGGGGAAAAGTGGCTTGTTACTTTTAACTCATCTAAAATCAAGCATCTCTTCTTTCACCACCAATGCTCAAATAATTGTTTTGAAATAAATGTTTCTTTCTTCAATGAAGCCCCTTGTTTTGGATAAGATCCTAGAACTGAATTTCACTCCTGGTCTAAAATAAAAGACATATATCGAATCTGTTGCCAAGGTTGCTGGCAAAAATAGTTGGATTATTTTACCGTCCTAGAAAGTACCTGATTCCTGATGCAACCCTCTACTGATATATGAATCAGATACGTCCTAAGATGGAATACAGCTGCCACATCTGGAGAGGTGCCGCTCAGAGCACTTTTTCTTGCCTTGAACACATCGACTTTGAAATTTAGTAGGAATGATCTTATGGCCGGGGGTTATGAACAAAGGATTAACCAAAGTGGCGATGGTTGGCCGGACAAATGGTTATGGGAGTGTGAATCCCCTGACCAAAGGTTGTGGGAGAGATGCCTTTATAGCAGATATGTCATTCCCACTGTTCGAATGTGGCCCGACCATGTGTGGATGGGTCGAAGTGGCCAGACCATGCGTGGATATAATTAATAGGATTAAAACAAACAAAGGAAAGAAGGAAAAACATTATTATTATCTAAAATTATATTAGAAAGAAAGCGAAGGAATAAGAAAGCTAACACAACAAGAATGGTATTTTGTAAAATTAATAATTAAGAGAAAACATTTATATTAAACAAACAAAACAATTTATTTGACTAAGACATTTTGTAGAGTTCATCTTTTTAAGGAGTGCAACAGTTCTGTTTGTAAGTTCATGTTTTTAAGAAGGTGTATATGCGAGCGTGTTTGATGTATTTTTGTGTGGCAATTGTAATGTGAGTGTGTTTGACGGAATAGTTCCTTTTTTCATGGTAGGAATTAAAAGAGATTACCTTTTTGCCTCCCCCACCTCCTCGGTCGAGCCAGTGGTGGTGGGGGGAGTGTTGACGATTTCCTCTGCGTGCATTCTGCAAGCAAACGGAAGGAAAAAGAGAGAGAAAAGAGTGCGTGGCTTGTTTTTATAGGGAGTCAAATCTCACGTGGTCAAGCTGACCTGTTGGTCTCTGATTGGCCGGAATCTTTGGGCAACGTGCTCCCACGAGATCATCCCCTCTTCTCTACCTCAGAGACGAAGAAGGGCTGAGTCAACAAAGAAAGAAAGGTCGCACATATATCGCCTGACCGCTTGTGGCGTCAGCCACAATCTCTTCTGCTCTTTACAGCCACTTTCTCACAGAAGAGAAGTTGCTAGTCTTTCTCTACTCTATCATTATTTACATGGAAGGTGCTTGACTGAGCTCTAATCTCTGGTTTTTCCTTGTAAGACATTCACAGCAAGAACTCGACTTCCTACCACAATGGAAAAAACTTTTCTTTTCTTTCTCCATATGCCTAGCGCCACGCAGAATAACCATGAACAGAGTTTTTTCCAACGGCTTCTCGTTCATATAACACATTAGCACGGAACTGCTTCCCTGCAGACTATAACATGGTCAACTTCAAATTTTATGTCGGCAAACACTTATTATAAACTGACCCCATAAGTAATCAAACTTAGTTCACTCCATTAATTATTTTCAATCCTCTCATAATATTCTTCATCTTTCAACTGACAATCTAGCCATCTCATTAACCCTCATCCTCGAGTGGCTTTTGGCCTTGATAAAGATTACCGACTACAACAAAAGACAACTAAAGAAGGCTGGGCAGTAAAACATAACAATCAGGATAAAGATAACAGTTTGAATTGTGCAAAATAACGCAAATAGCAAAAAGGTCTTCGTCTCAGACTCGCCAATGATTGTTTTTAAATGGAAACAATTCTTTTATGGTTAAATACATCTTAGTTTTATTTATCTTCCTCCCACAAAGTAAGATGTGACACAAGGTCGGGAAAGTGGGATTTGAAAAGCCAGCGCCCGAGAAGGTGAGCACTCTGGCCTACAAAAATTGCCTGGGCAGCCCCGTCGGCATTCTCCGGATGGGGCGCCTCATGCAGTATGCAATAAACTTACTCCTCCCCAAAGAGATGAGGCAAAGCCTGGGAGGATGGACCTCCTAGAACTGCACAAGACAAACCTACAAACAGGTGGAATCAAGACCCGAAGGCTAAGACGATACCGGTCTATGGGGTGTAGTATCCATCGGAACAGATACTAAATTTGTTCGTAGATTGCTTTAAAAACAAAACTGAAGAGAGAAACTGATTTGTAGTCGATGGTATTTGTGAGATATAGGACGAATATATAAAAAATAATTGAATAAAACTCCTGCACAAATCAACAATTAACATTTATTCTCCATTTACAAGTGATGGAAAGAATTACTTCTTAGTCCAAAACGTCTTACTTGGAGAGAGGTCTCAAACACGTGTTAATCCACGATTGTCTCAATCTGAAATTCAGGGGACATAACTCTACCCTCCAAATCTCTTTGAGGCCAAACCAGATTACAAAGTCACTTTCCTTTTATTTATTTATTTTTTTCTCTAAAATCTGTTTCATCTAACAGAAACAAACAATGATAATACTTCGTTCAGGAAACGGATCATACAACCATGGGATGAGGTCGCTGTTATGCTGTTCCTGTTATAGTATAATATCAGAGATGCTGTTGGGATTTTTCCCGTTAGAATAAAGGACGAAGACTGTAGTCCGCTGGAAGAAAAGTTGGTGGCATATAAACGTGACTAGACAAGAACAGAGATAACAAACAACTTGGGTAGATAACGAAAGGATATTTATATCGATAAAAAAGAGAAGAAAAGAAAGAGAATGTTGCTTGCAAAAGAAGTGCCTTTGCGGACTCACTGAAAATGCCAGTTGTCTTGTAACACGATTCCTTCTGGAGAAAAGGCTGTGAAGAATAATTCAGAACATCAAGATGGCTTCGTGTGTATTATATACGCTAAAAAAGCATGTGCCCGCTCGCACCTGCCGCAGCAGAGGAGAACGATGTTGACGGTAGCGAGGCTGGAGAGAAGAGGCCGATATTTTCAAAATAGGCGCTCTTCTGGGTTTTTTGCAGAGATTGAAGCAGTGGTCTGTGATTGGCTGATTTTCATCCAATCGTAGGGCACTTAAAATTCACTGCGTTTAATAATGATTCCAATAATCCACCCGAATCAGACAACCCGATATACGCCTTTCTTCAATAAAATGAGGACACACCACTTTGTTATGGTAATGCATTGCCATCCTATGTACCATGGAGGTTACTCAGGGTCGTATCCTACGCACGAGGCACCAAATATGGTAAGCTGTGCAAGGAACGCATACATTCCCACCGGTGTCTCTGTCAATCGTTCTACGCCCAGGCTATGTTTATAAGATCCATAGAACTTAGGTGTTGATTGGGAACTTAGTTTGGAACTTGGGTAAGTGGACGATTCTTTCAGTAACCCTAAAACAAGAAAAACTCGCCATGAAAAATGACAAATATTTATTAAAACACAGACGTGTAACAATAATAAAAATGAAAAATTATGTTGCTCTTGTTGGAGAGAAAAGATAAGTTTCTGCTACTTCAAACAATAGACGGAGCCTTTTATAGAGATGTGGAAACGAATCTAAGAATTCTATTTCAAACTTAAACGTGACAGACCAACAGACAACACCTCTTATAGAGACGCGTGCAACCTTGTCAATAACAGAATCAACAACAAACCTTGGACATGCAGCAGCGTCAGCAGAGGACCGAAAGTGATAAAAATACATCGCTCTTCTCAACAAATTTGTATTCCAACTGATTGCCATGAAGATGGGTGGAGCGATTGGTCCCTCCACGCGGGACTTTCTCAACCGTCTACGTCTATTAATGAGCTGCCACACGTCTAGCTACAACCACTTTAAATAATTTACCTTTCTTCCTCCGTGTACCTAAAATCAAAAGGAACTTCTACGAGCATAGTTTATTTCCAAGAACTGTCCGTCTGTGGGACACAATACCACGGGGCTGTTTTCCAGATGACTACAGCATGGTCGTTTTCAAATCCAATGTTCTTGTTGAGCCTTCCCATTAAGTAATCAATTTCAGCCCAGATCGAATCATGATCTGCAATCCTCAAGGTGTTTGTCTCATCATTCACCTGACACAAACCATTAACCTTTGTCCTCGAGTGACCTTTAGGCCTTGATGAGCGGTGACTCGTTGGTAATTGACTTCCCTCTATGAGCGTCTCTCGATTCCCATTATCTGATCGAACGTTTCGAGCCTGATCTCGGCCTTCTAAGCCAGCAGTACATCCGATGAAACTCCCTGATGTTCATAATATACGGTCTTTTAATATACGGTCTTTTAATATAGGGTCTTTTAATTTGTCAGTTGAAAAAGATTATCTAGCATAGTTACCATGTAAATGTTTACTTGAACTGTTAAATTTAAATCCATTAAATCGTATTTCGTCAAAGATCGGAGTATGCATTTAGTAGCGTACATTCTCCGTCAAAAATGGCGGGAAAAAAATTATGCTTCGCCTGTGTTTGCACTAATATAAAATATAAAATCATAGAATTACGTCATCAATCCATATATAAATTATTACTATTTACTGACGTAATTCTATGATTTTATATGAATATTAGTGCAAGCACTGGCGAAGCATATTTTTTCCCGCCATTTTTGACGGAGAATGTACGCTATTAAATGCATGACATTTTTATTTAGATTGAAGGATTTATTTCCGAATTAATTCCGAACGGGGGGGGGGCGACAAGTCTGACTTTCTATAAGTCTTTCTGAACTGTTTCTTTTAAAAAAAAATAATAGGATAGAACTGAACTATCGCGAGTTGAAAAAAAACGAGTCATTTCTGATGACCTAAAGAAGAAAAAGCAATCTTGACCTTGCTATTTTTTTTTTTAAATTGCTTCCTTTAATTTTTTTTTCCTTTGATTATTGGAAGGTGGTGGGAGGATAGTCATTAAAAACTAATTATGCCCGATGACATCAAAAACATTAGCGGAAATTAAAAATGAAATTGAAAGAGGACAACTGTCGCTCACATAAAGACATAAAAAAGAAAACGTTTCAAACTGGAAAGTTAAAAAAAAAGGAAAAACGTATAAATCGGTAAAGAAAACAGCAATGTACCGCGGTTTTATCCAAAAGGGCAGATATCTAAAGATGTCTAAAGATGTCGAAATCTGCCCTTTTGGATGAAACCGCGGTACATTGCTGAAATATGTAATATACAGTATCTAAATTATATATATATATATATATATATATATATATATATATATATATATATATATATATATATATATATATATATATATAGTATAATTTTTTCTATTTATACAAAATAATGTTTGTATGAATAAAAAATAAAAATGTATACTAAAGAAAGGGCTCTACTTGTTATTCAGCACTTTTTAAAATAAAAACTGGAGTTTCAACGGATTAACTAATATAGAAACTAATATAATACATGTACCATATATATATATATATATATATATATATATATATATATATATATATATACATACGATTGTGTATATATATATATATATATATATATACATACGATTGTATATATATATATATATATCGAAAAGAGGGTAGTGCAGTATTAGTGCAGTTCCAACGAGAGAAAAGTATATATGTAAAGGAGTAAGGCTACCAACATTTGTAGAATGTTCTTTTCAACATTTATTTATTATTTTGTTGTTTTACCATTTTATGATTTTATATAACGCGTTTCAAGCGGTGGGTCCAACCTTTATCCCCCTCTCTGTGTCACTATAACCACACGCCTGTGTGTGTGCGCGCGTGGATGTGTGTGTATGTGCGTATTTATGTGTGTGTGTATGTATCGCTCACCAATTCACAAGACTCAAGATTAGATCACACGCATCGTGCGGGCGCTCACACACTCGCAGACACTACTTCGTTCTTGGAGACGACAAAAAGCAATAAAAAGTATTAAATTTCAAAAGAAATCCGGCGCACCTAGGAGGCTGGGATGACCGACGGGTCATGGATGGGTAACACGCACTTGACCAAGAGAAGCAGCAAAAAATAAAAAATAAAAAATAAAAGATACCCACACACCCGCAAACCTACGCATGCGCAAAAACAATAACAAATTCCTCAAATGAAACAACATTTACTCAAACGAAAGACATTTCTTCAAATGGATTTTCATATCTGATGAAAGCGGACCCACCGCTTGAAACGCGTTATATAAAATCATAAAAAGGTAAAACAACAAAATAATAAATAAATGTTGAAAAGAACATTCTACAAATGTTGGTAGCCTTACTCCTTTACATATATATATATATATATATATATATATATATATATATATATATATATATATATATATATATATATATATATATATATATACATACGATTGTATATATATATATATATATATATATATATATATATATATATATATACATACGATTGTATAAATATA
The DNA here is from genome assembly GCA_963556195.1 of Sepiola atlantica. Lineage (NCBI taxonomy): Eukaryota > Metazoa > Mollusca > Cephalopoda > Sepiida > Sepiolidae > Sepiola > Sepiola atlantica. The sequence goes on along the minus strand of OY744533.1, from coordinate 73,161,786 downwards.
TACGATATATATATATGTACGCTATATACGATATATATATATATATATATTTATATATATATATATATATATATATATATATATATATATATATATATATATACGATATGTACGCTATATACGATATGTACGCTATAGACGATATATATACGATATATATGATATATATATATATATATATATATATATTCATAACTTACTACCTAGCTCTACTCACGTATCGAGCACTGTTGAAGTAAATACTGAAAATTGTTACATAAAAAAATTATATCCCCTTATAACATTTTGTGAATACATGAAATAATATATATATATATATATATATATATATATATATATATATATATATATATATATATATATATATATATATATATATATATATATATATATATAATTTATTTAGATACTGTATATTACATATTTCAGCAATGTACCGCGGTTTCGTCCAAAAGGGCAGATTTAGACATCTTTAGTAAATTTCTGTGCCCAGTGGAATCATCGGCAAGCTGAAACGATTGTAGTCACGGCCCGTGACTACAATCGTTTCAGCTTGCTGATGATTTCACTGGGCACAGAGACTTACTAAAGATGTCAAAATCTGCCCTTTTGGACGAAACCGCGGTACATTGCGCTAAATATGTAATATACAGTATCTAAATAAATTATATTAGCTCTCTTATATGATCGAGCACTTTATTTGATTTCTTTTCATATACAACCTGACACACACTATATATATATATATATATATATACACGATATATACGAGATATAAATATATATATATGTATTTATATATGTATATATATATATATATGTATTTATATATGTATATATATATATGTATATATATATATATGTATATATATGTATATATAATGTATATATATATATATATATATATATATATATATATATATATATATATCGTGACAAGACGATATATTTTTACAAATAAATACATATTGCCCTTTATTATAGAGTGAAGGATTCAATCAATTCAGGATTTATTTAGTATTAAGAAAAGAGAAACTTATGATTGGTATGAATACAAATGATTTTTGTTTTTTTGCTCGCAGATTTCACGGTCTGCTCCATCTGTATTTTTATTGTAATTGTATCCGGGTCGATGGACGACAGCTGTCAGGTTTTCGGGTCATTGATTCGAGTACACCACTTTAGATCAATAGAGACTACCAGAGATCATTGGTGGTGACACATGGTTTGGACAACACACGGCTACTCAGTCAGACGTCCTTATTGGTCTTCGTTGGCGTTGAAACGATGGAACTGGGATACCAATGGACACAGAATTGGTTTGGTGGAAAACTATTCTGTGAGTTTTCTTCCAGAAATTTGTTCGTTTCCTAAGTTTAGAAGCTGATTAAGAATCCGGTTTTAAGAATCGAATTAATTCTTTTTGGGGGAATTTTATATTCTGGTCACGAAAAATGTGAAATTTTGACGTGTGATGAAAATCGCAAAATGAAAGAAATACGCGAATTCTTCACGGGAAAGTCAAAATCACAAAAGCGAAATAAGATGAATAAATGAACCGAAGGAAAGAAATATGTGACAAATCACAAATAATAAAAGACAACGGATTGAAAGAATTAAAAAAAAAAATTATAAAGGCATCTCGACGCTCAAACAAACAAATAAATAAAATAAATATACAAATTTATTGGAAGGTCAGATCAGTAGGACGAAAAGTGATCAAAACATTTGAAAATGTTTAACTTCCAAAAGCAAATACCACAAGATGGGTAAGTTGCCTCGCAAATTTAATTTATAATTTAATAATTAATTCATTTATTTTATTTATTTATTTGTTATAACTCTTATCGTAATCAATAATTTAATTTCAAATTTTAATTTCAAAAATCTTGATATATATATATATATATATATATATATATATATATATATATATATATATATATATAGAGAGAGAGAGAGAGAGAGAGAGAGAGAGAGAGAAAGAGAGAGAATAGGAAGTTTATGTTTCGGAATTTTTGATTTGAGGATTGATAATTTATAATATTTGATCTACTATTATCATCTTGGTTGTTATTTTCACAACGTTTTGGCCGATGTTACCTCCAGTTATATTCAGGTTTCGACTTTTCGAATTTTGGGAACCTTTTATTCGAACACGTTACGCCGAACTCGGAAATCTATAAGGAATTTCAAAATTCCGTATAGATTTCCGAGTTCTGCATAAAAATTGTTGAGTTCGAAAGGATGACCCTGAATAAGGCAGGAGATTAAATCGACAGACGCGTTGTGAAAATAGCGGTACTTATGCAGATGAGCGGACCATTAAAAATCCTATTTTTATAAAAACAATATTATATACTTATTCAGTGTTATCTTCTTACTCACTGTGCAAAAAAGTAGAAAAAATTATCCACTAGAACTTTAATTACAAGTATTTTTCCATTCTGCGTATCGTAATAGCTAGGTACGTGCAAAATCAATGGCCGATTCCCAAAATGAAAAAAACATTTTGACCCCCCCCCCCTTTACTTAAAAATACACTAAAATTCAGGAAATCAACCAATTTTACTGAAATTTTCAATATTTATTAATCAACAATCACGGAATATAATGAAACCATTATTTTTTAAAAAATCTTAGTGAAAATGTATTATTTTTTAAAAAGAAAATACACCTTTACTAAAGTTATATTTTTATATATTAATAAAAAAAAATGCATGATTTTTTAACTGTTGCTTATGTAAATAAAGGATCGTAGATGTTAACAATTACATTTTTTTTTTCAAAATATTTCGTATATATTACGAAAAAGGCCAGTAAATACCGTGTTAATAAAATCACTATAACTCGAAGAAAAATTAATTTTTTGAATTAGCGATATTATTATTGAATAAAGCATTGTTTAATCAATATTTTCACCCAAAAAATAATATAATTGCAAAAAATATTTCATGTGATTTTAATGATTAGAGTTTTTGGAAAAATAAAAAATGCGACATAATTATATTTCTCTTTCATAGAGGAACGTGGCATCATCGGCGCAAGAAATTTTTTTCATAATCTTGAAAATAAACCAAAAATTGACAAATTTGAGATCCATGAACTTAACGAAAAAAAGAATTTAAAAAATTGAATAATTTCTACTAACGATGAACTTTCATTAGTATGGTAGCCCCGTTCTGTAATAACCAGGTGGGATTAGCCTTCCAACAATCACTCACTTTTACAGCGCAAAATTTACAATTTCGTTCATTTCACAATTCATCGTCAATTATTTGGAAAGATTTGTATTTGTTTTGTCTTTTTTTCATTAATAAATATTTAAGTTAAAAACAATTATTTATTAATAAATAAAGAGAATTCAAACATGACATTTTCTTTCAAAATTGAATTCTGTTTATCAATAAATAACTGTTTTAACTTTATTTTCAATGAATAAATTGTCAGTGTAGTCATTGACTTTAATTTACTTTTTCACACTTAAAATAAAAAAATAAAAACACTTTATTTTTAAAAGAATCAATGTAATTTATCGTTACGACACGTTAAGAATAAATCGAGTAACTAAAGTTTTAAATCATGTAAAAGAAATTGATAAAATTGACGCAGTTCGTAACGTAAAAATATTTTTAACATTTAAAAAATAGTTTTATTTCAAATTCTAAGGAAAAACATTGGTAAACAGACGTCATCAATAATTTCAGAGTATTACTAAATTAAAAACTGAACCTTTTCAGTTAAAAATAATTGCGTACACTCACAAATAATTAAATACGCATTTCCTTTTTATTACAACAAAATAAGGGTACTTAAATTTGTTTATAACTTTAAAAAGAATAAAGAAAGTAATGGATAATAATTTTTCAACTTCTATAAACTATTATTACATTTTATATATAAAGTTAAAAATGATAAATTATGACATTTTTTGTCTTCCATATATTTTGCATAGCAATAGTCAATTTGTAAACAACGTCCTTTTCCGATGAAGTTATGGCGGATTTTACTAATTTATCACATTTGAAGGGATAATTTTGCTAATTTTTAGTCAAACGTGGGATTTTTTTTTTTAATTCAGTGTCTTATGACTTTAATTTAATAATTATCTTTGAAATAATTCCCAAAAATGATATTTATCTTTTAAGGGATTTTTACAAGTAATTTTTTCAAAGTTCAAAATTCATAGAATTTTTGGGGTTTTTGACCGTCGTAATTACATATTTTATTATAATTTATTTTTCACACGTAAATATGCAGTTTTTTTCGTTTAGAGATTAAGTTTAGGCTTTTATCTTTCAAACACAATCAAAGTTTACACGGAAACTAATTAAATAATTAATGATAAGCGCTTTTTAATAAGCATAGTCCGTACAAGAAGGCGCCATTTTTGCACGTACCTAGTAATAGCGATTCGTTCACATAGACGCCATGTTGTTTTTCATTATCATTTCGCAAGTTGATTATCTCCCCTGCGAAATCTTCTTTAGAAACGAACGAATCGCTGTTACGATACGCAGAATGGAAAAATACTTTTACGATACGCAGAATGGAAACATACTTTTAATTAAAGTTCTAGTGGATAATTGTTTCTACTTTTTTCTTCAGTGAGTAAGATTATAATGCTTAATAAGTATATATTAATTTTTAAAAAATAAATACATTTTTAATGGTCCGCTCATCTGCATAAGCACCAAAATAACGACCAAGATAAAATTAGTAGTTGAATAATTTAAATAATACAAAATCGAAAGTTTGTTTGTCTGACACGAAAGAAATCTAGTAGCAGTTAGAAGATCGCCATAAGAAATAACGGAGACAAAAATGTCACAAACAAGAAGTCTGATGCCGCCATTAATATTAACATTCGAAGTCATCTTAAGGATACTAAGGTCTAATGCCGCCATTAATGGAGCCCGGAAAATTCATCACAGGAAAACTCGGCAACGGAAAATTTGTCCATAGAAAATTCGTCAACGGAAAACTCGGCAATTTTAGCCAAGTAGGAAAATTCGGCAATTATCGAATACATATCGATTGAAAATAGATTTTAGAACCGTTTTTACAGGAGATATACTTGTAAATACGGGGCTACCCCCCTCCCCAGTGAAGAACATTTTTTATATTATTTTTTGGTACTTATGCAGTTTACGAACCGGGTTATTTTTTAGATAAGATTTTCAAGTTAAATTAAATTTTTACGATATCTTTTGTTTATATAAATATTAAAACAAATAAATAATAAAAAGTAGCATGAATTTAATTTAATTGAATTTAAAAATACTTTTTTTTATATTCGATGTGTATTTTCGTGTAATTTAAGTAGGATAATATTTAAAATGATTTATTTTCTTTCGTTTTGTACGCACATACTTTCTTGTGGTTCCAGGAAACATTTTTCAGGAAATTGAGGCGGATATTGAACAAATCCCTGAAATCACACGCAAAATAAAAACCTTCAATGGAATCGGAGAGTTTGTCAAAAGAAAAAAATAAATGACGTAATAGTTAGTAGTGCTATGATAATTACATCAAAATTAAACTTGGGTTTTAAACTGCTGTATAAAAAACAACTAATTGATCTTCTTCTTCTTCTTCTTCTTCTTCTTCTTCTTCTTCTTCTTCTTCTCGTGTTTTAAGTCGTTTTCCCCTTGCCGGTGTTAGATCTCTTCATTCGTTGTCTCCACAATTTTCTATGATTCACGTGTTTATTTGTCAATCCCAACTGTCCAATGTCTTCACTCATCCCCGTTAAAACTTTAGGAGAGTAGAAAATGGACCTTGGGTTTACTTTCGCCAGTCTCGTAACTCTCGCTTCCCTTATTTTGTCCTTTAGTCCTCACATTCCATGAGCGAGTTTTCTGACAAGGGGGGAAGAATTGCTGTTTTATGGGTCGGAATCTATCCCTCTAACACTTATCGTTGGCTAGTTTTTTCGTTTTTTTTACCTTGAAGTAGTTTTTTTTAGCTCTTTACATCAGGTTGCTTCATGCCTTGCCTGGAGCGACTTCCATAAAAAAAATCCTTGGATCGTCTCATGACACTCTTTGCACATAACTGAACCAATTCAATCTGCTACTTCGGATAATTTCCTCCAAATCAATGATACAAACTCTTCCATTGACGAATTTGTTCTATCATAGATCATAGATCTCTCAGTTCGTTTTCACACGGGCTATGTAATTGGAATCCATAGTCGCCCATGTCTCGGATTCATACATAGGAACAGCTCGGATACGTGCAGTTTTTTTTAAATCTTCTTGGCCTTTTGGCTAAGATCAAAGTGTAGTATCTGTTCCGATGGATACTGCACCCCATAGACTGGTATCGTTTTGGCCTTCGGGGCTTGATTTACGCCGGTCTATGGGTCTGTCCTGTACAGTTTTAGAGGGTCCACCCTCCCAGGCTTTGCCTCCCCTCTTTGGGGAAGAGTAAGTTTATTGCTTACTGCCTGAGGCGCCCCTACCGGGGAATGCCGACGGGGTTGCCCAGGCAATTTTTAATAGCCAGAGTGCTCACCTTCTCGGGCGCTGGCTTTTCAAGTCCCACTTTCCCGACCTGACCTTAGGTCACATCTTACCTTGTGGGAGTAAGATAAAACTGGCCTTGTGCCTAACCTCCTGAAGAGGAGGTAAATAATACAACTGGGTTCTTTGTTACATTAGGACCTGAGCTAACTTAGACCCTGTCGTTAGAGTTAGGGTCAGGGTAAAAGTGGGGCTTAGGGTTAAGGTTAGGGTTAGGATTTATGGTTAGGGTTATGGTCAAAGTTAGCGCGAGTCTACAACTGTCCTCTGATTTTACTCTGATGTTAATAATTTTTGTGACTTATTTATTGCAGGAGGAACTTTTTAAGGCGGCAAAATATTTTCTCGGCAAATAATTTTTGGACTATGTGCCCCCCTCTTTTTTTTCTTCGTTTAAATAATTTCAGCTTTTAAGTAAATGGTTGGATACTATTGTATTTATTTAGCTCAGTTTTTTCTAAGGAAAATTTGAATAGAAAAATCAATTTATATTCAATATATTTGAGAACCGGACAACGCCTGGTGACGCCGCTAGGATATTATTGAGCCATTGTGTCTACATGAACATTTCGTACTAGGACAAAAGTAATACCATTTGATTAGTGTTGAATCGTCTTTATTTTTTGTTTTATTATTGGGGCACCACTTATCAAGACCAAAAGCAATTCGAGGATGAGGGTTAATGAAACGGAATGGCCGAAAGATGCGGAACACTATGGGAGTATTTATATTGATCAATGGTATGAACTGAGTCTGATTACTTATTTTATTTACCTCTCCATGAGGTTAGACACAAGGTCAGGTGTTAAGTTGAAAAGCTAGTGCATTAGGATTAGCGCACTCTGACTTACACAAAATGCCTGAGCAGCCCCGTTAGCATTTTCTGGTAAGAGCGTCTCAGACGATTAACGATAAACTAACTCCCTTTCAAAGAAAAGGTAAAGCCTGGGAGGGTCGACATCCTGAGACTGAACAGGACCATACCTCAACTCGACAGCAACAAAGTCACTGCCGGACTGATTGTCGAGGACGAATCCCCGACTGGTACGAAGAGAATAAGTTAGTTATGGGTAGGTTTATGACAAGAACTTACAACCATTTAACACACACACACACACACAAACACACACACACACACACACACACACACACACATATATATATATATATATATATATATATATATATATATATATATATATATATATATATGAAGTTAATCCAACAAAAGATATAAGAGGCAACTAATATCTTTTAATTAGTGAAACATCCGGATAAAGACTGAAGCTCAATATACTGGATAGAGCATTAATAGCATAATATAAAATGAAATGATAAAATAAGGTGCGAATCAAATTTTATTAGAATTCAAAATTCAGGCAAAGTATCTCAACGTCCTTAACTCATGAGTTTTCAAAGATAATTCTTCTCCTCAGAGGACCATTACCGCAGTGACGTTATTGCAGGTGATAAAATTACACTTTGAAAATATATAAAAATATATACAAAAATACATAAAAGTACATAACACATCAAATATATCAAGCCAAAAACATACTTATTTGTTAAAGTTATAAAATCCATCCAAGTCAAACAATTACATAAAAATACATTATATAACTTGTAGCAGTCATATGCATTGGCATTTCTTTCTTCTTGCGGGGAGCAGCCCCTGTGAGGTGATTTGGTCACACGAGGAACAATCAGACTCCGAGACGTATAAATTTCAACCGGAACTTTGAAGGGCTACTTCCAGCCCCTTTGGGAATTGCAGACAGCTTTCAGAGAGCTCCTCGACACCAATGAAGAAGGATGTCCTCTCACCTGCCTCTATCTATTGGACAGTCGAGCAAGGCTATTCTCCACTGGAAGAAATACAACTTGAAGACAACGATCTTTCTTACGTTCTTAGTTTAATTCCCTTTCTACACCGTCTTAACTTTAAGCAACCTACACCCAACGGTGTAGATCACTCAAATAAATACAGCGTTGCTATTCATGAAATTATTCTGTTTTTCCTTTCGTTCTACGACGGTTTTGTTGCGAAATATTATAGAAGTTGCTCTTACAGTCGATGCTAAGATAAGCTTCCACAAAATGCTGACCATCGACTTATAAAACAAGGATAATGGTGATATTTAATTTGCAGATGAGAACAATCTTACGTTTAATACTTTAGTGTGCTGTGCAATTTGATTCTAAATATTGATATATAAGCATATATAGGGAAAAATATATTTCTTTTACAAAAGTCGTTGTGCTTTTACAGAACGAATATAATTATTCATGCTCTAAATTTAGTCACATTCGTACCTTAGCGAAACAAAATATTGGGTTCGTTCGTTTTTTTAGTGGATATTAAAACCGAATTTACGCAATTGATTTTCCACGCTCGATTTGGAAATCTTGCGAATGTCTGCGATCTGTCTGGTTGTCAAACGGCAATCTTGTTCAACTACGGCTTTCACTTGGTCACTGTCGATCATCTTTGGTCGGCCAGAGCGAGGAGCATCTCTCACTGAAAAAATTCATTTTCAGAATCGAGCAAACCATTTCTGACACACCCGTTCTGTAACAGCATTCTCCCATACACATGGCATATCTTTATGCAGGTTTCTGTATATTTTTTTCGTTTTCTTAATTAAAACGATCAGATGTCAGTAGTGCTCTGCTTGATCTTTAATTTCAAGGCCTGAAATACAAACAAAAATGTAAGAACTCCTCTGCTCAGAGACTGACGTCAACATACTCGCTACATCAAATACAGGATTTGAAGAATAGGAATATAAAACGATCTTTAGTAGGCCAGAAAGATGACATTAAAAAACGAACGAACTTTTGAGCCAACCTAATATATAGCGATTTGGTAATCATGTCGTTTCCCGACACATGTAATTCTATCAAAAAGGCGATATGCAGTAGCTAAAATATTATATATTTTTACAAGATTATGATATGCTGAACGTTAAAATCAATTTAGTATTACATATGAAATAGGAAAACAAGCACGTTTTAAATTAGTAAATTAGTAGCCGATATACTGGCATAGATCCAACATGGCCAGTAGCCGATATAAAAATGGGAACGGAAGAGAAGTCAAACGAAAAAAAGTTATAAGTGTTATTTAATAATGTTTGCCTAAATGAAAATATGTTGCCTAAATACACACACAGTATATATATATATATATATATATATATATATATATATATATATATATATATATATATATATGTGTGTGTGTGTGTGTGTGTTAAAAGACAAACGGGAAACAGATTTAAATACAGGAGAAAAACAAGAAACGAGAAATTTGGCCGGTTTCGTCGTTCGTATGAACGAACGGAACGTCTTCAGAAATTTTTTGTCACACATTTTGTCTATCACGGCATTTCATTTTCATGACATATCGTGCATTTTACCTTATATATATATATATATATATATATATATATATATATATATATATATATGTGTGTGTGTGTGTGTGTGTGTGTGTGCGCGCGCGTGCGTGCGTGCGTGTATGTGTATTTCTTTAATAAAATTAACCAAAATTGATCAATGTAAAAGCTCGATGAATGAAATGGAACTGTTTTCTATGGGAAATGCATGGTAAGTGCTTGAGGATTTTCTTTCGAAAATGATCTGTTGGGTTTCTGATGAGCTGCATGAACGAAAAGTCCTGCTAATTTTATGTTTATTCCCTGATGTGTGTTTGTGCGCGAAACAAGTGTCAAGTTACATTGAATTATTTTTAAATCGACAAGAAAAAAGAAATAAAGACTTGGTCATTGGAATTTAACATACCATTGTTTACTTATATATATATATATATATATATATATATATATATATATATATATATATATATATATATATATATATATATATACGATTTTATGAAGGCTTACCAAAGCATTCCTTTCAGGACACTAATGATCACCATTAAATATTTTTTCTTACAAATATTATTTATTCAAATTAAATGTTTTTTCCTACACGTGTTTCACAACCAAGCAGGTACTTGCTTGGCAGATCATCAGGGAAATTAAATGTCTGGAATAAGGGTTTCAAGTACCTGCTTGGTAGTGAAACACGTGTAGGAAAACACATTTAATTTGAATAAATAATATTTGTAAGAAAAAATATTTAATGGTGATCATTGGTGTCCTGAAAGGAATGCTTTGGTAAGCCTTCATAAAATCGCATATAAATGCTTTGTACTCTGTAATCGAGTATCATCGAGCTTGTTTTTATTGGAACAACCCTGGTCTTCACTGAATGATCTATTTTATAAGTGAAAAATCTAAATATATATATATATATATATATATATATATATATATATATATATATATATATATATTATAAATAGTTTCGTCGATAAATCTTAAAAGAAAATCAATGAACATAGCGAAGTAAGTGTAATTTTATAAGTGTCCTTCGCTAACTAGGTGAATAAAAACTTTTTTTTAAGGAAAGAGAGATGAAAATCATATATTAATAAAGGTAGGTATTAATACATGAATTTTAAGTTATAGAAGCGAATATTCATATCGATATGAAATTGCAATGATTAAAAATTTATTAAACTGTGCAAAGCTAATCTCTTCGACCAAAAAAATATTTTTAACGATCTAAAATATATTAAGCAAGTCCTAATTAATGATGAATTTCCCAATTATATTGTAGACGAACAAATAAAATTCATAATTAGAAACTTAGACAATACTAATAATAATCAGCTAAATAATTCCCACTACATGAATCTATTCTACTGTAACCAAATGCATCCGAACTTTAAATTGGCTGAAAAACATAATACATCGCTACATATCCTCCATACACTCTGCTAATAAAATAAGCTTCATCATTTATTAGAAAAAGATGAAAACATCGAACCATGTAGTTAAAATAACATTTCTCAGACCCAAAATACTTTAGGAAGAACAAATGTAATATATCAGTTTCAATATCCCATGGGAGAATGTATCTCTGACAATAACAATAAAACTAATTCTTACATCGGTTTCACTACCACAACACTTTCCCGAAGACTCACCTTACATCTCTCCAACACTAGCTCCATTTGTCAACACTTAAAAAAACATAACTGCCCCGTTCTCAATATAGACACATACGAGTTAACAATACTAAAAAATACACTACGATACCAACATCAAAAGATTCAAATCTTTGAAGCCCTCTATATAAAAACTAAACATCACACAATCAATAATGTGAATTACGAAACTAGTCACAACATTTTAAAGTGTCTAGAATAGTAATTTACGTTGCCAGATTCTTAACCATTAAATAATTATACGTTTGAATCTTGAACGCGCTTAGAACGTAATCAAATTTTTAGCGGTTAAGCAATCAAACTTTTGAATCTTGCACGCTCTTAGAACGTAATCACGCTCTCCTGTAACATGTCAATATTATACACGCTCTTTTTAAGTTGTAAATTACTAGCCGTCATAATATTAATAAAAACTTAACAGTAAAGACATTTTTAAAGACACCAAGACTAACACCGCCTGCAGATGATTTGACGAATCAAATCGAAAGTACTCGCGAAAAAAGAAAGAAAATGGAACAAGAGACCCATGGAACTTACATACAGCAATTTGACCGAAACACTAAATGGACCATTCGGAAAATTTACAAAAAAAAAAGTCCTATCAAGCAAAAACACTCCGTGTTATTTAATAATGTTAGCCTATATATATATATATATATATATATATATATATATATATATATATATATATATATATATATATGTGTGTGTGTGTGTGTGTGTGTGTAGCAAAGAACATAAAAATAAAGATATGATGTATAACTTTAAATTAGAACCTATCATAAAAGAATTGATGCTCGATATACGAGATAGAGCAATTATATAGATAGATAGATAGATAGATAGATAGAGAAAAATAAAAGATGCGAATAAAGATTGTAAAAATACAAAGTTATTACGTCCTTAGTTGTTCAAAACAAGGTGTATTCAAATAAAAAAAGATTTATTTTCTTTCTTTAAACCATGGCTTTTCAAAGAGTGAATTCTTATCATTAGAGGAATACAAAGAGATAAGTCGGCAAAGGAATAATCAAAAGTTATAAATTGAAAAGATGTAAATACAAGTAAGCAAATACTTGTATTTACATCTTTTCAATTTTATGATAAGAATCCATTCTTTGAAAAGCCATAGCTAAAGGAAGGAAAATAAATCTTTTTTATCTGAATACACCCTGTTTGAACAACTGAGGACGTAATAGACTTTGTATTTTTACAATTTGTATTCTCATCTTTTATTTCTCTCTCTCTCTCTCTCTCTCTCTCTCCTTTTATCTCTCTTATATATATATATATATATATATATATATATATATGTATATTTATACCGACTGTATATATATATATATATATATATATATATATATATATATATATATAGTATTGTGCTATAATTTTGTACAGAGGCAATGACGAGAGTGCTCAATTACATATCTAACTGCATAATATTTTATTACAAATAACACTATACATGAATTCAATGGACTATCGGTTCCTTCGATTTCACATAAAACACTAGAAATTCCGGCTGTTGGGCTAAAGAATGCAGAGTTTATCTGTTCATTATTTATTAATATTATCATTATGATTCATTACAGTGTCTGTTGGATGTACCGCGGTTTCATCAATCTGGCCATGCCGGGTCGGGGTAGAAAGTGGGGAGCGCTTGTCTTGAACGGGTGATTTGTGCTTTTTTCTCTTTCTCGGGGTCTTTGCACGCTGAACGGTATTGAAGAGTCGGTCGGCCACTATAAGCCGGTCCTACCCCAAACCCGGCATGACCAGATCGATGAAACCCGGGTACACCCAACATACACTGTAATGTATAGTTTTTAAATAAAATACTTTATATTAGCTCTTGTAGAACATACAATTGAGCACTTTTTTCAACTAACTTATGATACGTGCTATCTATCTATATAATAAAGTAAAGACGATTTCCCCTTTTTTTCATCAGTAATTATAGGTCTGTAAGCACAAGCGATATATAGAAACTTGCTAGTGTCACTCTTTATGTCCAGAATTGATGCGTGTTTTCAGAAAATATGTGTCCGTTTCGTTCGCTTTCAGTAGTTTCTACATTTTTTCCGGCTTGCTTGTCGCTCCTAAAATACTCATACATATAGGGAGTCAGAATAATTTTCACTCACACGCTGAAATCTACTTCCATTATCAACAGCTTACGTCGGAAAATATTCTTCATAAGATAAATTGACCGTCATGATTTTATTTTTTAATTTCCTGCTATTGTCTTTTACCTATTATACTTTTACTAACTAAATACGGGTCGCTCCCTATAACCTAGGTTTTCTGCTTTTACAGCGTTTTGATTGGCAATAACCATATTCTGGAATAACAGAATAGGATTGACGAACACTAAACAACCAACTATTGAAATTAAAACATGGCGTCTTATATTAATCCATTCAGTAATAGAAAATGTTTACAACGAACTATGCTGTTTTAGGTCCAGAAACGTTTCCTTTCTTTCTTTTTTTTTCCCACATTAACATGTTGTCTTCTGTTGTCTGTCTAAAATTTTGATTGCGTCGGATTTCTTTCATTCTCATCTTCTTCATTCTTTCTTTTTAGCGGGGTGAGAGGTACACGCACGTTACCTAATGTTTAACGCAAATATGTCACAAATGCGTGGGTAAAGCTAAATAGATGGTTCTTTAATAATTTCAGAATTGTATTTCCTTTGATTTGTGATGATTACACAGAAAAAATTAATATTTGCAAAATAAAAAAATAAATAAATATCAGCACACTTAACACAACAAATTACTAAACTGGATTCTTTTGCCCTGTCACCGCTTGCAAAGTCAGAGTAAACTAATTGCTAAAATGTGCAAGATATTATTTGTGCTATTTTGTTTGATTGAAAACAATAAAAAAAACTTATTTCTGGCGGAGAGGGCCTACTATTACAAGCTTTACGATAGGAAGTCTAGCCCACTCTTAAAACTTCGATAACTCGCTTTTATTTACAACAAAAAATTAAAACAATTATTTTTATCTTCATATAAAAGCATAGCTAAATCTTATTTTAATCACCTAAATTACGTACAGTAAAATGGGTTATTTTCTGATTTTCTTTTCAGAATTGATACTCTAATATTTTTTTTTTTTTAAATTAAATCATTTTTTTTATATTTCCCCCGGGCATCGCTGGGGCACGGGTACTATTAGTAAATATAACAACAACCGCATGGTCTTTCTCCACGGCCAACACACGCACAAGCTCACAATAAACATCACCAAATATTTCAACAACCTACAAACAAATCCTACCATGAAGTCTATCTTCAACCAACCTCCAACCAACGCAATTAGGCAGCCATATTCACTCGCTGACACATCACACACAGAACACCCCGCAACACGGCAAATACAAATGCAACAAACCCAGATACCTTGTGCGCACACATATAAATACCGCACCTCTTTTTAACAAACCAAACACGAACATCCAACTCTAACCCCCACCCCTTATATACGACAGCCCCACACTATATATTATATTTACTGTTTTATTTGTGATAACGGAGGTTATATCGGTGAGACAAAACTCAATTCCGCACTCGTCTAAGCAACCATAAAACATCCATTCGGCAAAAATCTCCTTTCGCAACGTTAGCATTCCACTATAACCAACCAGGACATACAGTGGACAGTATGAAGTGTCTCCCAATAGACTCTGGATCCTCCTAAACCAAAATACGCAAACAAAGAAAAATCAAATGGATTCTCAAATTTAATACACACGTCGCAGGACTTAATAGAAACCTAGGTGTCCTGAACCCTATAAATACTTCAACAATCGACAACAATAAAATACAATATAAATAATATATATTATATAATAAAACATATTATATAAAACTATAAATACTTCCACAACCGACATCAATAAAATCACTACAATTATAAACTATACCGACAAACTGTTACCATTAAATGTTTTTTCTAAAAAAATCAATATAAAAAAGT
>OY744533.1:73108689-73141189 GCA_963556195.1 Sepiola atlantica | reverse complement strand
GAATTTACCGAAAATAATTATGATGAAACGTTTATATGTACAAACTCAACAATTCCTATCCAATACGCAGTTGAATGTATAAAATATCACATAATAAGTTCCGTGCCTAACCTATAGATGGCGCCATTAATAAAAAAAAATATCCACACGATTTTATAAAGTACTAACCTTCAAATGACACGTGTCAAAATTTGAGCAAAATCGGAGTAGTAGTTAACAAATGATAGTTTTCAAAAGAATGGAAAAATCCGAATTTCGTGTGTTGATAAAGCATTGCTTTCTGATATTCAAACATACTATTCAAGCAAAGCTATGGTTTGATAAATTTTATTCGGACGCAGTCATACAGGCACAAATTATGCGGAACGTTCAAGTGGCCCAAATTCGACAGTTGTACCAGAAAACATCAACAAGCCCACAAACTCTGTTTGTCCGAATGTAGATTGAAACTGTGTGAAATAGCAGAGGAGTTAAATATATCAGAAAGTATTGTATTCACCATTTCGCATAAACATTTGACACTGAGAAAGCTGTGTTCAAAGTGGGTGAAGCGTTTGCTCACAGTCGAAGATTCAGAGCGTTGTTTGCAACCGTTTCCCGGCAAGTAAACACATTTTTTGCGTCAATATGTGATAATGGATGAAACATAGATCAACCATTTCACTCTGGAGTCAAATTGAGAATCAACTGAGTGGACAGAATCAGGTGAAGGCCATTAAAAGCGAACAAAGACGCAAATATCTGCAGGCCTCCGTATTTTGGAATGCGCTCTGTTCTTCGATTACCTTGAGAAAGGAAGAATCATAAATAGTGAATA
Source organism: Sepiola atlantica (assembly GCA_963556195.1). NCBI lineage: Eukaryota > Metazoa > Mollusca > Cephalopoda > Sepiida > Sepiolidae > Sepiola > Sepiola atlantica. The sequence continues at coordinate 73,140,372 of OY744533.1, read as the reverse complement.
TTATTTAACATTATTGGTGCGTTTGAAGGAAGAAATCGCGAAAAAAAACAGCAACAAACGAAGAAGAAAAATGCCCTTTCACCAAGACAATGCACCGTGCCACAAGTCGATCGCAACGATGGTAAAACTACATGAATTGCACTTCGAATTGCTTCCGAACCCACCCTGTTCTTCAGATAGCTCTCATAGCGACTCCTGGCCGTTTGCATACCTAAAAAAAATGCTCCAAGGAAAAAGATTTGGTTAAAAAAAAATGATATCGGAAACTGAGGCGTATTTTGAGGCCGAAGACAATTCGTTCTAAAAAGAGAAGAAAAATAAAAAAAATAATAGGTAAGTAATTTTTAATTTAAAAGAAAAAGATCATTAAACAGAAAGTTAATTAATAAAATGTATGTTTATGCCTGACTAAAAGAAAAGACAAAATGGAGTTTAATGAAATGAAGGGATGAATAAGGGGACACAACGTAAAATGCAGGGAAAAAATTAAAAAAACATTTTTTTGTTAAAACATTTATTCACCGCAAGACGCATTTAAACTTAGACGTAAGGGGCTACTGTGAATTAGGGGTCATATCTATACGGGAATCCTAAGTGGGGAGTTGTGCAGCGAGATATTTGTTCGCATTACATTTACATTTTTGCATGTTTGTACACTCTGGGATATGTGTATATATATATATATATATATATATATATATATATATATATATATATATATATATATAATTTTATACCGTGTCAATGTTATAAAATACATATTCACGTCATTTCATAAAACTTACTTTTTATTTAGCATACAATTGTTTCGGCTAACACCAAGATATTTGTAAAATGCTCATGTGCATTTATCTCTTGGTGTGGCTACCTTTAGTGCTAATTGTACAAAAAAAGCATATATATATATATATATATATATATATATATATATATATATATATATATATATATATATATATATATATATATGCTATTTGTCGCTCCTTGAAAGTAGAGCACTGTAATTGGTAGTATTAACACAGCATGACGTCACTTGCTTATAATGCATCATTCCTTCCCTTAATAGAAGTAGAATGCCTCGACGTCAAAGCCGCCGTTAAAGTGTTAAAATTATCATAGTTTATTCGCTGTTTACAATTGGCCCAGCGATTAGCGACGTCGGACTGGAGTTGAAAAATACTTGATGTCCGGGGTTTCGGATCGCATGACCGGTAGTGAATAGTCATATCTCTATGCTGATGAGTCTCGATTGAAAAAGGACGAAACGTATACGTACATAGATAATAAACAATAACAAATATTTATTATTTGTCGCTCCTTGAAAGTAGAGCACTGTAATTGGTAGTATTGACACAGCATGACGTCACTTGCTTATAATGCATCATTCCTTCCCTTAATAGAAGATAAATAACAAATATTTATTATATATATATATATATATATATATATATATATATATATATATATATATCGTACTAACAGAATTTGAACACTGCATGCTTGGTCTACATCTGCGCTGCGAACCATTTTACCAATTCAACGTAAGAGTAATTATATAAAGTTGTTAACGTAGATAAAAACAAAAACAAAGAATCGTCACCTAAAATGTGATCTTCTTAATGAGGTTCAAATAAAACATGAATCATTGACGAAAATAAAGTAAAAATACTATTTTCTTTTTGTATTTCTTAGGAATAAAAAGGAACCTGTTACAGAGGCCCCGGGTATTGGCGAATTAGCATTACAGCAGACACTAGGTATGGACATCACTATAAATAGGCATGGAGGAACAATAGAGAACCTCCGAGGGCAATTTCCTCACAACTATGAATATTCCTTCAGATGGTGGGAAAAACTTGGACACGACCGCCTCTGGGATATCAACTCGTCTTCGGCGGATATGATCGTCAACACGACCCATATAAACAAGACGGACAACGATCGAATGACCATTCCCTTTTTCGTCGTTGATTTCGCTGGTCGGAGAAAAACGAAAGGTGGAGACTTGATTCTTGCGCGGGTGACCAGTGCGGATAATTCGACCAACTCTTTCGCTGTTGCCGACATCGTTGACCACAACGATGGCAGTTACACGGTGGACTTCCCGATGCTATGGACAGGCCCGTCGATCGTCACGCTGACCCTCACGCAACCGACTGAATTAACGAACATGGTCATCAGAAACGCCGAGCGTCTCCAATCCCTGTGGGACATCGAAGCTGAGTTTGACAACAAATATGACAAAGAAGTAACTCTTTGCGGATTGAACCCTGATGCCCTACGGTCAACATCGAAAGAGGTATGCAACTTGACCACTGAAAACGACAACATGGAATGGTATTGCGCTCATCCACAAAAAGCGTTTATTCAATGCCGACACTGGTCTGGGATCCGCTCTGGTCGACCAAGGATCTTGTCCTTTACAGCCGACGAAGAACGTTTGTTTAACAGGTAAGATTTTGTTTGTCTGTCTTTACGGGGTCCGCCATGTTCAATCAACAGCGGCGAACGAATATTTTTTTGTTAAAAATATCATATATTGCTTAGATTGGAATCTAAATATAGAAATTTTATTTCATCCAATCGAAAACACAGGAAATATACACTTTCACACCTTTTAAGTAATAGACGTTGGAAGATTGGCGCCATGCGCTGGGAGCTACTGAATTGATACTTAACCTGGCACAGGGGACCTTGCACAGTGTAGTATTAATGTAGTATCTGTTCTGATGGATACTACACCCTATAGACCGGTGTCGTCTTGTCCTTCGGGGCTTGATTGCGCCGGTCTGTGGGTTTGTCCTGTGCAGTTCTAGGAGGTCCACCCTCCCAGGCTTGTTACGTTGACTGGTTTCTTAATAAAGTTTATAATAGTTCTTAATACTTGTATCGTAATCTCTTGGTCGTAGAACTCTTCGTCTGTTGATCCGAAACGAACGGCATCGCTACTAATGGGCCGATATGTCGTCTCTTGATTCAGCGAATTCCAACAGCCCGGGAACTATTCGTACTGCCTTGTTGTGCTTCGTTTCGCCTCGCCGTCTGTGTCGCGACTATTTGTACTAACCTTGCATCGTTGTCGCCTGCAGTTTGCTGTCGGGCTGCTATCATCTGTCTGTCGCTCGCCGTATGAAACTACTTGCACTACTGTGCACCATTCTTCTGCCGTTGTACGTTTGCTCTGTTGGACTGACTGCTATCGTCTCTTCATACCGGCGGTTTCTTCGTAGGCTGAAATCAATCTTTTGCTCCAATAAATTTAACAAAGTCTTTTGCTGTTTAAATTTGAACCATTTTTATTTACTAGATAATTAGCCAACAATTGAGCAGTTCGTTGGAGAATCGAGAGAGAGAGGCTACGCTAATTAAATTTCCTACGTTAATCACGTAATCAGTTGCAAGGGAGGAAGATTAGGAGATTCATTCTGTGGCTCTTATGTTGGGATTCAAATCCCTTAAGCTTGTAACAGCTACATTTTATCGTGCGATGTTCTTTCGTTGGCTTCCAGGCAAGAATTGATTAAATCTCAATTTAACTTTCTCACAGCGGAAAACTGACGTCACGAAATCTCGTGATCAACACGCAGCTGTGACCCGATCTCTGACCTTCCGGTCTCGTCATTGTCTCCGCAAATCGTGGGAACCTCGTCCACCAAGTTGCACGAGGTAACACCGCTACAAATCGCGCAAGTCAAACCCGACTTCCACAGGTACGTCTATCTCTCACAGGGCCATTATCTAACAGGCTTTGCCTCCCCTCTTTGGGGAGTAGTAAGTTTATTGCTTACTGCCTGAGGCGCCCCTACCGGGGAATGCCAACGGGGCTGCCCAGGCAATTTTTAATGGCCAGAGTGCTCACCTTCTCGGGCGCTGGCTTTTCAAGCCCCACTTTCCCGACCCGACCTTGGGTCACATCTTACCTTGTGGGAGTAAGATAAAACTGGCCTTGTGCCTAACCTCCTGAAGATGAAGTAAATAATACAGTCAGCCTGAAGCAGTCTCGGAGCGACTTCTGATGCTTAAGGACGTTTAGCTGTAAAATATCAGTCGATGATCCGTTCGAAAAAAAACTGGGCCATTTCGGTTGCTTTTTATCTGTCGGGCTGAGATATTTGTTCTGAGTAGTCCTAGAAGGTCAACCCTCCCAGTCCTTGCCTCTCCTCATTGGGGTGGGGTTAGTTTAACTGCCTTAGGCGCCCCGACCAAGGAATGCCGACGGGACTACTCGGGCTATTTTTAGGAGGCAAGAGTTCCCCTTTCTTTAGGCGTGTTAACTTTATTTTCCTCACCTTCCGGCCTTGTGACACATCTTCCTGCGGTGGGAAGGAAGTAAATACCCACTCAGCCTGAGATCTTCCACTGCGCGAATTTTTTTCGCCTCATTGCTTACAATGAATTCAAACTGTCCAGTTACTGCTAATCTCACCCCTGCTTAATGAGTCACTCTTCATACAAAGACGCTTCCTCTTTTCAATGTCAGCTCGAGACTGTTTATTACCACCGACTGTATATTCGGTTATTTCTCTGTATTACAAGATTCAGAGCATATATATCTTATATTTGCATTCCATAGACCATCGGAAATTAATAAAAAAAACTATAATTTTCATTGGTTTTAACAACTTCTTTATTTCTGTATTTCGATGTGTTTTTGCATCTCTCAGTGTATTTTTTTATCAATTAGTCCAACTAATAAAAATTCGGCAAACTGAAATATAAAGGCAAAACACACACTTGGGAAAAAGTGACCATTTCAGGAAAAAAAACACAAAAGAGAAAAAATTTGCACCCACGACAAGATGTTCACATTCGAGAAAACACGAATCAGATTTCGCAAACGATGGTCCAAAAGCTAATAATTATGAAACTAACCTAAAGAATTCCTGCTAATAGATCGAAATTTCTCTATTAAAAGAAAAGCCCCCCGAAGCCCCCGAAACAATCAGTAAATGATTTTAGGTGTTATTTATTATTAATTATTACTCAAAAATGTTAAAGTGTCTAATAAAGCTATTTAAAAAAACAAGAGATGGGGTGCGAAACCTCCATTGTTTTGATGCTAAACTATGAGAATGACCAGCCCCGTAGCAAATCGAGTACAACTATATAACAACATTAGTATCGTGGAATTAACATCTCAAAAACTAAAAACTAATCTTTCCTAATCATTTATTTTTATTGTTAAATGAAGAAAAACAAAAATTATATTTAATTGAATTTATAACGAGAGTTTGTTTTATTTATCTATTTAAAACTACGAGATCGACCATGAACCGATAGAGATTACAGTGCAGACAATTCTGTAGAATATCTTGCCTAATGTTTAATAAATTATCCTTCGAAGTGATTATATGGTAAGATTCTAAAGTGCACAGATTGCATTTTTCCTTTTGTTATGTATATATTTATTCGCTATGGACCATTTTAACTCAAAATGAATGTTCTTACTAATTTTCTAACACAATTTGCTAACGATATAGAAGTTTTCTCTGAATTTGTGGTAAGTTTTTTTCCTAAATGAACAAGACTGGTTCTATACCTGTCCTATATATATATATATATATATATATATATATATATATATATATATATATATATAATCATTGTCCACATATTCTCCTCTTATAAGAGACTAGCAGGGCTACCCGGCGTTGCTCGGGGGCATAAAAATATAAAATAGAAGATAAATCGCGTGTGTAACATCTTTATATTCAAACTTCTATTTCTTTCCCTTGCACTATAGCCGTCTCTTTATCTTTCTACTTTTCTCTTTCCTGGTCGCCCTATTTCACCGCTACATTCTCATTTTGTCTTTTGCGAAAGCTGTTTCTTCCCCACCATTTCTCTTACGTTGCCCAGGGCAAAAGTATAACATATTTCTATAAAAAGTAGCACCTCTGTCTGCGCCTTCTATATTGGTACTTATCTCCTCCCCGGTGTGCATACTATATAGGTACTTATCTCCGCCCCGGTGTGCATACTATATACGTACCTATTGCCGCCCCGGTACGCATACTATATACGTACCTATCGCCGTCCCGGTGCACATACTACATAAGTACCTATCGCTGCCCCGGTGCGAATACTAAATATCTACATATCGCCGCCCCGGTGCGAGTGCTAAATACGTACCTATCGCCGCCCCGGTGCGAATGCTAAATACGTACCTATCGCCGCCCCGGTGCGAATGCTAAATACGTACCTATCGCCACCCCGGTACGCGTACTATATACATACCGATCGCCTCCCCGGTGCGTGTGCTATATACATACTGATCTCCGCCCCGGAGCGCATGCTAAATACATACCTATCACCGCCCCAGTGCGCATGCTATATACGTACTTATTGCCGCCCCTGTGCACATGCTATATACATACCTATCGCCACCTCTATGCACTACTATATAGTACCTATTGCCACCCCGGTGCACATACTATATATATACCTATCGCCGTTCCGGTGTACATACTATATTCGTACCTATCGCCGCCCCGGTGCGCATACTGTATACTTACTTATCTCTGCAAGGGTGCACATACTATATATGTACCTATCTTCAGCCCAGTTCACATACCTAGGAACTCATATTAATGCGCCCCTGTCGTGTCAAAGAAACAAAATTGTGTTTGTTCATGTTTTGTCACTATCCTAAAAAATAACTCATATTAATGCGCCCCTGTCGTATCAAAGAACAAAAATCAAGTTCATGCATGTAGTGTCACTATCATAAAAAAGGACTCATATTAATGAGCCCTGTTTAAGTTAAAAAAAAAAATTCGCCGCCCCGCCCCCCCCCAAAAATTTTTAGGAAATAAATAAAAAACAAGTCACTTACAGATAGCTGCAACTGATCGTTTTTTAATTAAATACCTTCCGTTTGATTAGACATTTTTTAGAAGTATGATAGATATATATTGTTAGTATATAGTTTTATTTCTGTTTTCTATTACTCATTACAACGATTTTTAGTTGACCAAATTACCGAATTAGACATTTAAAATGTCAGAATTAAAAGTAAATCTACCTCGCGTAGAAGGTCCAGCTGAGGCGACAATAACAACGCGAATGGAAACATTATACTAAACTGAGAATTCTGGCACTTAAATCTAATGATATAGGAATAAGCCAAATCTATTGTTGACTGAACTAGCAAAAGGGCTGAGAACTTAAATATTCTAGATGACAACCATTTTCGGTGAGGCCAGAGCGTTATAAAAAATAAACAAGAGATAAAAAAATCAAACCCAGATGAGTCATTTTGACGATAGAAATATTAATTGTTTAAATTTCAAGAACATCCATTTGGCCCATTCGTTTTAAAAATTAGATTTATCAACCTATCAAAATGCAGACCAGGCTAAATATAGAGAGAGTAGAAAGTAAATGAGAGCTGTTGGAGCCACCTATATTGAGTGTAAGTGGGAGGTACAAATTGAACTAAGTTCATATTAAAGTAATGCCATATTAGGCCTCTGACGACTAGAAAAGGGTTGTAACAATTTCTCCAAAATGGTAAATACTGAACTGCAAAAGGCTCATTAATGAAAATTAGGTGGGGGAACTGGGTGTGAGACTATAGAATTAACTAAACCCCATTCTTTGTCGACCAGACGCCCACTTAATGTGGATTCCAGTATCATTTAGAGATCTTCGCCCTTTAGAAAGATCTATCAAGTGTTACTACAACTTACCTCGCTCAGAAGCCCTGGCTGAATAACTTAGTGAAATTTTGAGAACCGAAATGCTGGTAAAATACTTCAGTGGAATTTAAATAACCGATACCCTGATAAATGTCTTATAGAATTTTCAGCGCATAAAAAAGTATCACGGAAAGGTTTTAATACGAATTGTATCAAGTATTTAATTACAAATGCGTTGATAGTTTATATTTTGATTCCTTGTTGTTGCCTGGCACGTTCCAAATCATCGTTCGACGACTTGCAAACTTCTTCGATCTAAAAACACAGCATGGTGCAAGGGAATGCACGTCGTGTGATTTTTCAACAAGAATCAACGACTATTGGGGAATGATGGCAGAAAGTGGATGGCAGAGAGGGAGTGGAGGAGAGGGAGGACGGAGGTGTTTGACCAGATGGCTAAGACTATAACTTTCGCCCATCCACCAAAATCACAGCCCCCCTCCTTCTCTACCCATCCTCCTTTCCCTGCATACATCCCCCCCCCACACAAACATTCCAACTTACTTTTTCCCCTTCAATCTTGACCGCAGCCATCTGGTCAAACACCTCCCTCCTCCCTCTCCTCCACTCCCTCTCTGCCATCCACTTTACCCCTGCTCATCCCCCACCTCTTTCTCTTACCACCAGCCACAGTAGTCCTTGCTCACCCCATCTTTCCATTTCTTCCCCACTCATTTTCTTCAACATTCATTTTTATTCTCCAACAAGTACGGACGTCCACCCAGTAGTGGCCATTATTTTATTTTATTTTTCCTCCCAATATGTCTACCCTACATGTATCGTTACTTGCATGACATTTTTTCTCTATATTATCATCCTGATGAAGTCTTATAAATAAAGACGAAACGTTGATGTACACATAAAAAAACATCCATTTTTTTTGGTTTTCCTTTTTCATTTTCCCATATATATATATATATATATATATATATATATATATATATATATATATATATATATATATATATATATATATATATATATATGATTATTTTTATTTACACAGTCATGTACAAAATCTGCGACACTGGCAGGTATTTCCAAATATAATCTAATGTTAAGATCGGACTCTAACTCTGCCTGATGAGATCTCAGTTTATAATAACTGTTGATCGATAACATCGACATGCCAGTGTCGCAGATTTTGTACATGTCTGTGTAAATAAAAATAATCATATATAAAAGCTCTATTTTATATTGAGCACTTTTTATAAACCCGGTTTATATTCTTTGGATTCCTACCCTGTGGATGTTTTACCTGGATTATATATATATATATATATATATATATATATATATATATATATATATAATTTAATTATATAAGCATTATTTGGCTACAAATCTGAAGGCATGTTTTGGTCAGAGCTAAACATACTCAGATTTCTTCGAACTAAAAATCTATCACTACGACTGCAGGGAGTGGAACCACCCATACAAAGGTGTAGTCAAATAATGTGTTTATGAATACTTTTTATATATAATATATATATATATAATTATATATATATATATTATTTTGTTCATATGTATCTATCTCAGTTTCATCGTCTTCTTTCATTCTATCTATCACTAACCGTAAAATATTTAATTGCTCTTTTTAGATATTATTCTTCAGCGCCGCCGTCCGTGTCAATTAATTTGAATTTCACTAAAGGTAAGTTGGAATGATTTATTTGTATAATCAATGTGGAAACCTGTCCGGGGGTCTTATAGATGATTGGAACCATACCATGCACATACCATCATGGATGGCAGAATCATGTTAAACACTTATTTATAGTCTACGTACATTCTTATTGTCATCACATATCAAGAATCTCAAGTAAAGGTTTCCTACACACATCTATTAAGGAAAACTATACTTTTATAGTTATGATAATTCATGAAAAGTATACTCTTATAGTTACGTACGTTAACATGCATTTCTCTTCATCGTTTTCTGACAATTGCGAATGATAATCACGCATGATGTGAACTTGAGCACATGTGTGTGAATTCACTGCACAGACCGTAGTAGTCCGGTCGCTGTCTTCAATCGAATATGGGTTACTTGATTTCAACAGTGGCCATGATGTCAATTATGTGGTCTCGGTTAGTATTGTAAAAAGTGTTTTTCCTCTAAAAGAAAACACAACTCAAGTTTAAAACAGAAATAGAAACGATCGTTGGTGTCTTTACCAAACGATATAACCCCTTCCCACCGAAAAAAACCCGACTAGGTATCTATTTCCCAGCTTAAAATATATAAACATTGAATGTTAGTCCTGTTTGAACCACACTGGTAGACCACTTCAGAATCATTATTTGTTAATCTCTGGACATAAAAACTGACTGATCGGCTGGTCTGCTTTCTCATGATCTACCTACCTTTTAAGAGGGATTATTTTTTTTCAAAATGGCAAGCCAGATTCCGAGTTACCTCTTCTCTTCTATATATATAAAGTGAGGACGTTTTTTCCCCTGTACCTTCAGCGAGAGTAAGAAAATAACCACATACATCATAGGCTACTAAACTCACCAGTCTATTCAGCTTATTCCCTCGAGCGTGTTTGAAGAAATTTATGGTTATTTTCTCCATCTTACAATATATACTACTTTTAGACCCCTATCACAGACTCTCCCAAAAACATACTCCATAGAGATGATACAAAAACTTACACCCCCTTTCATCACCGAGAAAATAATAAACAACGGAACTTTATAAAAACGTAACCGTCATTATTTTCTATTCATCTTCCATTAATTTAATACATAATCCAATACATTCCGCACAAATTTAATAGACGCTCCTTTATATTCCACTGATCTTCTAAAATATCGGATTACGTTATGTTGAACTGTTAAGTATAGACTTCATCTTATTTCAGAATCTAAGGAATACATTTAACGAACTTAATCATTTATACTGTACATTGATTCAAAATGGCGGCTACAATCTCTTAATCGAATCGACTTTAAACATTTACCATAACAATCTTCGTTTGCTTCAGGTATAATTTCATTTTTAAACAATTTAATGCATAACACTTTTAAGGCTTAATAAATACTTACAGCGTGAAACGAACTGCAGTGTTCATCTCGGCAACATTCAATTGTTTCACTTTTGACGATCCATACATACATTAATCTAACATTCGTGTTTTCATTTTCACGTTAGGTATTCTTCCTTTTGGGGGGAGGGGAACTATTTTACGTAAGACGTTTTCTTTTCTTCTTTACATTTACCTATTATAACCGTCCATTTTCTCCCTCTCTCTTTCTCTCTATCACTCACTCTTGCTCCTCTCTCTACAACGTTCTTTTGCTGTATTTACGACAGTTTAAAGGCTTAGAAAACAACGGCGTAACATTTAAAATCATTATTTTCATCTACATTTTCCTATTCATCGAACCTTATTTGATATTAATTTATATCGAACATTATTCAAATTTATTTCATAACATTTTCACACACTTTCTTCGACGCTAAAACTGCTACTGATATTCCAAGAAAATATTAACTTAAAATGCAATATCCGTTACTTTGTCTTTTCTCTTCTCGGTCAGTGAAATAGAAATCTTTCGAGACTGCAGCAATTTTTGTTTTTCTTACTTTCCGTCTATTTAGCTGTTTCAATTTTAGAAGAAATCCTTCTAGACTGCGGCAATTTTTCCCCAGGAGATGGATTTTCAAAATATTAAAAATCACTATAGTATAAATCTCCCCTCGTTGGTAGGCAACGAAATAGCAACAACATAGTCAATGGTTGATTTTCAAGGTTGGTAAATTCAATCTCCCACCAAAATCCCACCGGATTGAGATAAAAATTGTTTTAATCTAGAAGTATTTTTCTTTCACTGATCTTGGAAACCTTTACGCATATTTGATCATATTTACTTTTTTTTTAGGGGGGGGGGTAGTTGCTTCAATTTTGTCGAATAAACCGCCAATTAAAATCGTAGAGGGGAGACTCACCCCAAAATAAAGAAATCTATTTTGTTTGATTCAAAACAACGATAAATCCTAGTTTAATCACCTAAATTACAGGGTTGCTTATTGACGAATTAATACTCTAATACTTACATTTAAAAAACATAATTTATATCTATCCCGGGCAATGCCGGGGCACGGTTCCTGCTAGTAATAACATATTTTTCTTACCACACTTAATTTACCTACGTTTATGCATCATTGCTGAATATGCATCACGATGTAAATTCACAATGGGTGTGGATTATAAAATATACATTTAAATAAGTGGAAATAATATGATAATTGTAAAACCATACGAAATAAAACTACGTATGTCATCTTTCTGAAAGCCAGCTCTGTGCGTTTTGGGGAGAGCTGTGCTTCAATCACATAGATGCGAAAGATGAAATTGTAATTCTTCAAACACCGAATGTAAAGACAATATTTGCAACTTTCCCAAAAAAAAACAAGATTTTCGCATGCTGAAAAATAAGTTATTTTTATGTTTTATTTTTCGTTTTGTATTCTGTTAATATATATATATATATATATATATATATATATATATATATATATATATATAAATAGTTACTCTGTCTATGTGTGTGTGTGTATGTGTGTCCACCTGATCTTTGTGTCTTATGTTCACCCAAACCCCTGGACAGAATTGCTTGAAAATTGGCATGTGAACTACTGACCTCAACGTGAAGGTCATAGGCTATATAAGAAATATATAACTTCAACGCTAGGGGTCCTCTGGGGGCACAACCCCTCCACTGAAAACTGTTTTCCATTAGATTCAAATGAAATTTAAACCATAGATAAATGATAAAAAATGATGTCTATTCCCAAGATTTCAGCAAATTTTGATAATATTAAGATGGGTCACGGGGGCACAACCCCTCCACTGAAAACTGTGTTTCTTTTGATTCAAATGATATATATATATATATATATATATATATATATATATATATATATATATATAATCAGAGAGAACACCTTTCTGTCTGTGTATGTATGTTCCTAAAAACGAAACCATACTAGGAAGTGTACTTTCAATATAATTGTATTCACATGCACAATTTACACGTGAAGATAATGAAGTATTGTCTCTGACTGCTCCTTAAGGAAGCTAATGACAATTTTAAAACATCTTACATAATGAAATTAATCTATTTATTAGCGTTAGTTTAAGAGTATTAACATATATCTGAATAGCTCGGTGAACAAGATATCTAGTTGACAGCATCAAGTTAACTGTTAAAGTAAACTCTCCCTACTATGATGTTGCATAAGATACTATCCCACACTATAACCTGGGCAATACCGGGTAGCTCTGCTAGTATATATATATTGTTGGAACCTCATACGTCGCAATCGACGGGAGAGTCCATCATATATATATATATATATATATATATATATATATATATATATATATATATATCTTTCACTAATATTCGTAGGAATAAGAAGTATACATCTATATATCCTCCTACCAACTAAGGATTAAGTAGTAGAGTAGACGGGACTTTTAAGCATTGGTTATGTAATTAGTCTAATGGGAGACAAACTCAGAAATAACACTTGTCTCTCTCTCTCTCTCCCTCTCTCTCTCTCTCTCTCTCTGTTTATCCCTGCATTGTTTACAGTCATCCTGGATTTGTTCTTGCCACTGGACTCAAGCAATGCCGGTTCAAGAGAGCCTGCTTGCTTTTTTATAGACTGTTCGGACAGCCACCCTTACAATGGAGTATCCCTTGATTCTCAAGACTGAAAGAGAGCTCATATATATATATATATATATATATATATATATATATATATATATATATATATATATATATATATATATATATATAGGGTAAAATGCACGATATGTCACGAAAATGAAATGCCGTGATAGACAAAATGTGTGAAAAAAGAAAAACGGAAAACAGATTTAAATACAGGAGAAAAACAAGAAACGAGTGATTTGACCGGTTTCTTGTTTTTCTCCTGTATTGAAATCTGCTTTCCGTTTTTTTTTCACACACACACACACATTATATATATATATATATATATATATATATATATATATATATATATATATATATATATATATATATGTTCGGACAGCCACCCTTACGGTGGAGTATTCCTTGTTTCTCAAGACTGAAAGAGAGCTCATATATATATATATATATATATATATATATATATATATATATATAAGATTACATAAACAATATTGTTGTTTTATGTTCACTTTGTTGGCACATTTGAACTTGATCAACAATATATATATATATATATATATATATATATATATATATAAGTTAACAGCTGCGTCTAGATCCTAAAACCTAAGGTATGTCTAATCAATAACTAAATGTATAATATTGAAATAAACACACATATACACAGTTATATATATATATATATATATATATATATATATATATATATATATATATATATATATATATATATATAACTGTGTATGTGTGTGTTTATTTCAATATTATGCATTTAATTATTGATTAGACATACCTTAGATTTTAGGATCTAGACGCAGCTGTTAACTTCTAAACGCAGTGGGATGCGCCCCACTCGCTCATCAGGCCGTCATCTATTTCAGTCATGGGTTATAATTTTATTTCATTTACGCTGCGTGATCTTCAAAATCAACTTTAAAAAAAGAGTGAAAGCAAGAGGAACCTCACTTAAAAACGTCCAGATTCACTAGGTGTTAAGATATTATCGTATTTTAACTTTTGATCTTATCTATCTGATGGTAGTCTTTACTATTACTCAAAGAATTCATAAATAGGTGTGAAGGCGTTAGGGTCCACCCATATTCTATCGCCCTCATACTTACATTGTCACACCCACTCACATTGTCATCGCCCACAAACCTTAATTTATACAGGAAAAAATATCAGTGATGTTTTGGCAAATAGATACTTTTTCATAAGACGTGTTCATAGATGATACCCACACACACACATCAATACACTACATGTAACCACACTTGTGTCAAAAACAATTAAATGTAACAGTCTATACAACATTTTTACTTAGATTTAAATAGATTAACAATTATAGTTATTACTGAAGAGGAAATATGTAGGGCGTTTACCGATCTATTAAACAAAATGTTTCTTTGTCAACATCGCGAATAAATCTTTTTTTGTTTGTTTAATATATTAATGTATTCATATCTGAAATTCTAATGTTCTCCTCGAGACACAGGTTACATGTTTGGTTGAAGCTATTACTAGTGTTCGATTTACATAGGATCGACTATTTCCTTCACTATTTCAATAAAGCCGTTTGATTTTCTTTCATTCGGGTATTGTAAAAGATGGTTGGAATAACGCTGTTTTCATAATTACAAGTTTTCAACACTGCGTAGATGTATACGTATATATGCAAGTAGGAAGTGACAGCAGTATACACAAAAAGACACAGCTCCACACACACACACACACACACACACACACACACACACACATATATATATATATATATATATATATATATATATATATATATATATATATATATATATATATATACTTGATGTTCCTATTCGGCGGTGTCCGGGATTCAGTGAAGTCATTTTATTTTTTATTTTTCATTTGTTTCCACATTTTTTTTATCTTATACAGAAAAGAAAAAACACTTTTATTTGTAAGCTATACAACTGCTATTATAATCTTCAATTAAAAATATAAGTTGTCTTCCTTGTTGATTTTTACTTTTGGGTGATTATTTAAAAATGTTTCATATTATCAGTCGTCTGGGACGGACTAAGTACTTTTAAAAATAAATTGTAACGAAGTACGTTATTATATGGTCAATAACATGGTACAACGATAATAAATAAAAATTTGTTGATCAGAAGTAAAGCTTGATTTGTTTGCTTAAATGCTATTTGGGTCTGACTTTGAAAATCTTTCAAAATAAGTTTATATGTTAGATGTATAGTTTATTAATTCATTGCTGGCAGGTAACGAAACGTCTGCGATTGGAGAAAGGTCTTGTTTCAGTCGACCCAAAGAAGAAACGTGGTCAGAAAAAGTGCCCATCAGTTACGAACACGACGGACAGTGGAAGTTGGTTGGCTGCCAGAATAACGTCAGAAGCAAACAACAATACGAAGCTTGTCTCAGCGGGAAAACGGTGATTTTGCATGGAGATTATTCACTTAAGCAACTTTTCGACGTGCTCATCGGGTAAGAATTTTATCATCTGTGATTTTACAATTAAGGGAGCAAATTCAAATCATTTCTTTTTATTTTGTTGAATTCATTGTCCGTCTGTGTGCGTAGGTATGAACCTGCGTGTGCTTGTGTGCTTGTGCGTTTGTGTGTGGGTGTGATTGGTTAGTTAGGAGTGTTTATTTACCTTCTCCCCAGGAGGTTAGACACAAGGTTAGGTGTTGTTTTGAAAAGCCAGCGCACTAGGACAAGCGTACTCTGACCTACAAAAAGTGCATGAGCACCTTAGTCGGCATCCCCTGGTAGGGGCGTCTCAGGCGATTAGCAATAAACTAATCCCTTCTCAGAGAGAACTCAACAGAATCATACCTCAGCCAGACAGCAACAAAGCGACTGTCCGACTGAGTGTCAAGGACGTATCCCGACTGGTACGAACACCTACTCAAGCTGTGCCAAGTAGGTCATATTATTATGTGCTCTATTCTTATAAAAAATAAATAAATTTGTTGACTTATAATAGAAAAACAAGTAGTTGCATCTTTCATTTCTGAGGAGGAAATAGAGAGATGACTAGTGAATCTATTTGTCTATGGAGTAAAGACTGGATTATTTCATTTACCTGAATGAGTAAACCGCCTGGCTTTCAATTTAGTACATCATTATACACGAATATCTGCATCTAATTACATGTTTATCCAGTGTAGTTACAGATCCATTTGGTAGTGGTATTGTCGGTTCGTATTGCGTTATTGCTTTTATAGCTATGTGTAATTTGCTCATGATGCTACAAAATAAAATACGTAATGAAGCGGGGGATCGTATGAAAAACAGTTGGCTGTGTAACTTATTGTCAGAAAATATGGTAAGAAATGTTTCCCTCAAAACCATGAATGAGTCTGAGATCCAAATGTCAAGTGCCATTTGTCATTTGTGAGAAACTCTGGTAGATTCTTCTTTTTTTCTGCATTTCTTGGTCTTTTGGCTAAGATTGGAATGTAGTATATGTTCCGTCCTCAGTTGGAGGAGGAGAAATAATTCTTGACTGGAAATTTAAAAAATAGTTTTGCCCTACACAGAGTGCCTCTTTTTAAGGGGCTGAATATAATCCACATTAAAAAATAACCTTGTGTCTAACTTGTGTGTGTGGCAAAGATAGATAGATAGATAGATACATAGATAGAGATAGAGATAGAGAGAGTTGATGCGTGTGTGTCCGTGTGCTAGTACGATGAAATTTGCCATTTCATGGATTTGAGAAATAACGAAACGGTTAGGATTTACGTAAGTTAGGAAATATTAGTATAAAAACTATTTTAACCAAATTTAATACAAAAAAATCGAAAAAGATCGCTTGTTATATAGTTGTAATGAGCAATGGGAATCGTACGAGACAATTTCACCCACCTCGCTTAGAACAGTTTTCATTGGATCATTTACCTTATCTGCAACCGTTTCATTGGTTGCTTCTTCTGTCTATCATATCCCCACCTCCATTAAATCTGGTTGTAACTCCCCTAGTGATCGGGCAGGATGTTTATTTACTCCTCGCGGAGTTAGGCACAAGGCCAGTTTTATCTTACTCCCACAAGTAAGATGTGACCCAAGATCGGGTCGAGCAAGTGGGGTTAAAAGCCAGCGCTCGAGAGGTGAGCACTCTGGGCATTTAAAAATTGGCTGGGCAGCCCCGTCGGCATTCCCCGGTAGGGGCGCCTCAGACAGTAAGCAATAAACTTACTCCTCCCCAAAGAGGAGAGGCGAAGCCTGGGAGGGTGAACCTCCTAGAACTGCACAGGACAGGCGTGCAGTATCCATCGGAACAGATACTACACTTTGATCTTAGATGTGAACATGTAACTCTGCAGTCCTCCACCTGCTTAACATGACTTATTCATACCTCCATTTCGTCAGAGCCGAAATTTTCAGCAGTCTGATCCCAACTGACTCTAGAAACAATGTCAGCGACTGACATCAGTTTACGTCAGATACCCTTAATCTCAATGCAATATCTACCTATATAGGATTTTCTTTTCCATTTCCAACCGTTTTGTTTTTTATTTCTAAAACAAAATTAATACTGAATTTATAATTTCCCGTATGATATTTTATGTACCTTTCGGGAGACCTATGTACAAGTCCCCTGATCCTTCGTAAATCTCTCCTTGGTTCCAGCATATTTGTCGCAAATTAATCATCTGTTTAATAATATTACCCGCAAAAAACATTAGCATCAACAACAATAAAAACACACACTGCATACTAGATAACATAATGTCGGAAATAAATGTTTATATTAAAACATATAAGTCTGTACTATTAAAAATATTACGTTTTTGATAAGTTACATCAATGTCTTTTTAATTAATGTGACAGAGACCTACCCAGGCGATTCAAAAGAATTAGAGTGGCTCGAGTCTATGGCACACAGAGGTCACGTTGACATAATAAGGTTGACACAGCAGTTCTCGCTAGATCACCGAAGTTAAGCCACGTTAAGCCTGGTCAATACCAGATGGGTGACAATTTGAGAATACCAGACACTGTATGTAGGAATACGTCGACACTTCTCTGCAAAAAGTAGTTTCTTTCTGCCAACCGCAGGCGCAAGAATATGCATTCTGAATGCTAGTGCGTAATATAAAACCCCAAACACATAGGTCTCTTTCGCTTTTCCGGTATTCTCTTGCCAGACTCAACACACGCGTGTACGTCTCAAATCCAGTCTAGAATTTTTGGGCTGAAGCACCTCGGCAAATTACACACACATGAAGAGGTAAATTCGCGAAATACTGTACGCAAAGCGAGAACACATAACTAACTCTTTCACTTGGAACGTTCCTGGACCCTTTGAACATTTTAACTATTACCGAATCAACATCTTACGGATTCTACCTTCTACTAGCGATAAACATGTCGCTATGAAGAAGAAAATGTCTTGCATTCCCGACGAGGACGTATTACGTCGAAAATTTGGGACTACTTTTAAATCAATTAATATTTATTTAAAAAAATGAATTGTTCGGCTTGAAACCGCTTTTTTACATTTTAATATCCAATGCTTTCTAATGGGAGACCACCATATCTTCTTAATAAATGTATATATAACCAAATATGTTGCGTTTCAACCCCGTGCCATACATGAATAAAAGTTCGTAATCGTATCTTGTTAGCTTTTTGTTCTTCTATCCTTCTTTTCTGTGGTCCGTCCAGACTGAGGGAACGCCGCCTGCAAATAAGTCTTTTCATACCTAAAAAAAATAAAAAACAAGCCGTGCATGCGTGGTCCCCCTCTGTATGTGACTCGATGTGGCGAGTGTAAAATGCAATACATTTGGGCAATTTAGGGCATTTTTTACCCCCATTGTATCCCCTGGGGGCGCGAACCAGAATTTTTCTGAGGTCAAGGATGCTCATTTTATATCCAGAACAATTGCCTCTACATTTTGGTCAAGTTTCAGAAAAATTGAATGGATGGATCAAACGTTATGGGACAAAAGGGTCATTTTTTTGCCATTTTGGGGGCTTTTGACCCCTGGAGGCGCGAACCAGATTTTTTCCAAGGTCAGCGATACTTATTTTCTATTAGGAACAATTGCCTCCACATTTTGGCCAAGTTTAAGAGAAATTGAATGGATGGATGAAAAGTTATGGGGCAAAAAATGTCATTTTTTGCCATTTCGGGGCCTTTTGATCCCCTGGGGGGCTAACCAGATTATTTTTTTTAAAAAATCGGAGAATGTGACTTTCTAGCCTAACAAAAGTTACAACTTCATGCAAAATTTCAGAGAAATTCAATGGATGGTTGCGGAGAAAAATCCGGACGGACGGACGGACGGAAATGCCTCAAAATATAAGTCTCCCGATTTTATAAATCGGGGGACCAATAAAAACAAAACTATTAAAGACAGAAGAGGTTTATTCCCCTTGATATTCGTTCCAACCTACTGACCAGTAGACTGACAAACAGAGATCGATAATCAGTAGACTGACAAACAGAGATCGATAATCAGTAGACTGACAAATAGAGATCGATAATCACTTTTTACTTGTATCTTATCAGAGCATTTTACAAATAACATGTTCACACGTGTAGTGCTCGCAACAAACTGCCGACTTATCTCGCTCACTCCCAACTCCATCCCGAGCCATGTGACGCCACATCCGTCTCCATCAACCCACACAGGCGAGTAAAACTAACCTTGAGTCCGGCAAGTTTGCTTCGACCGAACTTTCACTCCATGTTTTTTTTTTCTTCAACAAAACAATTTATGCATCAGTGGGTTACTCTCCCGATATCCCACAACTGTTTCTTTTCTATAATGCTTTTCTCTGTTCTTACACATATGTGAGTTATCAACGATAAAGAACAGGCAAATTGGTGATCACGTGTACAGAGAACATATCAATTTTAGTATAATATTCATATGTTGTCAAATATTATACAAAATGTTGATTATTAAAAAATTTAATTATAAACATTTCAATGAAATTTTTAATTATAATTTTTTTTTAAATGCGGGAATGGTATTCTTTTTTTATGGTGAAACTTTAGTTTCAGTCTTTACTTTTCCGAAATATAAATTTAATTAATACGTTCATCTCTTCTCTTTTTCTATTCAAATTAAACAGACTCCTTGGTTGCACTCATAATCATGCTGCTGTTTCTACCGAACCCGTTTCTTCATCAGTGTCATGCCGCATGGGAAACGTCACAATTCACTGGCACCCGACCGAAATGCCTATGTACGTTGGTCATTCATGGTCAAACCGGAGCAACAACCGTCCTCTCTACGTCTACCTGGACCAACTAACTGGAGACGGAAGTGACGTCATCGTTGTCGTTCACCACTACACGCACTTCCTGACCTTCCCCCACAGTTTCTATCGGCAAAGGATGCGCCGTTTAAGCCGGGACCTCGAAGCGGCCCTCGATCGGCTGACGAAACTGACAATCGTCGTTAAGGGTCCACATTATTACCGCTTGAATCCGTTGTACCGAAACAGCGTTTTCGGTCTCGCCTACGACACCATCCTGAAAGAGGAGCTGAAGCGACTGAGAGACAAAATTATTTATCTGAATGTCTGGGACATTAATTTCAACTCGAAGGATGCAGCTTATTTTCCCGAGGAGATCGTCGTTCAACGCATGATTGAGCAACTTATGTCTTACGTTTGTACAAATTAAACAATATATATACAACACTAGTAATAAAATACGTACAGATCGCACTACAAACAGACTCACATTGATAAACACCTACCAGCCGGTGGCGTGCGGAGAAGCTGGGGGCACTGAGCACTCAAAGTAAGCAGAGGGCATCCAATCATATTCAAACTATCTCCCTTTCTTATAATATTTCTCAGTACTAGGATTTATACTTGAGTCTTTGGAGCAGAGTCTTTGGAGCAGAGTTGGTTCCGGACATCACAAGGCCATTACCAGATCTCTGCACGCCACTGCTTACAGTACTTGGACTTTGGTAAAAACAGGCTTTTATATGTGCGTAAGTATTCTAAAATCCAACACCAAGACGTGTTTTAGGTTTGGGGAGCAAGAAGGAGCGTCATTCCTGCCATTTTGGTTCCGGTTGATTGAGAATTAATACTTTTTTTAATTTTTTAATTTTTTAACATAGTTCACCCCAAACAAGGCAGGCCGCCACTGTAGACGTAAGGTGCTACTGAGAAAAAAGAAAAGGGGATAAGGTTATTTTTGGGGGGGTCAACCTAAATTGGGATCTGCGCAGCGAGATGTCTGTTTCCATTAGTTTTAAATTTCTGCATGTCTGTACTGTCGGGGAAACAGGAGGAAGGGAGGGAGTTCCAGTACTAGTGATATAGCGATTCCAATATTTCTCTCGATTCCGATACAATTAACGATTCCGATTCTGATTCTGATTCTTTTAAAATCTCTAAATATTTAGCTATAGAGTGGTTTTTATGTTTTTAATTTTTGGATTACCGTAAAAACCCATGTGCATATATTTTTGCAAACTTCAAAATACATTTTGTGGGGGGATTTATAGATTATAGTTTGGCTGGTAGTTTAAAATCAATCAATATTTATCATTTTATCATTAGGACACGTAATAGAAAATAAGGTTTTCAAAAAAACAAACAAACAAACAAAAAAAAAGAATAAAAATAAAAGAATCGTTTTTGGCATCGGAAAATAGGCAAACATTTTACTTATACCGATTCCGATGCCTCAAAAAAGTTCACATTTTTCAGATTCCCTATTCCGATTAATCGTTCCAACACTAATTAAACAGAAGAAAAGAAACCATAATCAACTGGAACTACAGGTTGCTCCACAATAAACAAAAAATGTAACACATTTAAGTTACACGTACGTATGTAATTATTTGAAATAAAAAAGTTGTTCATGACAGAAGCATTGTTAAAGAAAGAAAATGACGTTTAAAGGGATATTATTCCAAGCATCCATCGACAGAGCTTTTAAGGTTTTTATGCGGTGACCTGTAATTGAAGTTGATGTAACAATAAACCCCAAACAGTAAAAATAATTACGTTGTGATCTGGATTTTTTTAGAGCCATTCGATTGGTTCAATGACGTCAGGAGTATCGGTTTTAAACCAGACAATAATGTACTTGGATGAATAAGCACTTTCTCCCTCGCGTTGTTATGTTCATTGATGTCCTTCTATTGATGTATATCATAGAAAATATCGCTGTATATCTCATCTAAGTATAAATTTCCCGAGCTTTTGTGGGAAAACTTGTAGCATTGAATTCGTAACTAATACTTTTTTTTAATTACATTTTCTCAGAGAAATATCCAACTTTTATTTAACGTGATTGAGTTTTTATTTTTTTTCTGTTTTTTTTCCTAATATTTTTGGATACCATATTAAATAGTTATCTTCTTTTTGAAGATTCAATTTCTGTAAAAGTACACCGTCTAATACCAAGTATTATGTTTTCGGCCGAGTTTGTTTTTTTACGTACAGCCTGACATCCACATCGCTTGACCAGTCGTCACCAATATCGCTAAAATATATGGCTAAAATATCGGTCAGGATCTAACTTCGAGCTGATTTTATTTTCGAATTTTTAGGTAAAATGTCATAGTCAAGCTCAGGAAAAACGTGAAAGTCACACTTTTAGCAATAACTTCGGGCCTGGCGATCGCAGAGACTCAGACTGTGTCAATGAATTGAAAGATTTTGAGAGAATTGCAACTTGCGATTTTCCAAAATTTGGTGTATAGATCTGATGCTCTTTGGTAACAATAATCACCATTCAACATTTCAGCCTGATCAGATAAATAGTTCTTGAGTTATCAAAATTTCCATGGCATAATTTCGGGAATACTTCATACAATATGGAGAAGTAAGGCCACGATAAGACTTTGGTCCATCCTTACATTGTCAGGCGGAAGTATGCAGTCTCACGACTAACTTATGTTCCTATTGGTATGTGTAATTGAGCCCTGGTTCTATTTTTATTTCTAATTATAAAACCTAGATTGAGAATTTTATTTTATTTCCTTTGGAGTTGAAGACATATATAACATATAAAGTTATCTTGTCGGATTTTCAAAGTCAAACCCAAATAGCATTCAAGCTGACAAATCAACTTTCCTTCCGGCTAGCCAATTTTCATTTGTTATTGTTGTACCGTATTATTGACAATATAATAACGGACTTAGCTACAATTTATTTTAAAATGACTTAGTCCGCCCTAAAGATAATCACCTAAAAATTAAAAAAAACCCATCAAGGTTAATAACTCATTTCAGATTAAAGAATATAATAGGAGTTGTCTACCTTAACTTTAAAATGTTTAAGCAAATAAAAATTAAAAACTAAAATGAAGTTGTGACTTGGATTCAACTAACATGTCGGATTTACATTGAACTTTTTTTTTGATTTCATCGTTAATGTCTTAATTTGCTTCAGTTTGTTTTCACCCGTTTCACACACACACACACACACACACACACACACACACACACCCATATATATATATATGTATGTATGTATGCATACATATATTTACTTATAGATAAATAGTTATCGACGGACACGTGTTTCGTCGTTACTGCGGCCCATCTGCACAGCTTACTATGACAGTGTTCGAACCTGTCATACTCAGTTACGCTGATGAGCCGGAGTAATGGCGAAGCACGTGTCTGTGGATAACTATTTTATCTATAAGTAAATAAAAACAACAAATATATATATGTATAAAATTTATATATATGGATAAAAATTTATATATATATATATATATATATATATATATATATATATATATATATATATATATATTTACATGCCTCTAAATGTGGGGCGAATTGCATATGCAGGGGAGATAACTTATGCGTATGTAAAGGGAGGCAACTCCGTAATGCTCAACGTGAGCAAATATACCAGTAGTACAATTATCGCTAAAAAAACAATAGCAACACATGTGTATATATATATATATATATATATATATACGGCTCATGCTTGCTTCGGAAGGGGTCCTTTACTTATTCTAAAAAAAAAAAAAAGAAAATCAATAAATAAAAAAGTTATGAATTTTTAAAAATAGGACCCTTATTTTTGCCCACCCTGTATATATATATATATATACATGTGTTGCTATTGTTGAGCATTACGGAGTTGCCTCCCTTTATATATATATATATATATATATATATATATATATGATTTTTGGCACAATAAGATTAATTTAGTCGGCAATTACCCGGATTACAATCCGACTATACGAGAAGAAGCTCGCTAAGATGTCCTAACCAATTAATAATAGAATAAGATTAATTTTCAAGGAAACATTTTTGAAAAGCGGATGAAAATAAAATGAGAAGAACATTAAAACTTTTAGACAAAAATGAGTTGAAAGACAAATTGGAGATTTTCCACGATTTAAATCCATCTCATAGTTACTTCTCATTATACATCTTTAACCCTAACTGCAACTCTAACGCTAATACATTTGTAGTCTTACACTCTTTTTAAATTTTTTTACATCTTTTTTTATCATATCTAACGGTCTCTTCGAAAGAAGGTCAGACAAAAAGGCTTTTAATAGTTTTTATATGGTTTTTCTTTTTTTATGTTACGCATATATATATATATATATATATATATATATATATATATATATATATATATATATATATATATATATATATATGAAAAGAAAGTTCGGATAAAACCCGACAAAATGTAGAGATAGATGGGCAATCAAATTAACTCAATTAATGAGATTTTTTTATATTTTATCTCATCTTCACTGTAAAAAGACTTCCTAAAAAATGAGTGTAGATGTTATTTTAAAATTTTTATAAGAATGTTTCCCCCTCTTTCTCCTCAAAATTCTGTCGTGTATATTTCATTAGTTTTAAAACATTTTAATTTTGCGGTAAACATTTTAATACTCACGCACACGTGGCCTGAGATTAAAAAAAATATGACGGGAAGTCTGAGAGAAAGAATGAAAAAAAAACAAAAAAAACAGCAATGTTGCAAACAGTCTGTAAGGTATATGACTAAATATGCTTTTTTTTTTTCAAATAAAACCTTGTAATTATATTTGTAAATAAAGTTGTCTTTAATTTAACGTTTATTTCTCGCTTCACTATTTTATTTTTTATTTATGTTTTGACTACTTTTTAAACTGACAATCGTAGATTTCGCCGCCCCAGCAGATCACAGGGTGAAGATCAAGGGGGCAGAAGAACGAAGCAAATACACGGAACTGGCCAGAGAACTTAAAGGAATATGGAACATGAAGGAAATCACGATAATACCAATAATTGTAGGAGCACAGGGAACAGTCCCCCCCCCCCGAAAAACTTTTAAAAATACGTGAAGAAATTGGAATAAAAAAGAGGGTTGAGACCATACAACGAACTGAAATAAGGTAAACAGCCGAAATCTTAAGGAAAATCTTTGAACGCGGAAACCAACCAACATAAACAAGGAACGCTAACAGAGAATTTTAAATAGAAAAAGAATAAAACAAATAGAACGAAAACGACACGAGCCCAAGGAAAGTGACCCCCCCCTCCGACACACACACAAAATAAAAATTACCAACGTGGACTAAATAAGGGGTTTCGTTCGAAATTCCGTACAGATTCCTGAGTTTGACAGAAAGATTCACGAGTTCGACAAGACGCCCCTGAAGAAAGTCAGGGGTTACATCGACCGAAACGTTGTGAGAATAACATCCAAAGTCGAATAATCCAGATAATCCAAATTATCAATCCTCATCTAAAAGAAATCCGAAAAATAATTACTTATCAATTATAAAGAAGCGAACATAATTATGATGTAAACACTCATTGATTCAAAACAACTGCGTATTATTAGTAAAACTGTAGAAAACTTGATAATAAATTATCTTACACATTCTTTAATTTTACAATCTTTAATTGTTTTCCAAATTAACAAATGGTCAATCTATTCATTTATTTATTTATTTATTTGTTTGTTATGCCTTCTTGGGCATTTTCCCTTTAACTATCTTCTCAATTCAACTGTTAAAAAAAATTAAGCTCTTAGTACAGTATCGATATCCAGATCAAATTCTGTCAAATATTTCATTTGACAACTCTCAAAAGTGCCGCCTCAATTTCTCCCTCATACCACTTCCTCTGAATTTATTCAACTTCATTTTAAACTGATCCACGTTATTGCTGTTCTTAATCCGATCTGACAACTTTTTCCAAAAACATATTACTCTGTGAGCAAAAAAAAATTAACTGGTTAACAGATCTAGTTTATGAAAACTGCCTTGACAATAACCTTCCAGATCTAGGAGAAATACTAAGAACATGCCCACCATAGTTAGAAATGCCATTAATTATCTTGAAAGTCTCAATCATATCACCTCTCATTCTTCTCTCAAGCAAAGTAGTCAATCCCAATTTGCCCAATCTCTCCCTGTGACTGCACTCCTTTACTTTACTTATTAGTTTTGTCACCCTTCTTTGTACGCCTTCCAGTTTCAGTTACATTCAAATTTCCATATCTAATCGCTGGAGACAGGCCTGGGTGCAGTATTCTATATGAGGTATTATTAGCGCTTCATATATCCATAACACAACATTTGTCTCCCTCGAAATAATATTCCTAGCTATCCACCCGATCAAATAGTGCCCTCGATACAATGGTAAAAATATGATTATTTTCCCTAAATGTACTATCAGATCCAACTCCCAAATCTCACTTTCTATCTACTTCTTTGATTTCTCTGTTGTTTAGTACATATCCAACTCCAACATTCCTGGATCCTACATGCATAATTAAGTTAAAACAAGAAATATCTAAAAGGCCATGAAAATCGTCGTTTTTATGGTTTATTCATCATTATTATTTTTTTTTTTAAATGTTGCTTCTGGTCATTATGAGTAAATTGTTTTAACCGCTTATGATTTTGAAAACGTTTTAAATGTTAACTCTGGCTTTTATCACTAAATGGTTTTAACCGCTTATGTCCTTGACAACTTTTGAAATATTGTTTTTAGCCTTTACTACTAAATTGCTTTAACCGCTTATGTCCTTGACAACTTTTGAAAGCATTTTCATTGCTGAACGTGCAGATTGAATTAACAAATCTATTTTTAGTATGCCTCCAAGCATGGGTCAGTCTGTCATACTTATGTATGAAAAAAGGGATTTTCGTTGATCTGTCATGATTAAGTTTGAAATAAAATATTCATCCGTTTGTCACGTCGATAATAAAAACAAAACAAAAACAAATAAATACAAAAAAAAACAACAAAAAAGATTTTAAATTGCAAAAATGCAATATTGAATTTCATTTTCAATATCCGCGCACTTTAATGACGAAAAAGCAAGCGAAATACTTTTAAATTCTCAAAGATCAAGTGAATAATGTTTTTAGGCCTTTTTCTTAGTTTTCTCCGTTTCCACCTTGGCGGATTTTTCTTTGGAATCAGACTTTGCTGTAGATTTAGATGTTTCCGTAGATTTGGGGGTTTCCGAAGATTTTGTTTTTTCCTTAGAATCGGATTTTTCTGCAGATTCTTTATTCTCTGCTCCTTCTCCAAGAATATCAGAAAAATCCGGCATTACAGGATCGGGAGGAAGTTCCTTGATGAGTAATAGACCGTTTAGCGTTTTGATATCGAATTTTTGCGGACTGCTAGTGTCTTTGAGATTCTTGTCGGTCAGAAGCTTACCGTCTTTGAGAAACACCTTTTTGATTTTATCCTGACACCATAAAATCAACTCATCGAGTTTAGGGGTTGGTACTGCCAGTAATTCTGCAATTCCCCGGATTACAATCAGACTATAGGGCAAGAATTCTGCTAAGATGTCCTCAAACTCTGGGGTGTATTCTACTTTTGGCTTTCGTTCTTTCTTTTTCATTGGATGTTTAGCATCTCCCATCATGCTGTTCGTTTTGAGCATGGTCAGCAGACTGGAACTGTCACTGCTACAGTCTTTGTATTCGGCCAGCCATTCCGCAAAAGACTTGCAATCTCCGAGTTTCGCTTCTGATTTGTCTTTCTTGATCGCCTCGGTGATCTTCAGACATTCGTCTGCGATGGCCTTCAATAAATCAACCGTCTTATCGTTGACGTCGGCCAAGAGCCCTGGCTCTTCTTCTAGGGCCTTTCCATCCCAATCCTTCCACCGACCGAGGAGAAGGGTAGGCACCAAATAGCTGAAAGGTGACAACTGTACCGACATGAAACTTGTGGAGGACCGAAGTCCCACTTCGCCTCCGAGCAGCAACTGCAAAGAGGACAACGGTCCACGTCTGGGCGGAGATGTCCCCATCAGGGTAGAAGCCAGGATTGATTTCAGGGTCGACTTGATATCAACTTGAACGCCGAAGGTGACTACGGTGAACTGCCAAGGAAAACATTCTAAGTTGACAAACGTACATTGCTCACCGACTTCTCCGAGGATCGATCGGCAATGGTACTCGAACCCACACCACCCGGGAAGTCCAATGAATATGGTTCCCTTCTTTATTTTATCTTTGATTGTCTTGAGATATTGGCTGAAAAGAGAAGGCGACGTCCCCAAGACAATCACATCACTCTCCGCAATAAAATCGCCCGCTGCGTCGACGATGGATTTTGGTCGCCCTTTTTCGGCATACATGGATCCATCCCTTCGTGGAAAATTCGTTATCATCGTAGCATCCTAGATAAGAGAGAAGAGAGAGAGAGATAGAGAAAAATAATCAATGGTTATTTTATTCGTCATGCAATACCCCCCTCTTCAAAAAAAATAATACATGTCAACGCCTGGAAAAATACTATAATCTTAAAAATTTACATTTTGATTCTAGGATATCTCAGAGATGAACGTGTGGAAATTCCATGGCGATTTCCACATGGATCCGTATAATTTACTATTAATAATGATATCTATTTATAAATGATATCTATTTATAAATAATATTTATTTATAAATGATATCTATTGATAAATAATATCTATTTATAAATAATAGATGCCTGTCAGGGTCAATACTATTAATAAAAAATACTCTTTCTTTCGTAAAAAATAATTGTCATTGTCAGCTAAATAGTATTTTAAAAAATAAAACGAATATTTTTCTTTCTTTCTTTCTTTATTTATTTATTTAAAATATTAGCAATTTATTTCTTTAAAAAAATTCTCTATCTTCTTACAGTAAAAATAATTGTCATTGTCAGCTAAATATTATTTAAAAAAATAAAACGAATATTTTTCTTTCTTTCTTTCTTTCTTTATTTATTTATTTATTTAAAATATTAGCAATTTATTTCTTTAAAAAAATTCTCTATCTTCTTACAGTAAAAATAATTGTCATTGTCAGCTAAATATTATTTTTAAAAATAAAACGAATATTTCTTCTTTATTTATTTATTTATTTATTTAAAATATTAGCAATTTATTTCTTTAAAAAAATTCTCTACCTTCTTACAGTAAAAATAATTGTCAGCTAAATCAATACAACGAATGTCATTTTAAAAATGTATTTATTTAAAATTGTACTGTTTTAGTCGACGAGACGGTATGATTTGATTTGGGAACAATTCATTTCAAAATGAGTCGTCGGACGTTTGTTTACTTTAGTGATATCAGATTAATCATCAATCACCATCTTTATTGATCGGACTATCTCATTTTTTTTAATGTGTGTAAAAGATGGTAACGTACGTATGAACATGAAATTTTCTTAGCGTATCATTATTATGTAAATGTTACGGAAATTTCATTGAATTGGTTGATACCTAGATTATCTTACTGGGCGCATATCAAGAAGATATGGTAACTGATTAAACTATTATAGTGTTAACATTATCTAAAGGTTATGTGTTCAATCCCTGGTGTCAGAAGTTGAGACAATATAATTATCTAATAGCAAGATATCTAAAAGGCATTGAGCGCGAAATGAGAACAATCAGTGGATCAAATAAAAGGTTCAGTGCGAAATTCGAAGTAAAGTTAGCGATGACTACAAGGACACGTAAAAAGGGGCGGATAATTCAACTGTGAATCTTTGTAAAAAATGGCAGCAACTAAGGTGAGAATACAAAATATAATTATTAATAGCTTAAAAGCGCGCTTATAGAGGCCTTTTTACCTACTTCTGTCCTTGGCCTTTTGGCCAAGATCAAAGTGTAGTATCTGTTCCGATGGATACTGCACTTCATAGATCGGTATTGTCTTGGCCTTCGGGGCTTGATTTCCGCCGGTCTATGGGTCTGATCTGTCCTGTGCAGTTCTAGGAGGTCCACTCTCCTAGGCTTTACCTCCCCTCTTTGGGGAGGAGTAAGTTAATTGCTTACTGCATGAGGCGCCCCTACCGGGGGATGCCGACAGGGCTGCCCAGGCAATTTTTAATGGCCAGAGTGTTCACCTTCTCGAGTGCTGGCTTTTCAAATCTCACTTTCCGACCTTGTGTCACATATTCCTATTGTGGGTAGGGGTTAAATAACGCCTTTTTACCTACTTCTGTCCTTGGCCTTTTGACTAGGATCAACGTGTAGTATCTGTTCCGATAGATACTGCACCCCATAGACTGGTATTGTCTTGGGCTTCGGGGCTTGATTTACGCCGATCTATGGGTCTGTCCTGTGCAGTTCTAGGAGGTCCACCCTCCCAGGCTTTGCCTCCCCTCTTTGGGGAGGAGTAAGTTAATTGCTTACTGCCTGAGGCGCCCCTACCGGGGAATGCCGACGGGGCTGCCCAGGCAATTTTTAATGGCCAGAGTGCTCACCTTTCGGACGCTGACATTTCAAACCCCACTTTCCCGACCCGACCTTGGGTCACATCTTACTTGTGGGAGTAAGATAAAACTGGCCTTGTGCCTAACTCCTGGAGAGGAGTAAATAAATACTCTTCGACGTTAATATTTATATGTCTGTACTGGGTATGGCGTGAAACTACATCCGGTGATAGGGGGGCCGTATTTGAGGTAATTTGGGTGTGTAGAGTCACCCTTCAGTTGCCATTATTCGAAGATCTACTCGATGCCGAAGTCAAGGTAAATGAAACTGCATCAAATAGCACATATATTAACATCATCGATCAATAATGGGAGAAATTGAATGCCTACTAGACGCCATTCTCGAGTGTCTTCGATCTCTTTGTAAAAGGGTTTGTCAGGTCATCCTGACATGAGGATGCTTCCCATATGAAATAAACCCGGACCAATTATTAAGAAAGAAAAAAAAAACAGATATATGTTGCACCATCTCCTCAGATCATTAAACACGTTTCCGTGTTACGGACGGGGGAAACTTCTCTATTAATAGAGGACAGCTTTGAATAACCAATACAAATCCGTTGACAATAACGAAATTATAAAC
>OY744533.1:73048689-73101189 GCA_963556195.1 Sepiola atlantica | reverse complement strand
AGGGGTAAGGTTAGGGTTAAGGTTAGGGTTAGGGTTAGGGTTAGGGTTAGGCTATTCTTAAACTGAAGAGGGTTAGGGTTAGGTTATTCTTAAACTGAAAAGGGTTAGGGTTAGTGTTAGGTTATTCTTAAACTGAAAAGGGTTAGGGGTAGGGTTAGGATTAGGCTATTCTTAAACTGAAGAGGGTTAGGGTTAGGGTTAGGGTTAGGGTTAGGGTATTCTTAAACTGAAGAGGGTTAGGGTTAGGGTTAGGCTATTCTTAAACTGAAGAGGATTAGGGTTGGGGTTAGGGTTGGGGTTAGGGTTAGGGTTAGGGTTAGGGTTAGGGTTAGGCTATTCTTAAACTGAAGAGGGTTAGGGTTAGGCTATTCTTAAACTGAAGAGGGTTAGGGTTAGGGTTAGGGTTAGTGTTAGGGTTCGGGTTCGGGCTCGGGTTCGGGTTAGGGTTAGGGTTAGGCTATTTTTAAACTGAAGAGGGTTAGGGTTAGTGTTAGGCTATTCTTAAACTGAAGAAGGCCATTGCAGCCAAAATCAGCGCCAAGAGAGGAGTGTGTCAGAGTTATTCCCAATTTCGCACCTTGTATCCAAGTATGCTTATCATTGAACGGTGATAAAGCAAAGACTGTTGGACTGAAACCTGGTGGACAAGTCAGGCTGAAACTTAAGTTTATTTGTAGCAAATATGCGTGTGTCGCAGAAAAGAATTGTGAATTGTATTTGTCTTTGTGGGAGTAATTTACATCATTTGGTCGTTCAGTTTACACAGTGTTGGTCCGTTGTACTACCCGCCCTACCTCAGATCCCATCCTGTCACAGTCGCAAACATTCTGGGAATCATACGTACGAGACCTTTTGTTATTATTTTTTATCTCCTAAAGTTCCATTCCCGAGCAACGCCGAATAGGTACAGGTAGTAAATTAATTAAAAAAAAACAACAATTTGGACATTTTTTAAAATCGCATATGCATAGATAATTTCCCTATTGTAACGACGAACTTTTTTGTTATAATTATTATTAGTAGTAGTAGTACTAGTAGTAATAATAGTACTGATTCACTCATTTCTATTACTATTACTACTACTACTATTATTATTAGTAATAATAATAATAATAATAATAATGATAATAATGATAATAATAATAATAATAATAATAATAATAATAATAATAATAATAACAAAGGTCTACGTCACAATTGAGCAATTATTTTTTAATGCGAAAATATGAGAAATATAATATTAAAAATGCTTATTTATTAAAGTAAAAGTTAAATTAAATAAGTGACTACCACGACTACTGCCACTACTACTACTACAACAACTACTATTACTACTATTATCACTATTACTACTAACAATAACAATGTACGGTCTACGTCACAAGTAGGCGATTATTCTCTAATGCGAAATTATAATATTAAAAATGCTTCTTTATTAAATTCAAGGGAGGTGGCGGTGGCTCAGTGGTTAACAACACTGACTGACAACCTGGGTGTGCCAAGTTTGAATCCAGTTCGTTTCACAGAAACACTTTCACTTAGGATGTTGGCAACCTTCACGTGGTACCCTCTGTAACTAACTTGAGAGATACCGGGGAAACGGATGTCAACAATAGAATCATCTGATTCGTATGAAATGAATAAATGTCTGAATTAAATTCAACTTTAAATTGAATTAAATTAGTCTATACTATTACTACTTTTACTACTATTACTAGGTTTTAAAAACAATTTACATATCAAAAAAAAAAAACCTCTTGTCGCGATCAACACAGGACGTTTTTATGATCTCTCTAAGAGGTTCTGTCCGTGTTACTTTTAATTTCGAAATAACATTTTCACGTGGATTGAATAGACATATCTGAAGAATGCTCATTGTTGTTTTATTTCGATGCTCCTATATATAGGCCGTCCATAAAGTCCGTGTGCACTTTAAAAACTTCATAGCTTTATTTGCATTTGCGATAGAAATGATCTGTAAAAAATGTTATAAAGTTTAATGTACCTAGTTTTAAGTATAGTTATTGGATAATTATTCACCACAAAATCTGCAACAATTTTTAGATAAGTAAAAAATATGTTTCATTTACTAACAGATGGATCGGAAGGGGCGGATCATTTTATTGGCCTCTGCTTTCGCCACATTTGACTCCATTAGATTTTTTTTACCTAGTTAATTAGAAGATTAGAAAGCTAAAATAACTAATGTGATTTCAGTCATTACTGTAAATCAGTTGGCAAATGTTTTCTGTGAACTACAAAATCCCAATACCCTTTGCATTGCTCATAAAATCTCAATAAAACCATAAAATTATAGATTTACTTCTTTCTAATCCTTTTTACAGATTATTTCTATTGTATATACAAATAAAGTTATATATCTTTTAAAGTGCACACGGACTTTATGGACACGCTGTATACGTACCGCTCTCCCATTTTCTGTGAATGTGTCTCGAAATGTTTTGCGAGTGAACGTTTGGTAAGCACCGCGCTACGGCAGGCGCATTATACGAATAAAGATGATGTTACACAAACTATAACTCTTGGGATTTAGAAGAAGAAGAAAAAATAAGCCGGAACAAAAGAAGGAAGAGGATTCCCTCAATCGCGTAAACCGCCATCTTGATGCATGCCGTCGTCTCTTTCGAACCAACTGTACCGTTCTTCTTCTTTTAGAGTCTTTAGGCAGCCCCGCACGGTTGCCATAACAACTGCTGTGTATACCGTACAAGTCTGCCAGTCGTGTTTACCTCGTGGCTGAAATCAGACACCGTTTGTTCTTTTATTACCACGTCGTCGTTTACAGCGCCACCGGCTCGGTAACTGCGACCATTACCGCCTTTCAACAGCATCCAAAGATGCGTCCTCGCATCTCTATGCTAGGTTATGTCCGTCGGTCATCCGGCCTTTCACGCTTCAGTTTTGCATAGTATTTGCATCGCAATGCGTACAGATAGAATGAATGCATTTTATTTCAGATGCGTTCAAACACCCGTCGATCGGTCTATCAAGCTAAAGTTGAAAATATTATTTTTAGTATGTCTGTAACAGAATTTCGTCGGTCTGTCAGTCTTAAGTTTGGAGTAGTATTATCATCGCTAACGCGCAAATTGAATGGGAGCATTTTATTTGAGATACGCTGAATCATCTCTATAATCAGTCGATCGGTCGGTCGGTCGGTCATGCTTCAGTTTGAAATAGTATTTTCGTCGGTCTGTCACGTTGAAGTTTGCCATAGCAATTTTGTCAGTAGGTCACGCTTACTTTTGAATATCATCTCTGTTTCTCAGTCATGCTTGAGTTTTAAATAGAATTCTCATTGGTCTGTCATCCTCAGGTTTGACAGCAGTTTCATCGCAAAATGCGCAAATTGAATGGACGTATCTTACGAATGTACGCCCTAGTCCCCACTCCGCCATCTTCCGACTTGGCATTCATTTTGCCTTTGCCAAACAAATTATCAATCAACCTATTTCACTCACCTGCGAGTCAGGCGCGTAGGCAGGCACCAATTATCAAGCCCTCACCTTTGCTAGCTACGATGATACATCAACAGCGTTGTTATTACCTACCTACCTACTTCCATGCCTACCTACGTCGCGCTCTGTAAAATGAAACTAAAACTACAGTGCTAATCCAATTTCCTATCAGATAGGCTATGGTGAGTTCAAATCTCGTGTGGTCATTTACTCACTGATACTGTTAGAAATGGTATGAACCTACAAATGACCCCAGCTATGAGTAAAACAGCAACTTGTGTTTAATTAATCATATACAATGAATCGTTTACAATATTGTATTTAATGATAAAATTATCCGAACAAGTCAATTTTCAAGCTCGTAACTTTATCAAGCAATACTATATAAAAAAATACCGTTGAATTCTACATATATACATTCATACGCGCATATATGTTCTGTGTCTATCCAGACGAGGGCAACAGCAGCAGTGCTGATGTGTGCGACATTAATGGTGTGTTAATGTATGTGTTTATTTGATGTATATATATATATATATATATATATATATATATATGATTATTTTTATTTACACAGACATGTACAAAATCTGCGACACTGGCATGTCGATGTTATCGATCAACAGTTATAATAAACTGAGATCTCATCAGGCAGAGTTAGAATCCGATCTTAACATTAGATCATATTTGGGAAGAATGAAATGGGGAGAAAAAGAAGAATAAAAGAAATTTAAAATGTCAAAATTTGGGAAGTCACGTGGTTGAGACCGTTAAGAATCAAAATGTTAAAATCAGAATCAAAACCCAAATATAAACTAAAGAATAAAATACAGAATAAAAAATAAGGAATAAAATAAAATAAAACAAAATAAAATAAAATAGAAATAAAATAAAATAAAGTGAAAGAGATATAATAAAAAAGGTAGAATAAAAAAGATAGACAGATAGGTAAATAGAGAGATAGATAGGTAGATAGATAGAAAAAAGGAAATCATTTGTTGATTCAGACAGAAATAGTGGAAAGGGGGAAGGGGGAAAGGGGGAAAAGGAATGAAAGAAACTGTGCGTGGCATTAATGATAAATTAATGTCTATGTTTATGTTATGTGTGTGTAAGCTGAAGACATTGAAGATTAAAGGAGGTAACAGCAGCTATGTGGGCTGAAATAAATTAATTTATATTAGTATGAGTGCTTATTTCATATTTATGTATAATATGTATTATATTAATAATGCGTTAGTATATGTGTTCATTGTATATGTGTAAGCTGTAAAATACTGAATTGGGTAGAAGTTTTTTTTATATATATGTGCTTATTGTATGTGTATGTGTATGTATATACGTATGTGTAAGCTGTTTGCATATTATCAGGAGCAGCCTTTTCAGCGCGAAATATATTTTTTGTTCAGTTGCAGAAATAGATTCATACCGAACACACGTGTATTTATACTTGTTTCTCCACTTGACCTAAAGTTCGTATTTAGCTGCCACATAAATTATTCTACCATGAGAAACTTTACAGCTTCTGTGACAAGGAACGTCTCGTTTGTCAGTCATATTTTTCTCCCAGCTGGATTCTTCTCCACCTTCTTTTAATAATGCCACGTTTAACTGTTGACTAGTAACGTTTTCGCTCTCACTGTCTACCGACGTGTACGCTTGCTTCTAACTGCAATCGTCTTCACTCACACTGATGTTGTACTGCGCCTTTCAAGCATGTGGATCCCATCGCATGCAAATTATGAATAAGTATATAATACCGCCATGCGCCTTACAGATCTCGCAAATGGCCGCCAGATACTGCGAGCGCTTTGAACTGGGTAAATGCTCGCATTTATCATCACCGATCATCATCAGTAATTTAACAGGTTAGTACTTTAACACATACCATTGGACTTATCTCTGTACCTATCTGCTTACGTACCTACGGGCGTCACGGTATAAAATGGTATACACCAATAAAATGTTTATCTAGTACCCCATGGGATCGGCTATGCAGATTTGAAATCCTATCAAATCTACTGTAACTATTTTTAATTTTTAATTTTTTACTTTTATTCACCGAAAACAAGGTAAGCGTAAGGAGCTACTACTTACAAGGTGTTTGTTCACATTACATTTAAATTTCTACATTGGTACAATCGGGGAAACACGGAACAGGAAGGGAATTCCAAAAGCAGGTGGTCCAAGGAGAAAAGCTTTCAGAGTATAAAATTTCCAGTATTTAGGGACATCTAGAATGAAGGGAGTGGATTTTGATGCTCGTCGGATTGGGATGCAACACTGCGACGATGCGACAAGGGCTGGAGCTTGAAAGACAGTGCGGACCTATAAGTTGAAAATTCTTTTTTGCACCATATTCAAGTAGGAGGGGTTGGTGCATCAATCCAGATGTGGAAACAATACTCCATTTACATATTAATAACGTTTTGGAAAGATGTAACGCGGACCCCACACGCTTCTTCCTTGGTGACGGCATCAAATGTAAACATAGGTCGCAGTGCCGAGTAATACAGATACCTCACTCTGATCCGGTGTCACTGAACCACCGTAACATAGGTGGTCCACTCATGTCTTTATCTCCGTACTCACACGTCTGGTCCTCGGCGCAGGAATCCTTCTAGACTGTGAACACCCTCCTTGGGCTCGTGATGTCGTAGCGGCAGAAAAAGAAAGATGGCTCGAAACTCCTTTCGGTCGGATGACGATGATAGCTTGATTAGTCCGCTGTGAAGGCAAGGTTACTCAAACAACATCAGACAACAGGAATAATTTAACAACATCGGTTAGGTCTTTTCGTAAGTGATAATTATTTAGCAAGATAAACAATTGGTTTTAAACTTTAAACAGTAAATTCCACAGGTACAGCTGCTAAGTGATTTTTTTTCTTTTAATAACTTTTATATTTTGTATAATATGATAAATATTTTGCTGTTTCCTTTGGTGTGCTCTCTTCTTGGCCTTTTGGCTAAGATCAAAGTGTAGTATCTGTTCCGATGGATACTGCACCCTATAGACTGGTATTGTTTTGGCCTTCGGGGCTTGATTTATGCCGGTGTGTGGGTTTGTCCTGTGCAGTTCTAGGAGGTCCACCCTCCCAGGCTTTGCCTCCCCTCTTTGGGGAGGAGTAAGTTTATTGCTTACTGTCTGAGGCGCCCCTACCGGGGAATGCCGACGGGGCTGCCCAGGCAATTTTTAATTGCCAGAGTGCTCACCTCTCGAGCGCTGGCTTATCTAATCCCACTTACCCGACCTTGTGTCACATCTTACCTTGTGGGAGGTAGATAAATAAAACCCAGTGGCAACAACAGGTGTGTTCCCTGGAATCTGAGCGACAATTCCAGGGATTTCTACCACTCTTCACCTTATTCACCGCTGCAAACCATTTTTGTATTATTGCAACAGCCGTTTACCTGTGATATATCAGTTGCAACAACTGGAATTCAAGTGTCAATAAGCCTCCCCAAGGTTCCAGTATTCTCAGCACTTTTCCAGTTGAGATCTGGTTGGTACTCTCCCTCTTTGGTCATTCCATCCTCCTTGACCTTTCACGCCCATTCTTTGTGGCACCAACAGATGTAATTATCCACGGACACGTGTTTCGCCGTTTTATTGTAAAATAATATATTACGCATATATTTGTATTTTAGTATTTAAACTCCGACCCCTATCAATTAAAGCTATTATTTTTATTATACCACTCCATCTTGATTCATTCCCTACAGTCGTGAGTAATAAATATATGAAAAATGTAAAACCAAAAATTGTTTATATGTTCATCAACGTTTCGTCTTTACTTCAAGATTTTCTAAAGATAACTGATTTGAAAAAAAAAAAATAGAATACAATATTTGAAAATACGTGGTGCGTTCATGACGTGAAAAGAATGCTTTCGTTCTTTTTTTTTTTAATGAAACATAAGCGTGAGAATTCGAAATGTGTGGTGCGTTTATGAAGTGGAATGCATGTCTTTTTTTGTTTATGCGGTTTTAGCATCGATGTTACGTAAAAGGTTTTTGTTGTTTCATTATAAACTATGACACAATTAAACAACATAATGACTTCTAAAAATATCTCTTTTAATCAGCAAACTAATACTGACCGAACAGAACTTGAATTTAGATCCAGGTTAGCTATTTCACACCACAGTTCCAACCTTTCACATAGCATCGATATTAAAAGCAAACAAACAAACTAACTAATAAAAAGCGCATTCATTCAACTTAATAAACGCACCACACATTTTGAATACTAACGTTTATGTTTCGTTAAAACCACACACACGTTCTTTTCACATCATAGACGCACCACGTATTTTCAAATATTGACTTCTGTTTTTCTTCAAATCAGTCATCTCTGGAACGTCTTAAAATAAAGACGAAACGTTGATGAACGTATAAATACTTTTCGGTTTTTCTTTTTATCTTTTTCATTACGTTGGATCAATATTTTCATGATTATCATATATATATATATATATATATATATATATATATATATATATATATATATATATATATATATATATTAATTTAAAATAAATAATATTAAATTTACCGACGACAATAAATAAACAATTCTTAATATGTGATACGAACATAAAATGAATGATATATATATATATATATATATATATATATATATATATATATATATATATATATATATATATATATATATATATATATATATATATATATATATATATTCTTTTCAATTTAACTCTAAATTCAATATCTTATATGATTATTATTATTGGTATATTGATAAAGGCATTTTTATAATTTTATTTGTTAACTTTAAATCAATTAACTATTAACTCTTCTGGTAGTTTTTTCTTGGACAATATTGTGCATATTTTTCATAGCTTTACGTTATAAAACAAGATGGCTTCTTTTTCTGGGTAGCGATTTTTATGTCTCTCCTCGAGTGGAAATGTAATCAATGTGAGTCGTTTGTTTTTTTTGTGATTTTTGTTTTACTGCCTCGCTATGTATTTTTTCTGAAGAAGAACTTTTTTGGTCTCTGATGATTTCGGAAGGTCCGTGATTGGCATACTAATGTTGGATTTTCTTCTGTGAACGAAACGGTCCGAAAAATATACCGATGTTTTTGTTTGTCCTCTATGGTTTAGAAAAATGAATAAAATCTTGGTCACTGTAAGTAACCTAATATTGTTTATTTATATATGCTCTGTTGTTATATGTTAACAATCATCTAGCTTTTGCTTTGAAAAAGGTTTGTCTATAAAAAATATTTTCTCACCTCTCTCTCTCCTTCTCTCTCTATCTCTTTCTCTCTCTCCCTCTCTCTCTCTCTCTCTCTCTATATATATATATATATATATCTATCTGATAAATGAAGGATGAGAGGAATCAGACGTAATGGGAAATGAAAAAAGAAAAACCAAAAGATGTTTTTTTTATGTATTCATCAACGTTTCGTCTTTATTTGTAAGACTACTCTCAGCCCGGACCTTGGTCCTGCGCTCCCAGTAGTAGCTACTTCTTCTTCTCATCAACCCATCATGTCAACCCAATATTTCTATGTACTTGCATGATATTTTTCTTAAAATTATCATCCTGAGGAAGTCTTACAAATAAAGACGAAACGTTGATGAATACATAACAAAACAACATCTTTTGGTTTTTCCTTTTTCATTT
Organism: Sepiola atlantica; assembly: GCA_963556195.1. NCBI lineage: Eukaryota > Metazoa > Mollusca > Cephalopoda > Sepiida > Sepiolidae > Sepiola > Sepiola atlantica. The sequence goes on along the minus strand of OY744533.1, from coordinate 73,092,047 downwards.
CCCATATATATATATATATATATATATATATATATATATATTGTATAAAATATATAAGTATTTATTTATGTACATTGTTCTTTAGATTTAGAAGTGGGCCACCCATCAGATTGTGCTACCATATTGCATACAAAAGCGAATTCATCCAAAAGAGAGACATACTAACCAATGTCTCACGAGAAGTGCCACACGAACCACTGCGACACAAATATGATGTATTCTATGCATGTAAACACCCACGTGCGCTGAAATTATCTTGTAACGACTTATCAGTTCTCTTCTCAAGACCACATCTCTCAACCGCCACTGTGAAAACAGCCGTAGTAGCTTGCATGACATGCACACTAAGAATTGGTTACACCAACCCTTACGCACACCAGCTACGATTATTATTATGTTGTTGTTTTGGTTGTTGTTTTTGTTGTTGTTGTTGCTCGTCGAGCTATTTACTATTTTTTTTTGGCTAATGTCACATTAACTCATTTTTTGTATGTCTGTTTTTAACTTTAGTGAATTCGTCAAGAATTTATTCGTTCAGTTTCTGAAGCACTCCCACTTGTTCTCGAAATTGTTGTCGAATAAAAACGGAACTATATTAGGACTGCCGATGTATCTTGTGCAATGCACGGCGGTATTTAAACGATTTTCACTTAGACACGATGCGGTACAAGGCCTTTTAACGTTGGTCAAGTCAGCTCCCTCAAGGTGAGAACTCTGGCATGGTGCAAAAATAACTGTCGGGTAGCTCAGGCGATTGGCAGTTAACCATCCCCTTCTGAATCAAGAAGCAAAGCCTAGGAAGATGCCTCTTCTATGACCGGACCGAACTATACGGAATTGTTATAAGAAAGGTGTCTAGTCCACGTCCGCCAGCCCACAAATGACAAAATTATGCCATGGCAACTTTGGCTGGTATGAACGCACAAGTTGGAACAGATACTACACCGTGGTCACTACGATGAAAGTGTCAAATAAAGGTCTGGCCGGCAGATTCCTCAAATTATTAACAAACAATTTTTTTCAAGTATTTCGAGAAGGGTCTCCCTTCGTCGGTCGGTCGGTCGGTCGAAATATCATTTTTAGATGCATCAACGCATCTCTATAAGAGGCTTCGTCCGTCCCTACATTTGTTATGTTCAAGTTTTAAATAGCATTTCCATTGCTATACTCACAGATTGAGTAGACGTATCCACAGAATATCGGTTTCTTTTATTTTAAACAAACTAAAATTCATTTACCCAACGAAATATTTGAACCCAGTGATTCTGGTAACAGTAAGATGACTTGTGACAGAGAGAGCGTTAATTCTTCTGACTTCGTCTATGATATTAGTAATCAAAAGAGAAAATTAAAAAAAAAACGATTGGAAATGAAAATTGTTCTTTTTCTAGAACACGAACCTATAGATGGCGATAATGAATGACGAAAGAGATTTATGTAGTTTTTGTTTATTAGCTTATTCTAGGAATGGGAAAATGGGGAATATTTCACTTTATTTTATAAGATGTATTATTTGTATAGTCATGTCGTTCATAAAATATTCATTCTTAAGATACTTCTTGCACGTTCGGCGTTATGATTTGGTCTGATATTTTCTATACATTATGAATAAAGATAAGAATCCTTCGAAGAAGATGGCTTCTGTTCGATAAAGATGTCAATAGAATATCAATGAATCAAAGAGCATGGCGATTGTACGAAAAGGTTGGCGACTTTGCGAATTATGGCGATCAATTCAAGAAATAGTGGATGATTCTTAGAAGTTGGCAATTGACCGAAGAATGGTGACTAATCGGATAGGCTAGTTCGGAAATGGTAATGATGAATTAAAAGGGACTGGTGATCATTCGAAAAAAGGGACAATTGTCCCAAGAAAGATGAAGAGAAAATGCAGTGAAACTGTGGTTTATAACTGTTCATTATAATAAACTAGCTCTTGACCAGGATGCAGTGAATTATTTTAGCTTTTAATTTTTATTTGTTTGAACATAAAGTAGAAAACTCCTATTATATTCATCGATCCAAAATATGAATTATCCACCTTGCCGATTATTACTTTTGAGTTATTATTTATAATTGTTTCATATTAGCAGTTGTCTCGGTAGGATTATTTTTTTTAATAAATTGTAGCGACGTTCGTTATTATATTGTCAATAACATGGTACAACGATAATAAATAAAAATTTGCAAAGTTTTATTTGCCAGCTTAAATGCTATTTGGGTTTGACTTTGTAAATCCGTCATAATTTTTAATGAAATATGACGGGTATAGACAATCAACACAATTAAAACTCTGTAATGTAAACAGGACTAGAATATCTATGGTTATTATATTGAATGTTAGTTAATCAACGTTGATTTCCCTAAAACGTTTTTCTATAGATTATTAAAAAGTATAGGCTAAAATATATAATTTAGTTCTGTGAGTTATGTTTTCATTGTTTTAATTATCCGTAATTTATCCGTAATTTATAATTGACTCATCTCTGACTTAGCTATCTATGTAATCTCTCGCTCCCCTCTCACTGTATTTTGATTCAACATATCTCTATTTCTTAATGTTTCTATGAACATTTAGAGGATGAATAATTATCTCTATCCAATTTATATGGTGGGTTCGTGCACATTGTAAACACGTACATAAATTAGATAGCAAAATAATATGTCGCTTTATGTCAGCATGTAAAACAGACGGCAAACTGAATACAATGATTATGATTATCCATAAGTAAAGGCACTTATTATTTTTAATTGTGCAATAAGATTTTCTTAGCAAATATATCAACTTAGGAATTTTCCAATGAAGTCAAAACGGAACACATCGTGGCAGTGGTTGTGACCCAAAGAATCACGGTTAGTCTAGTACCGATACGAACTTGCCCGTAACGCGACTAATGATGAAATGAAGAATCAGCCAAAACCAAAAGAGGTAACTAATATATGGGAAGCATTAAGGAGAGTAGAAAGTGACTAACTTGGGTTTACTTTTGGCAGCATCGTAACTTCCGCTTCTCTTATTTTGTCCTTTAGTCCTCACATTCTATGAGCGATGTTTCTGACAAAGGGAGGGCAGAATTGCTGTTTCCTGGGTCGGAATCTATCCATCTAACATTTATCGTTGGCTAGTTTTTGACTTTGAAGTAGTATTTTTTTTAGCTCCTTACATCAAGTAGCCTCATGCCTTGTCTGGAGCGATTTCCATAAAAACACATGAAGTTCTAATGATTCGGATTGAAATTGAAATTTTTGTTTTAAAATCATTTTGTGTCATAAAATGTATATATAAAATAGTAATTTGATAAGTTTTAGAAAATAAGTTATTTAATTGCATATTTGGTTTCTCCTATAGAAACCGGAAGTGATTTCTTTTCACGTAGTCTATTATTTGATAGGTAGGTATATTTTCGAACAGCATTTTGAGGTTTGGTTCTTGATAGTATTTATTTACTCCTCTCCAGGAGTTAGGCACAAGGCTAGTTTTTATCTTACTCCCACAAGTAAGATGTGACCCAAGGTAGGGTCGGGAAAGTGGGGTTTGAAAAGCCAGCGCCCGAGAGGTGAGCACTCTGGCCATGAAAAATTGCCTGAGCAGCCCCGTCGGCATTTCCCGGTAGGGGCGCCTCAGGCAGTAAGCAATAAACTTACTCCCCCCAAAGAGGGGAGGCGAAACCTGGGAGGGTGGACCTTCTAGAACTGCACAGGACAGACCCATAGACCGGCGTAAATCAAGCCTCGAAGGCCAAGACGATACCATTTTATGGAGTGCAGTATCCATCTTGCAGGTATTTGTATAGCTTTTACAGTCGATTAAAACATGTTTCGCTAAAGGCTAACCGAGGCGAAACCCCCGCTTTAAATAAGCATTAGAGTTTAGACTTAGACTATAGACTTTGTCCTGGGACATATGAGGCAATCAAAGTGATCCATCACATTCATAATAAGTTGCTTTTGACTGTTTTCGTAGCAAGAATATTTTACATGGACTGGTCGATAGCCGTAAGCCAAACCACTAACATTTATAAACAAGCCTGCAAGTGAAGAAATCTTCCTTGTTTTAAAAGTGGAGCAAAAATTTCAAACACGTATCCACGACGTTATTGTTATTTAGTATTGTTTGTTTAAAACGTCATGGAACAAACAACTGTTCAGAGCCACGAAAAGATGTGATTGAATGTAGAATCCAACCGTTTTTTTTTCGCGCTTACAAAATTTCACGCTTACAAATATACACACTTGATATAGGTTGAATATTTTGTTACAAAAGTAACAAATATACACACTTGATATAGGTTGAGTATTTTGGTACAAAAGTAACAAATCATACACACTTGATATAGGTTGACTATATCAAGTTTGTATGTTTGAAAGAAAGTCATAATTCTTTTCATTGTGTATTTTGTTCTTCTTTCTTGACGTTTAAGAGTTTTGATAAACGATTACATATACGCGCTAAACCGGATATCCAGTAACAATTGATACGGAGAAAATAAGAAAAAAGAAAAAAAATGACCCTGTCCTCAATTATATTTGATAAGGTGATTTTATCTTGAAATATCATCGGAAAATTTTGGTCGAGATCAAAGTGTAGTATCTGTTCCGATGGATACTGCACCCCATAGACCAGTATCGTCTTGGCCTTCGGGGCTTGATTTCCGCCGGTCTATGGCGTTGTCCTATGCAGTTCTAGGAGGTCCACCCTCCCAGGCTTTGCCTTCTCACCTCTTGAGAAGGGGTTAGTTTATTGCTAATCTCCTGAAGCGCCCCTACCGGGGGATGCCAACGGGGCGGCTCAGGCAATTTTTAAAGGTCATAAGTGCTCTTCCTCTAGGGTGCTGACTTATCTGATCCCACTTTCCGACCTTGTGTCACATTTTACTCTGTGGGAGGTAGATAAATACCAACTATTACCATCTGAGTCAATTATTTTATTTTATTTTATTTTAAAATATGCATTGATAAGGGGTTCAAACCTCGTTAGTCTAGCGTTAGTTAATCTCTCTTTCGAAGACACAGGTTTTAATCTTGCTCGAGTTTTATTTTTAATTTTGTGGGTTTCTTTGTTCATTCCCAGCCCCGTGGATTAAATTAACCATTTATTAAATGGTATTACCTAAGCAAACACGAGTGTCAACAATAAAACACCAGCATAATAATAATATAACGTTGGAAATAAATTCCACATCTAAACACATATATTTTCTTTCGTTTTTCATTTTACTTCAGCGTAAGTTCTTAGAAATCAAGGGGGCTCTTTCTGGGGCTAACACTTGATCTCCATATGAGATACATAGGTATCCGAGTGTTCCATTACAACTTTCCTTTAACTCTCAAAGGTTGAGTAAGTAAAGAAGTGAAGAATATTAATTTTTGACCAGTTTACTATATATGTTATAGCATATCCTTTTTGTGGTCTCTTCCGGGACAATGATTCATCTGGTCAGGTAGAGTATCTAGCTAAGTGATGTTAATAGAGGCAACATCACTTGGAAAAGGTTGACCATTCCTCGTGTAAGCCACATCGAGGGAATCTTATTTGTGCTTCGAATACTATGTTATCTTGAATATTTGGTCAAGGTTTACTTGTAGGGGGAAGTATCCCCATGCCAGATTGTCCTAACAACCACCTGTACAGACACTTAAGGATAGTGTCTAGTAAAGATTTCAAATTCTCTCCAGTAGGTATTAAAATTCTTCCCAGTAGATATTCAAATTATCTCCATATATATATATATATATATATATATATATATATATATATATATCTATATATATCATTATTATTATTATTATTATTATTATTATTATTAAATATTAAAGTGTTTTTACCTACAGACAATATCGTTTCGGGCTTTTACCCTGATCAGGGCAGGAGTGGTGCTTGCCAGCAGTTGCATGGGATCGAACGAAGATCGTAGATTCAGGCTAGAATTACGATACAAACGCTCGGGATGTGTGTGTGTGTGTGTGTGTGTGTGTATGTATATATGTATATGTGTGAGCTATATTATAGGGATGAGAATTTAAGTATCAACATAAACTGCATATATATATATATATATATATATATATATATATATATATATTCTCCAAATCTACAAACTTTTCTCCAAATCTACAAACTTTTGCTATTTTGCTATCTGCACCATAGCGTCCCTCTTTGTCTTCGGCAATGGCTACTCAATACTGCTACCATTCTCCCTCTCGGCCATTTATTTCTCTATCCCTAACCTTTTCTGTTATTTCTTCTTCAATATTCAAAGTGAAATGGAAAAGGTAATATTTATTTATTATAAATACCAGATTACCGAATTTTATCCTCTGACAAGAAGAGTTTTATCTTTGAAAAACCATGGTTTAAGGATTAGTGTAACTCCTTGCATCTGAACTTTCGATGTAATAAAATTCGTATCAATTTTATGTAATTTCATGTAATTTTATACCTTCATCTTTCCTTCTGGTAATATATATATATATATATATATATATATATATATATATATATATATATATATATATATAATCACTATCACCATCAGGGTTTTAGTCACTCCTGGAAGAGGAACCCGTCCCTGGTTTCCGTCCACTTTATTGGCGACAGTCATTCAGTGTTTTTTTTTGCCATAGTTACCACGCTAGGCACTGCCGGTTGGCGACACTATTTTCCCATAACTAGGTGTCCATGAAACGCGGGAACCTCTGTGTAGCTTAATTGCCATACATATATTTTCATAGCTTACTACCTAGCTCTACTTACGTATCGAGCACTGTTGAAGTAAATACTGAAAATTGATACATTAAAAAATTATATCTCCTTATACAATTTTATGTGGATACATGAAATACAAATACACACACACATACATATATATATATATATATATATATATATATATATATATATATATATATTTGTAGTTAAAGGATGATAGATAATTCAATTTTTATTCAAGGAATAATAATTTAATTATCAACCATAATATAATTGCGCGCACACACACACACACGCACATTATATATATATATATATATATACGTTTGATTTATAAAATATATCATGGCTACACATCTGGACATGTTTCACCCGTAGCTTTGAGAAGCCCGATTTTCTCAGGCTAAAGAAAAGTGTCTGCTCTCTAGGTTTTAATATTAAAGCATGGAGCAATATTTACATCCGTAAGGGTCATAATCAATATTATTGAAATAAGCATTTGTGTTTGTGGAATATGTCTTTGAATGTATTTCCGACAATGCCTATATAAAATTTATTTTCAGTTGTAATTGTCGCTAGGTTGACTATAGAGGATGATAAACATTTTTGTTGTAGTGGCAATCTATTTCACTATTAATATATTAGGGTTGTAATTAGGGTTAATTTATTAGGCTTGATTAATTAGGGTTAATTAATCGATATTAGGGTCGTAATTGTCGCTAGGTTGACTATAGAGGATGATAAACATTTTTATTGTAGTGGCAATCTATTTCACTATTAATATATTAGGGTTGTAATTAGGGTTAATTTATTAGGGTTGATTAATTAGGGTTAATTAATCGATATTAGGGTTGTAATTGTCGCTAGGTTGACTATAGAGGATGATAAACATTTTTGTTGTAGTGGCAATCTATTTCACTATTAATATATTAGGGTTGTAATTAGGGTTAATTTATTAGGGTTGATTAATTAGGGTTAATTAATCGATATTAGGGTCGTAATTGTCGCTAGGTTGACTATAGAGGATGATAAAAACATTGTTGTAGTGGCAATCTATTTAACTATTAATATATTAAGGTTGTAATTAGGGTTAATTTATTAGGGTTGATTAATAAGGGTTAATTAATCGATATTAGGGTTGTAATTGTCGCTAGGTTGACTATAGAGGATGATAAACATTTTTGTTGTAGTGGCAATCTATTTCACTATTAATATATTAGGGTTGTAATTAGGGTTAATTTATTAGGGTTGATTAATTAGGGTTAATTAATCAATATTAGGGTTGTAATTGTCGCTAGGTTGACTATAGAGGATGATAAACATTTTTGTTGTCGTGGCAATCTATTTCACTATTAATATATTAGGGTTGTAATTAGGGTTAATTTATTAGGGTTTATTAATTAGGGTTAATTAATCGATATTAGGGTTGTAATTGTCGCTAGGTTGACTATAGGGGATGATAAACATTTTTGTTGTAGTGGCAATCTATTTCACTATTAATATATTAGGGTTGTAATTAGGGTTAATTTATTAGGGTTGATTAATTAGGGTTAATTAATCGATATTAGGGTTGTAATTGTCGCTAGGTTGACTATAGAGGATGATAAACATTTTTGTTGTAGTGGCAATCTATTTCACTATTAATATATTAGGGTTGTAATTAGGGTTAATTTATTAGGGTTGATTAATTAGGGTTAATTAATCGATATTAGGGTCGTAATTGTCGCTAGGTTGACTATAGAGGATGATAAAAACATTGTTGTAGTGGCAATCTATTTAACTATTAATATATTAAGGTTGTAATTAGGGTTAATTTATTAGGGTTGATTAATTAGGGTTAATTAATCGATATTAGGGTTGTAATTGTCGCTAGGTTGACTATAGAGGATGATAAACATTTTTGTTGTAGTGGCAATCTATTTCACTATTAATATATTAGGGTTGTAATTAGGGTTAATTTATTAGGGTTGATTAATTAGGGTTAATTAATCAATATTAGGGTTGTAATTGTCGCTAGGTTGACTATAGAGGATGATAAACATTTTTGTTGTCGTGGCAATCTATTTCACTATTAATATATTAGGGTTGTAATTAGGGTTAATTTATTAGGGTTTATTAATTAGGGTTAATTAATCGATATTAGGGTTGTAATTGTCGCTAGGTTGACTATAGGGGATGATAAACATTTTTGTTGTAGTGGCAATCTATTTCACTATTAATATATTAGGGTTGTAATTAGGGTTAATTTATTAGGGTTGATTAATTAGGGTTAATTAATCGATATTAGGGTTGTAATTGTCGCTAGGTTGACTATAGAGGATGATAAACATTTTTGTTGTAGTGGCAATCTATTTCACTATTAATATATTAGGGTTGTAATTAGGGTTAATTTATTAGGGTTGATTAATTAGGGGTAATTAATCGATATTAGGGTTGTAATTGTCGCTAGGTTGACTATAGGGGATGATAAACATTTTTGTTGTAGTGGCAATCTATTTCACTATTAATATATTAGGGTTGTAATTAGGGTTAATTTATTAGGGTTGATTAATAAGGGTTAATTAATCGATATTAGGGTCGTAATTGTCGCTAGGTTGACTATAGAGGATGATAAACATTTTTGTTGTAGTGGCAATCTATTTCACTATTAATATATTAGGGTTGTAATTAGGGTTAATTTATTAGGGTTTATTAATTAGGGTTAATTAATCGATATTAGGGTTGTAATTGTCGCTAGGTTGACTATAGGGGATGATAAACATTTTTGTTGTAGTGGCAATCTATTTCACTATTAATATATTAGGGTTGTAATTAGGGTTAATTTATTAGGGTTAATTAATTAGGGTTAATTAATCGATATTAGGGTTGTAATTTTCGCTAGGTTGACTATAGAGGATGATAAAATATTTTTGTTGTAGTGGCAATCTATTTGACTATTAATATATTAGGGTTGTAATTAGGGTTAATTTATTAGGGTTAATTAATTAGGGTTAATTAATCGATATTAGGGTTGTAATTTTCGCTAGGTTGACTATAGAGGATGATAAAATTTTTTTGTTGTAGTGGCAATCTATTTCACTATTAATATATTAGGGTTGTAATAAGAGTTAATTTATTAGAGTTAATTAATTAGGATTAATTAATCGATATTAGGGTTGTAATTTTCGCTAGGTTGACTATAGAGGATGATAAACATTTTTTTGTTGTAGTGGCAATCTATTTGACTATTAATATATTAGGGTTGTAATTAGGGTTAATTTATTAGAGTTAATTAATTAGGGTTAATTAATCGATATTAGGGTTGTAATTTTCGCTAGGTTGACTATAGAGGATGATAAAATTTTTTTGTTGTAGTGGCAATCTATTTGACTATTAATATATTAGGGGTGTAATTAGGGTTAATTTATTAGAGTTAATTAATTAGGGTTAATTAATCGATATTAGGGTTGTAATTTTCGCTAGGTTGACTATAGAGGATGATAAAATTTTTTTGTTGTAGTGGCAATCTATTTGACTATTAATATATTAGGGTTGTAATTAGGGTTAATTTATTAGGGTTAATTAATTAGGGTTAATTAATCGATATTAGGGTTGTAATTTTCGCTAGGTTGACTATAGAGGATGATAAAATTTTTTTGTTGTAGTGGCAATCTATTTCACTATTAATATATTAGGGTTGTAATAAGAGTTAATTTATTAGAGTTAATTAATTAGGATTAATTAATCGATATTAGGGTTGTAATTTTCGCTAGGTTGACTATAGAGGATGATAAAATTTTTTTGTTGTAGTGGCAATCTATTTGACTATTAATATATTAGGGTTGTAATTAGGGTTAATTTATTAGAGTTAATTAATTAGGGTTAATTAATCGATATTAGGGTTGTAATTTTCGCTAGGTTGACTATAGAGGATGATAAAATTTTTTTGTTGTAGTGGCAATCTATTTGACTATTAATATATTAGGGGTGTAATTAGGGTTAATTTATTAGAGTTAATTAATTAGGGTTAATTAATCGATATTAGGGTTGTAATTTTCGCTAGGTTGACTATAGAGGATGATAAAATTTTTTTGTTGTAGTGGCAATCTATTTGACTATTAATATATTAGGGTTGTAATTAGGGTTAATTTATTAGGGTTAATTAATTAGGGTTAATTAATCGATATTAGGGTTGTAATTTTCGCTAGGTTGACTATAGAGGATGATAAAATTTTTTTGTTGTAGTGGCAATCTATTTCACTATTAATATATTAGGGTTGTAATTAGGGTTAATTTATTAGGGTTAATTAATTAGGGTTAATTAATCGATATTAGGGTTGTAATTGTCGCTAGGTTGACTATAGAGGATGATAAAAATTTTTTGTTGTAGTGGCAATCTATTTGACTATTAATATATTAGGGTTGTAATTAGGGTTAATTTATTAGGGGTAATTAATTAGAGTTAATTAATCGATATTAGGGTTGTAATTGTCGCTAGGTTGACTATAGAGGATGATAAACATTTTTGTTGTAGTGGTAATCTATTTAACTATTAATATATTAGGGTTGTAATTAAGGTTAATTAATTAGGGTTAATTAATTAGGGTTAATTAATCTATATATTTGGGTTGTAATTGTCGCTAGGTTGAACATAGAGGATGATAAACATTTTTGTTGTAGTGGCAATCTATTTGACTATTAATATATTAGGGTTGTAATTAGGGTTAATTAATTAGGGTTAATTAATTAGGGTTAATTAATTAGGGTTAATTAATCGATATTAGGGTTGTAATTGTCGCTAGGTTGAATATAGAGGATGATAAACATTTTTGTTGTAGTGGCAATCTATTTCACTATTAATATATTAGGGTTGTTATTAGGGTTAATTTATTAGAGTTAATTAATTAGGGTTAATTAATCGATATTAGGGTTGTAATTTTCGCTAGGTTGACTATAGAGGATGATAAAATTTTTTTGTTGTAGTGGCAATCTATTTGACTATTAATATATTAGGGTTGTAATTAGGGTTAATTTATTAGGGGTAATTAATTAGAGTTAATTAATCGATATTAGGGTTGTAATTGTCGCTAGGTTGACTATAGAGGATGATAAACATTTTTGTTGTAGTGGTAATCTATTTAACTATTAATATATTAGGGTTGTAATTAAGGTTAATTAATTAGGGTTAATTAATTAGGGTTAATTAATCTATATATTTGGGTTGTAATTGTCGCTAGGTTGAACATAGAGGATGATAAACATTTTTGTTGTAGTGGCAATCTATTTGACTATTAATATATTAGGGTTGTAATTAGGGTTAATTAATTAGGGTTAATTAATTAGGGTTAATTAATTAGGGTTAATTAATCGATATTAGGGTTGTAATTGTCGCTAGGTTGAATATAGAGGATGATAAACATTTTTGTTGTAGTGGCAATCTATTTCACTATTAATATATTAGGGTTGTAATTAGGGGTTATTTATTAGGGTTAATTAATTAGGGTTAATTAATCGATGTTAAGGTTGTAATTGCTGCTAGGTTGACTATAGAGGATGATAAACATTTTTGTTGTAGTGACAATCTATTTTACTGTTACAATTACAGCATTTTTGTCTCAACTGTATTATTTGAATTAGCGTTGATATTAATGTTATTGTTTCTTACTGCATTACGTTTAATATCTTGTTTTGTTTTTTGATGATTTTCTGCTGATTTATCGCTGCAACTGTAACTTAATTTGAGGGTATTTTTGTTAAAAGCGATATAAAAAAAACCTAGAGGGCTTTCAGCAACAAAACCTGAGGCAAATTAAAAAATCCCTTGGAAGAGCCACACACTTAATACAGAAATTTGCATCGAGCCTCAGTGACCAACGTTGAGGCCAGTATCATCCACCATCGCTTCCGTTGGGCAGACCACATACACATAATTGATTCATCCAAGTTCCCCTAGAAAATGCTCTATAGCGAGCTTGATAACGGGACCAGACCACGAGAAGCCCCTAAAATACGCTATAAAGACCAGCTAAAGCGCACCCTGACCCTAACCAACATAGACTCGTCCTTGTGGGAATAAGCTACCATGGACCGGAACACTTGGAGAAAAACAACATGTCAAGACAACGCGGACTTTGAGGAGAAGAGGAGGGAAATGAAGAGGCAAGACGAATGAGAAAAGAGCGGCATGAACAACCTCGTCCGCCCCACTACCCTTGTCTGTAAACACTATTTTTTGCAGCTCTTCCACCATAGACTGGGCCTTCGAAGCCACATTACTCATAAGCATTAATAAAGAAGATAGCACACAGACGACAGAACCTGATACCCGGACAGGAATGGGAGCCGACGATACGTTACCTTATCTAAGTTAAAAGTTACATCTAGAAAGTAAACTTGTTTAGTGTCGGATGTTACTTCTACTTTGAGTCGCAATCTTTTCATTTCTTTAAATATTATATTCTTAGATCTTTCACATTTAGTTCCGTTCGCGTTTTTCACATTTTGTAGTTGATCATCTTGGTTTGTCTCTACATTCTATGTAATCTTACCAAACACATTGATGTAGAAATCATAAGCTTATACAGAGATGATGGGTATTAACTCTACAATTTCCTTATGTTTTCATTAATGCCGATTTTTTTTTATTCAAGTACATGTAATAAATAGTATTTTCAAGTACATGTAATGAATAGCATTTTCGAGTACATGTAATATATAGAATTTTCAAGAACATGTAATAATAGTATTTTCAAGAACATGTAATAAATAGTATTTCGAGTACATGTAATAAATAGTATTTTCGAGTACATGTAATAAATAGTATTTTCGAGTACATGTAATAAATAGCATTTTCGAGTACATGTAATAAATAGTATTTTCGAGTACATGTAATAAATAGTATTTTCAAGTACATGTAATAATAGTATTTTCAAGTATATGTAATAAATAGTATTTTCGAGTACATGTAATAAATATTATTTTCGACTACATGTAATAAATAGTATTTTCGAGTACATGTAATAAATAGTATTTTCGAGTACATGTAATAAATAGTATTTTCAAGAACATGTAATAAATAGTATTTTCGAGTAAATGTAATAAATGGTATTTTCAAGTACATGTAATAAATAGTATTTCGAGTACATGTAATGAATAGTATTTTCGAGTACATGTAATAAATAGTATTTTCAAGTACATGTAATAAATAGTATTTTCAAGTACATGTAATAAATAGTCTTTTCAAGTACATGTAATTAATGGTATTTCTGATTACATGTAATAAATAGTATTTTCGAGTACATGTAATAAATAGTATTTTCGAGTACATGTAATAAATAGTATTTTTGAGTATGTGTAAAAAATAGTCTTTTCAAGTATATGTAATAAATAGTATTTTCGAGTACATGTAATAATAGTATTTTCAAGTACATGTAATAAATAGTATTTTAGAGTACATGTAATAAATAGTATTTTCGAGTGCACGTAATAAATAGTATTTTCAAGTACATGTAATAAATAGTATTTTAGAGTACATGTAATAAATAGTATTTTCAAGTACATGTAATAATAGTATTTTTGAGTACATGTAATAAATAGTATTTTCAAGTACATGTAATAAATAGTATTTTCAATACATGTAATAAATAGTATTTTCAAGTACATGTAATAAATGGTATTTCTGATTGCATGTAATAAATAGTATTTTCGAGTACATGTAATAAATAGTATTTTCGAGTACATGTAATAAATAGTATTTTTGAGTATATGTAATAAATAGTATTTTCGAGTACATGTAATAAATAGTATTTTCGAGTACATGTAATAAATAGTATTTTCAAGTATATGTAATAAATAATATTTTCAAGTACATGTAATAAATTGTTTTTTCGAGTACATGTAATAAATAGTATTTTCAAGTACATGTAATGAATAGTATTTTCGAGTACATGTAATGAATAGTATTTTCAAGTACATGTAATAAATAGTATTTTCGAGTACATGTAATAAATAGTATTTTCAAGTACATGTAATAAATAGTATTTTCGAGTACATGTAATAAATAGTATTTTCGAGTACATGTAATAAATAGTATTTTCGAGTGCACGTAATAAATAGTATTTTCAAGTACATGTAATAAATAGTATTTTCAAGTACATGTAATAAATAGTATTTTAAAGTACATGTAATAAATAGTATTTTCGAGTACATGTAATAAATATTATTTTCGAGTACATGTAATAAATAGTATTTTCGAGTACATGTAATAAATAGTATTTTCGAGTACATGTAATAAATAGTATTTTCAAGAACATGTAATATATAGTATTTTCGAGTACATGTAATAAATGGTATTTTCAAGTACATGTAATAAATAGTATTTTGAGTACATGTAATGAATAGTATTTTCGAGTACATGTAATAAATAGTATTTTCAAGTACATGTAATAAATAGTATTTTCAAGTACATGTAATAAATAGTATTTTCAAGTACATGTAATTAATGGTATTTCTGATTACATGTAATAAATAGTATTTTCGAGTACATGTAATAAATAGTATTTTCGAGTACATGTAATAAATAGTATTTTTGAGTATGTGTAATAAATAGTCTTTTCAAGTATATGTAATAAATAGTATTTTCGAGTACATGTAATAATAGTATTTTCAAGTACATGTAATAAATAGTATTTTAGAGTACATGTAATAAATAATATTTTCGAGTGCACGTAATAAATAGTATTTTCAAGTACATGTAATAAATAGTATTTTAGAGTACATGTAATAAATAGTATTTTCAAGTACATGTAATAATAGTATTTTTGAGTACATGTAATAAATAGTATTTTCAAGTACATGTAATAAATAGTATTTTCAAAACATGTAATAAATAGTATTTTCAAGTACATGTAATAAATGGTATTTCTGATTGCATGTAATAAATAGTATTTTCGAGTACATGTAATAAATAGTATTTTCGAGTACATGTAATAAATAGTATTTTTGAGTATATGTAATAAATAGTATTTTCGAGTACATGTAATAAATAGTATTTTCGAGTACATGTAATAAATAGTATTTTCAAGTATATGTAATAAATAGTATTTTCAAGTACATGTAATAAATTGTTTTTTCGAGTACATGTAATAAATAGTATTTTCAAGTACATGTAATAAATAGTATTTTCGAGTACATGTAATAAATAGTATTTTCAAGTACATGTAATAAATAGTATTTTCGAGTACATGTAATAAATAGTATTTTCAATTACATGTAATAAATAGTATTTTCGAGTACATGTAATAAATAGTATTTTCGAGTACATGTAATAAATAGTATTTTCGAGTGCACGTAATAAATAGTATTTTCAAGTACATGTAATAAATAGTATTTTCAAGTACATGTAATAAATAGTATTTTAAAGTACATGTAATAAATAGTATTTTCGAGTACATGTAATAAATAGTATTTTCGATGTATTCTAATGAATTTAAAAAGCAGATTTATTTTTGTAAATATATCTAATTTATATTTAAAGAAATATTGGAGAAATGATGATAAAATAAACCGTGGATCGATTGCAAAGATTGCACATCAATGGTAAATCATTGGCTTACCAAATATTATTAGAAGTATTTCACTATAATTTTAAATTCAATGAATTAAATATGCCAATTTGCAGAACATTCAGGCACCAAACAAAAAATCAAGAACATGACCGAAATGATTATATTTAACTTATAATATATAGACACGAAGTACCAACATACTTCCCCTGGTGATACCAGATCAGGCTGCCCTGTGGCTCCCTGAGACGAAATTCACCTACATTGACGTTTTTTTTTTTTTTGTTTTTTTTTTTGTTTGTAAAACTTAATTATGTTCTACAAAACCAAAACCAAAAACAACAGCCCCTCTCCCTTTCTCCCTCCCCTATTTTATTTTTATTTTTCCTACCCTACTCCCGGTCCTGGATATGACCTTAAACTACATCCGATGGTGAGATCCGGCTTACGGACTTTGGGGAATGTGGAGCCTCCTCTTAATTACCATTGCTCCCAGGTCCACCCTGACCCGGAGTGGTAGTACCTGTTAGGGTCCCAACTATGGGTTAAATAGAAACAGATATTAAAAGGGGAAAGAAACAAAAAAGAGAAGAAAACAAGACCAGATTCGGCATTAAATAACCCAAAAAGGGTTGATATGCCGTAAAACAAAACTACCAAACCAAAAACCCTGATTAAACATTTGAAGATATAAAGAACTTGAAGCATAAAAACTTTCACTATAATGACCAGATTCGGCATTAAATAACCCAAAAAGGGTTGATATGCCGTAAAACAAAACTACCAACATACTTCCAAACTATTACTTGTCATCAGTTAACTATCTAAGTGACTATACTATTAAAATGCCAATATGTTATAGTAATTGGACATCTAACTATCTAAGCATATTTTATTGGGTAGGTATTAGTTAACTCTAAGACCACTTAAATAAACCCTAAGCTTTATGATTATAAATCATAAGAAATCTAGGCTAAAGATCCTAGTCAACAATTTCTAACCTATTCACTTTGGTCTGGTGTGCTATTGCAGGTGATTAAATACTCTATTATTCCAATAATAATATTATAGTGCTTAGAGCTATATTTTAGTTAGATGTAATTTAATTTTTAAAAATTTGAGTTGGTTTAATTGATAACTTAAACCAACACAAGTTTAGCTAATTGTAAATGGTTGATATTTTAATTTCCTTTTATGTAAACAATTGGAAATGATTTCCGATTTTCTATTCAGATACCGGAACTATTTTCCAAAATACCTAATGCCTCAGTTAAGCATACAGTTTTAAGACACCGGGTAATATAGGTTTGCCTTTTAATGATAGATCATTCTATATGGTATAGAGTCTGTCTCTGATTAAGGACCCAAATATTCTCAGATTTATCGCTCGCTTGGTTTTCATCGTTAAAGGAATCAACACGTGCAGCAATTCTATGTTTGATTTTTGATGAAGTCGAGCCGTTTCTATTAGTGCTTCTACTAGGATCATTGTTGTAATTCCTATTATAATTACTATTGCATGATATATTGATATTATTGCTAATATTACTCATATCATTAATACTATTGCCAGTGATAGTGATCACTACATTTCTATTGTGACTATAGTTATTACTATTGCTTCCATGTTTGTCGACAAACGAGATAACTATGCATACAACCGTTTATAATAGGGGTGGGACGTAATGGGTGAAAATTTCAGATTCATACGAGTAGTATTCTTTTGTGTTCATCTCATCTCAATCTCATCTCAATCTCAATATATATAAGGCAAAAATCTGTGATATGTATGTAACGCTAAGGCTTTTAAAATACTAAACAAACACCTCCGAATTAGGTATTATTTTAACCGGAATAACCTCGAGACAATAATATCGAAAAATTTTAAAAAAAATTCATTTTTAAGGGGTCAAATAGCCATTTTTTCGTTTAATGTGATAACGATTTTTAATGTTATCTTGTGCACATGACGTCACATAGATAGGTACATGACGTCATAGTGATAGGTTCGGATATTATTTTATGCTATCGTCACGTTATTATTGTTTTTTTTGCATTTTTCTTCGGACTATTGCCCTGATAAAAGGGAGGGGAATAAGCGAGAGTTATTTTAGTATAGCTCTAGAGGCCTCCTTGTATTTGGCGATTGAAAATGAGGAAAAATATCATGATGGGATTGAAAATAATGAAGAATACCATGAGAGGATTGAAAATGATGAAGAATATCATGTGAGGATTGAACATGATTAATAATATCATAAGGGGATTAAAAATGCTGAAGAATATGATGAAGGGATTGAAAATGATGAATAATAGGGTGAGAAGATTGAAAATGATGAAGAATATCATGACTGGATTGAAAATGATAAAGAATATCATGAGGGGATTGTAAATGATGAAGAATACCATGAGAGGATTGAAAATGATGAAGAATATCATGAAAGGATTGAAAATGATGAAGAATATCATGAGAGGATTGAAAATGATGAAGAATATCATGAGAGGATTGAAAATGATGAAGAATAAAATGATGGGATTGAAAATGATGAAAAATATCATGAACGGGTTGACAATGATGAAGAATATCATGAGAGGATTGAAAATGATGAACAACATCATGAGAAGATTGAAAATGATGAAGACCATCATGAGAGGATTGAAAATGATGAACAACATCATGAGAGGATAATAAATGATTAAGAACATCATAAGAGGATTGAAAATGATGAAGAATATCATGAAGGGGTTGAAAATGATGAAGAATACAATGAGAGGATTGGTAATGCTGAAGAATACCATGAGAGGATTGAAAATGATGTAGAATATCATGAGAGGATTGAAAATGCTGAAGAATACCATGATGGGATTGAAAATGATGAAGAATATCATAGGGGGATTGAAAATGATGCAGAATATCATGAGAGGATTGAAAATGATGAAGACTCCTATGAGAGGATTAAAAATGATGAAGAATACCATGAGAGGATTGAAAATTATGAAGAATACCATGAGGGGATTGAAAATGATAGAAGAATACCATGAGAGGATTGAAAATGATGAAGAATACCATGAAAGGATTG
Organism: Sepiola atlantica; assembly: GCA_963556195.1. Classification (NCBI taxonomy): domain Eukaryota; kingdom Metazoa; phylum Mollusca; class Cephalopoda; order Sepiida; family Sepiolidae; genus Sepiola; species Sepiola atlantica. The sequence continues at coordinate 73,072,716 of OY744533.1, read as the reverse complement.
AAAATGCTGAAGAATAAAATAAGGGGATTGAAAATGATGAAGAATATCATGAGAGGATTGAAAATGATGAAGAATACTATGAGGAGATTGAAAATGATTAAGAATACCATGAGGGGATTGAAAATGATGTAGAATATCATGAGAGGATTGCAAATGATGAAGAATACCATGAGGGGATTGAAAATGATGTAGAATATCATGAGGAGATTGAAAATGATTAATAACATCATGAAGGGATTGAAAATGATTAAGAATACCATGAGGGGATTGAAAATGATGAATAAAATCATGAGGGAATGAAAATGATTAACAATATCTATGATACATGATACATATCTATGATACATAATACATATCTATGATACATATACATGATACATATCTATGATACACGATACATATCTATGATACATGATACATATCTATGACACATGATACATGATACATATCCATGATACATATCCATGATACATGATATATATCTATGATACATATCCATGATACATAATACATATCCATGATACATGATACGTATCCATTATACATGATACATATCCATGATACATATCCATGATACTTTATACATATCCATGATACATGATACATATGCATGATACATATCATGATACATATCCATAATACATGATAGATATCTATGATACATATCCATGATACATATCCATGATACATATCTATGATACATATACAAGATACATGATACATATCCATAATGAATATCAATGACAAATGATACATATCCATGATAAATATCCGTGATACATGATACATATCGATTATATATATACATGATACATATCTATGATACATGATACATATCTATGATACATGATAGATATCCATGATACATGATACATATCCATGATACATATCTATGATACATTATACATATCCATGATACATGATACATATCAATGATACATGATACATATCCATGATACATGATACATATCCATCATACATATCCATGATACATATCCATGATACATGATACATATCAATGATACATATCCTTGATACATGACACATATCCATGATACCTATCCTTGATACATGATACATATCCATGATACCTATCCATGGTACATGATACCTATCCATGCTACATGATATATATCAATGATACATATACATATCATTGATACATGATACATATCAATGATACATATCCATGATACATTTCCAAGATACATGATACATATCTATGATAAATGATACATATCCATAATATATATCCATGATACAAATCCATGATACATATCCATGATACATGATACATGATAATATCTATTGTACATAACACATATCTATGATACATGATAAATATATATGATACATGATACATATCCATGATACATATCCATGATCAGTGATACATGATACATATCTATGATACATAATACATGATACATATATATGATACATGATACATATCTATTATACATGATACATATACATGATACATATCCATGATACATATCCATGATACATCATACATATCCAAGATACATGATACATATACAAGATACATATCCATGATACATATCCATGATACATATACATATCCATGATACATATCCATGATACATGATACATGATACATATCTATGATACATAACACATATCTATGATACATGATACATATTTATGATACATGATACATATACATGATACATATCCATGAAACATATATCCATGATACATATACATATCTATGATACATGATACATATCCATGATACATATACATGATACATATCCATGATACATATCAAGGATTGGTGATACACATCTATGATATATATCCATGATACATACCCATGATACATATACATACCCACGATACATATACATGATTCATATCTAGGATACACAACACATAGCTATGAGACAGTATACATGATACATACCTATGATACATGATACATATCCATGATACATGATACATATACATGATACATATCCATGATACATGATACATATCCATGATACATATCCATGATACATGATACATATCCATGATACATATCCATGATACATATCCATGATACATTATACATATCCATGATACATATCCATGATACATTATCCATATCTATGATACATGATACATATCTGTGATACATGATAAATATCCATGATACATATCCATGATACATATCCATGATACATGATACATGATACATATCCACGATACATGATATATATATATACCTATACATGATACATATCCATGATACGTATACGTATACATTATACATACACATGATACATATACATGATACATATACATATACATGATACATATACATGATATATATACATGATACATGATATATATACATGATACATATACATATACATATACATGATACATATACTTGATACATATACATGATACATGATACATGATACATATCCATGATACATATTCATTTTTTCAACGTTAATCAGTAGTAATTTGGAAATTATCCAATGTATTTATGTAATAACTTTATAAAAATGCTGACTCACTAAACATGCTCTATAATCCCTTGCCGAATGTACCCGTCTTGCCCTAAATTGTGTCTGGTTGTATCAGGTCATCCCATAACTTCTGTCCGGATGCATCAATAACAACATAGGAAAGCAACCGGTAAAAGTGGTGTCAGTAGTTCTCAGGAGGCCTACTTGATTTGCAAAATAATGTAGGTGATTCTAAAGTATAATGGTCCCCAGGAATGTTGATGCTTCTAAAGTATTACGGTCCCTAGAAATATTGATGCTTCTAAAGTATTACGGTCCCTCCCCAGGAACGTTGGTGGTTCTAAAGTATAACGATCCCTAGAAATATTGGTGCTTCTACAGTATTACGGTCCCCACAAATGTTGATGCTTCTAAAGTATGACGGTCCCCCAGGAATGTTGGTGCTTCTAAAGTATAACGGTCCCTAGAAATATAAGTGCTTCTCCAGTATAGGGAACAGGGGTGCTTCTACAGTATAGGACCCAGCACCAGGGGTGCTTCTAAATTTAGGACCCGGAGGCCTCTGCAGAATAGGGACAATGGGTGCTTCTCCAGTGTAGGGACTAGGGGTGCTTCTCCAGTATAGGGACCAGGGGTGTTTCTACAATATAGGACCCAGTACCGGGGGTGCTTCTACAATATAGGACCCGAAGGCCTATGAAGAATAGGGACCATGGGTGCTCTGCAGTATAGCGGCCAGGGGTTCTTCTACAGTATAGGACCCAGCACCAGGGGTGCTTCTACAATATAGGACCCGGAGGCTTCTGCAGTATGGTTCTTTGATATGACCGAGGCACCTCGGAAATTTTTTTTTCTTTCTTTAACTGAAAATATTTCTATGTATGGGGAAGGGTAAAAAAAAAATTTCTTTCGAGGGGGTTAAATTGTTTTTTTCTTTTAAATTAAAAATATTTCTAAGTATGTGGAAGGATGAAAAAAATGTTTTCTTGGGTGGTGCCAAAAAAATATAGTATGCACACTAGGGCGGCGATAGGTACAGATATAGTATGCGCACCGGGCCGGCGATAGGTATATACATAGTATAGGCACTGGAGTGACAATAGGTACGTATATAGTAGTGCATAGGGGTGCCGATAGGTACGTATTTAGCATTCACACCGGGGTAACGATAGGTACGTATTTAGCATTCGCACCGGGGGCGGCGATATGTACATATTTAGTATTCGCACTGAGGCAGCGATATGTACATATGTAGTATGCACACTGGGTCGTCGATAGGTACGTATATAGCATGTGCACATGGACGGCAATAAGTACGTATACAGCATGTGCCACGGGCCGGTGATATGTATATATTTATAATGCGCTCCGGGGCGGCGATCGGTACGTATATAGCACGCACAGTGGGGCGGGGATAGGTACGTATATAGCATGCGCAACGGGGAGGCGATAGGTACATATATAGCACGCGCAACGGGGCGGCGATAGGTACGTATTCAGCATTCGCACCGGGTGGGCGATAGATATGTATTTAGCATTCGCACCGGGGTGGCGACAGGTACATATTAAGCATTCACACCGGGGCGGTGATAGGTACGTATTTAGCATTCAGGGGTTGCGATAGGTACGTATATTGCATGTGCACATGGGCGGCAAAAAGTACGTATATAGCATGTGCACCGGGCCGGTGATAAGGTAGTTATTTAGCATGCGCTCTGGGGCGGCGATCGGTACGTATACAGCACGTGCAGCGAGGCGGCGATAGGAACATATATATAACGGGCACCAGGGCGGTGAAAGTTACGTATTTAGCATTCGCACCGGGGCAGCGATATGTACATTTTTAGTATTTGCATTGGGGCAGTGATAGGTACTTATGCAGTATGCACACTGGGGCGGCAATAGCTACATATTTAGCTTTCGCACTGGGGTGGCGATAAGTACGTATTTAGCATTTGCACCGGGGCGGGGATAGGTACGTATTTAGCATTCGCACCGTGGCGGCGATAGGTACTTATATTGTATCTGCACCCAGGGCGGCGATAGGTACTTATATAGTATCTGCACCGGGGTTGCGAAAGGTATGTATATATTATGTGCACTGGGGCGGCGATAGGTACGTATATAGTATGCGCACCGGGGTGGCAATAGATACGTATATAGTATGAACACCGGGGCGGAGATAAGTACCTATATAGAAGGCGCAGACAGAGGTGGTACTTTTTATAGAAATAAGTCATACTATTGCCCTGGGAAACGTAGGATGAAATGGTGGGGAAGAAACAGCTTTCGCAAAAGGCAAAATCAGAAAGTAGCGGTGAAATGGGGCGACCAGGGAAGAGAAAAGTAGAAAGATAAAGAGACGGCTATAGAGAGAGGGACAGAAATAGAAGTTTTAATATAAAGATGTTACACACGAGATTTTTCTTCAATTATATGTTTTTATGACCCCGAGCAACGCCGGGTAGCCCCGCTACTCTACTATATAAAGGGCAGTTGTCTGTCTGTCTGTCTGTCTGTTTGTCTGTCTGTCTGTTTGTATGTCCAGATACTCTTCCAAGAGTATCCAACAAACAGTCACACGGTTGACATCATTATGACCGGCCAGCCCTGGGACGTGTAATATCTCAGAACCGGAAAAAAACTGACTCTTTGGGGGTCGACTGAGCACTTTTCTCCAATTGAGGGGGTGACTTTTTTCTCGATTTTCAACGTTGTTTAGTACTAATTTGAGAAAAAAATAATGACATCATGTATAATTTTAGAAATATGCAAAGTCACGCTTTTAACAGGAAATGACGTCAGAGGAAAAGAGTATAGGGAAGAAAATCCCTCACACTACAACCCTGCTTTCCCTATCACTCCCACCCTTTCTACCTTCCCTTCCTCCCCTACGCCCATTCTGTTGTTATGATACCACCCTCCTAGGCATTACCTCCTCTTTTTTGAGAGTTGTGGAGATAGTGCGGCGGTGTGACTGCTTCAGGTCAAATTAGGGAGAGGGGGAGTGTCGGCTTCGCCGGTGTGAGCGCCTCAGGCCAAATTTGGAGATGGGGCATTGTCGGCATAATGCAAAGTCACGATTTTAACAGGAAATGACGTCAGAGGAAATCCCAAACGGCACTTTTTTGAACATGAGTTTATAGTGAAGCAAGGGTTGCTTAATCCCAACGAAGCATAAGTTTATATTGAAGCAAGTGTTGCTTAATCCCTAACGGCACTTTTTTGAACATGAGTCCATAGTGAAGCAAGGGTTGCTTAATTCCTAACGGCACTTTTTTGAACATGAGTCCATAGTGAAGCAAGGGTTGCTTAATCTATACCTGCACTTTTTTGAACACGAGTTTATAGTGAAGCAAGAGTTGCTTAATCGCTAACGGCACTTTTTTGAACACGAGTCCACAGTGAAGCAAGGGTTGCTTAATCAATAACGGCACTTTTTTGAACGAGAGTTTATAGTAAAGCAAGGGTTGCTTAATCCTAACCGCATTTCTTCTTTTGACATGATACCATCCTCCCAGGTGTTACCTCCTTCTTTTTGAGAGGTGTGAAGTTAGTGTAGTATCAGTAGAATTAAAGTAATAAATAATTATGCTCCACCATTGTTTTCACTAATAATTGTATACATATTAAATAACGTCTAAATAAGTAAAGTAAGAAGAGAAATCTTATGCTCCACCATTGTATTCACTTATATTTGTATACATATTAAGTAACGTCTCAATAAGAATAGTAAGAGAAATAATTATGCTGCGCAATTGTTTTCACTAATATCTGTATACATATTAAATAATGTCTCAATAAGTAAAGTAAGAAGAGAAATAATTATGCTCCACCACTGTTTTCACTAATATTTGTATACATATTAAATAACGTCTCAATAAGTAAAGTAAGAAGAAAAATAATTATGCTCCGCCATAGTTTTCACTTATATCTGTATACATGTTAAATAACGTCTCAATAAGTAAAGTAAGAAGAGAAATAATTATGTTCCGCCATTGTTTTCACTAATATTTGTATACATGTTAAATAATGTCGACAAAAGTAAAGTAAGAAGAGAAATAATTATGCTCCGCTATTGTTTTCACTAATATTTGTATACATATCAAATAATGTCTCAATAAGTAAAGTAAGAGAAATAATTATGCTCCCCCACTGTTTTCACTAATATTTGTATTAAAATTTTAGGGGTCAGGCCGAACTTTTGAGGGGTCAGGTAAATTTTTTTCTTTTTTTTTGTTTTGAACTCAAAATATTTCTCAGGGTTGGAGGAGAGTTTAAAATTAGTTGGGATGGGGAGCTGAGGAGATTGAGGGGTCGGGGAAAATTTTAGGAGTCAGGCTGAACTTTTTAGGGGTCAGGCCAAAATTTTTTTGTTTTTTTTGTTTTGAACTCAAAATATTTCTCAGGGTTGGGGGAGAGTGAAAAATTAGGGGGCTGGAGAGAATGAGGGGTCGATGAATATTTTAGGGGTCAGGCCGAACCTTTTAAGGGTCAGGCCAAATTTTTTTGTTTTTTTTTGTTTTGAGCTCAAAATATTTCTCAGGGTTGGGGGAGAGTGAAAAATTAGTTGGGATGGGGGGGGGGGTGTAGTGATTTAGGGGTCGGGGAAAATTTTAGAGGTCAGGCCGAACTTTTTAGGGGTCAGGCCAAATTTTTTTTTTCTTTTTTTGAACTCAAAATATTTCCTAGGGTTGGTGGAGAGTGAAAAACAAGTTAAGATGTGGGGTGCTGAAGAGATTGAGGGGTCCGGGAAAATTTTAGGGGTCAGGCCGAACTTAGTATGTGCACCAGGGTGGCAAGAGGTACGTGTATAGTAGTGCATAGAGGTGGCGATAGATACTATATAGCATGTGCACAGGGATGGCAGTAAGTATGTATATAGAATGCGCACCAGGGCGTTTATAGGTATATATTTAGCATGCACTCCGGGGCGGCTATCAGTACGTATATAGCACGCACACCAGGGCAACGATAGGTATGTATTTAGCACGCGCTTGGAGCAGCTATAGGAACATATTTAGCATTCGCATCAGGCCGGCGATAGTGACGTATTTAGCATTTGCACCGGGGCGGAGATAGGTACGCGTGTAGCATTCGCAACGGGGCGGCGATAGGTACGTATGCAGCATTCGCACTGGGGCGGCAATAGGTACGTATCTAGCATGTGCACTGGGGCAGCGATAGGTACTTATTTAGTATGCATACCGGGGCGGCAATAGGTACTTATATAGTATCTGCCTGGGACGGCGATAGGTACGTATATTGTATGTGCACCGGGTGGCGATAGATATGTATATAGTATGAACACCGGGGCGGAGGTAAGTACCTATATAGAAGGCGCAGATAGATGTGGTACTTTTTATAGAAATATGTCATACTATTGCCCTGCGCAACATAGGAGAAATGGTGATGAAGAATCAGCTTTCTCAAAAGGCAAAATTAGAAAGTAGCGGTAAAATGGGGCGACCAGGGAAGAGAAAGGTAGAAAGATGAAGAGACGGCTACAGAGGAGGGGGAGAAATAGAAGTTTGAATATAAAGATGGTACACACGCGATTTTTCTTCAATTATCTCTTTATGACCCCGAGCAACGCCGGGTAGCCACGCTAGGGTCCTATATAAAGGGCAGTTGTCTGTATGTATGTCTGTCTGCATGGGCGACATGTCAAAAAGTTGCCATCTACAGGACCGCCCAAATCCCGGAATCATAATATCTAAAAATCGCGAAAAACGATTCACTCGCTGACAGTCCACCGGACCACTTTCCGACAAAAGGTAGCAGTTTTTTCGTATTTTGCACAACTTTTTCAACGTTAATATGTAGTAAATTCGGAATAATCTAATGTATTTATGTACTAATCCGATAAAAAAAGCAAAGTCACTGAAACTATCCCATAATCCCTTGCCGGATGTACCCGGTCTTGCCCGACATTCAGTCCCGTTGTATCAGATCATCCAATAACTTCTATCCGGATGCATCAATAACAACATAGGAATCCTACGTTAAGAGTGTGTAGTGAAACAAGGGTTGCTCAATCACATCCGCACCTGGCCAGTGATTTCAGTAATGCTCAGGAGGCTTCCTTGATTTTCAAAGGAATGTCGGTGCTTCTTAAGTATAACGGTCCCTAGAAATATTGGTGCTTCTTAAGTATAACGGTCCCAAGAAATATTGGTGTTTCGGGCCAACTTCTTTTTTTTTTCTTGAACTTAAAATATTTCTCAGGGTTGTGGGACACTGAAAAAAAATTTCGGGGGAGGGGGGCCGGAGAGATTAGGGGGTCGGGGAAAATTTTAGGGGTCAAGCCAAATTTTTTAGGGGTCAGGCCAAATTTTTTTTTTTTTCTTTTTTGAACTTAAAATATTTCTCAGGGTCGTGGGACACTGAAAAAAAAGGTCGGGTGGGGCTGGAGAGATTAGGGGGTCGGGCAAAATTTTATGGGTCAGGCAAAATTTTTTAGCGGTCGGGCCAAATTTTTTTTTTTTCTTTTTTTTAACTTAAAATATTTCTCAGGGTTGTGGGACAGTGAAAAAAAGTTGGGGGGGGGGGGGGCTGGAGAGATTAGGGGGTCGGGCAAAATTTTATGGGTCAGGCAAAATTTTTTAGCGGTCGGGCCAAATTTTTTTTTTTTCTTTTTTTTAACTTAAAATATTTCTCAGGGTTGTGGGACAGTGAAAAAAAGTTGGGGGGGGGGGGGGGGCTGGAGAGATGAGGGGGTCGGGGAAAATTTTAGGGGTCAGGCCAAATTTTTTAGGGGTCAGGCCCAATTTTTTTTTTTTTTTTTGAACTTAAAATATTTCTCAGGGTTGTGGGAGAATGAAAAAAAGTTCGGGTGGGGCTGCAAGGATTAAGGGGTCGGGGAAAATTTTAAGGGTCAGGCCAAATTTTTATTTTATTTTGTATTTAATTTGCACTGTTTTATACCACCCTCCCCTCTCTCTCTCTCTCTCTCTCTTTCTCTCGCGCTCTCTCTCCCTCTCTCTCTCTCTCTCTCTCTCACCCTTCAACCCCCCTCCCACCCAAATTAACTTTTTGCCGCCAATAATTGTTAATCGGATATCATTCTCTCTCTCTCTCACCCTCCACCCCCCACCAACCCAAATTAACTTTTTGCCGCCAATAAGCATTAATCACACTTTCCGACCTTGTGTCACATTTTACTTTGTGGGAGGAAGATAAATAGAACCGTCGTGATTAGGGTGCTGACTTATCAAATCCCACTTACCGACCTTGTGTCACATTTTACTTTGTGAGAGGTAGATAAATAGAACCGTCGTGATTAGGGTGCTCACTTATCAAATCACACTTTCCGACCTTGTGTCACATTTTACTTTGTGGGAGGAAGATAAATAGAACCGTCGTGATTAGGGTGCTGACTTATGAAATCCCACTTACCGACCTTGTGTCACATTTTACTTTGTGAGAGGTAGATAAATAGAACCGTCGTGATTAGGGTGCTGACTTATCAAATCACACTTTCCGACCTTGTGTCACATTTTACTTTGTGGGAGGAAGATAAATAGAACCGTCGTGATTAGGGTGCTGACTAATCAAATCGCACTTTCCGACCTTGTGTCACATTTTACTTTGTGGGAGGTAGATAAATAGAACCGTCGTGATTAGGGTGCTGACTAATCAAATCGCACTTTCCGACCTTGTGTCACATTTTACTTTGTGGGAGGTAGATAAATACTCGTCGTGATAAACACAAACTACTAATGCAATAAACCTTCAACATTACCGTGCCGTTTCCATCCATCTTTCACCTGCTGCTTTCAGTGCCTACTCCATCTCACTCCTGCACCAGCTTCCTGCAATGCCAGCTCCAGCTCACTCCTACACAAGTTTCATCCACGGGGGTAACTTGTTCTCGTTCTGTCAGCCATTACAGAATAGAAGTCTTAAGTAATTTGTAATGGTATTCTTAGTATTGTCCGCACTGAGGATTGAACCTTCGACCTCACTTAGAACTGATTATTGTTGCTTAGCACTTTTATCCGTTGCGCTACGGGTCCTTATGCAAGGAGGTGACACTTTACATTAAATTTACTCAACAAACTGAAGCACCTACTCAACAAACTGAAGCACCTACTCAACAAACTGAAGCACCTGCTAAAGATTTAACAATTGTAAAAATAATGAAGTCTTTAGGTCTCGGTGTTGAGTATTCAATCACATTTATTTCGTCCGTCCTCTCGACTTATTCCCAGGGGCCTCCATCCTGAATTCCATTTTTGCAATGATTTTATCATTTATGCTCAGTATCTGTTCATACCAGCATAAACGATTTTCCATACCTTTTTCTGAGATTAGCGTAACATTGTAACAGTGGCAAATATCAATATTTCGGACTTGGTCGAGACTGGTCAGACTCTATGACCGATCGTCTTTCCGCTTCCTTCATCGAGGGTCAAAGTGGCATAAAATCATAGTAAAAAGAAAGAATTCAAAAAGTTCCTAATAACCCATGTTCTTGTACTAGTGTTCAGGGGATAGAGAATCCCAAACAGTGACAATAGCAAATGCATCGTCTCAATATTCTATGCTTGTCTTTTTCATGCATTCTTTTATCACTTCCTCCCATGTTTTTCTCAGCTTTTCCATCTGAACTGAACCTGCTACCTAAACTGTTCTACGTCTACTAACCCAAGAACTCTCTTTCAACGTGGCCATACTATCAAAGTCTACTCTTCTGCACACTAGCGAGTGAGGGTTGAGGACATGTGTTGCATGGAGAGAAATGATATACAATGGATGAATTATGCGAATCTTAAAGACAGGTTTAGTTCTGATGACTTCAGAGGACGATTAAATCTGGCCAGTCTAGGGAGATGTGTGCAGAAGAGTAGACTTTGATAGTGTGGCCACATTGAAAGAATAGTTGAGAATTATTGGGGTAGTAGATGTAGAATAGTTTAGGAAGCAGGTCCAGTTCACAGGGAAAGGCCAAGGAAAACATGGGAGGAAGTGATAAAAATGGACCTGTAGGATAAATAAAAACCTGGTCAGAGATAGGTTGGTTTGAAATTCAATTTCTTTAAGCCGTCCAACACATGCCAGAATGTTAAACAGAATATGATGATGATGTAGGGAGTAATCAAAAGTGTATCTTTGTAAAAATTATGACTTTGTTTTTATTTGTTAATACTGTGTACTTTGGGGCGGGTCTACTATGCAACTTAAGCATCAGGACTGTTAACATGAATGGCCCACAGACAGGATTTATCAGTGCAGAATTCAATTGGCATATTATTATAAGGCCATGCAACAAAGAAGCACTTACAGTCATTGCCAGCAATAATTCTTGTGGTGCAACTGTTACGTCTGGATGTTTATACGTTATCGGTTCAATTACAACTCAAAAAATTGGAAGTACGAAGTAGAACCATTAACAGATTTATTTAGCAAACACACTGATTGAATTGAAATGTAGAAAAACCGCTGAATGCGAGATGCTTGTTTGATCGTGAGAGCTGTTCTGTTTATTTTTGTCTGTTCTCGCAGACAACTCCAATTATCCAAGAGCGATAACTCTTTTCTTTGGTCCAAGGGAAATAACTCGATTTTGTTTCGTTAGGTTGGCCTAACAGTAACGTAATCACTCAATTAATCTCTTATTCTTTATCTGTGTAATACAAAGTGAAAGGGAGACAACACAACTTTTCATTTATCGTTGGTGCAAAACTTGCTTCCCTTTGTAGAAAAACAAAATGGTTATAAAAAAAAATGCTTTTAATTTTTTTGTTCAAGACATTCACAAATGTACTTTAGCAATTTATTTCAGCCTACATCTCTTCTGAACATGTGTACACAGGAAAATAAAATAAAACATCAATCATTCTGCAAAGACAAAAACAAAAAACAATTTCCCTCAACCCCTTTCCCTCCTTCTACCCTCCGAAAAACTTTTACCAAAATGACCGGATTCAGCATGAAATAGCCCGAACGGGGTTGATATGCCGTAAAACAAAACACGCAAACCAAATACCATGAAAAAACATTTGAAGATATAAAGAATTTTAAGCATAAAAACTTTTGCCAAAATGACCGGATTCGGCATTAAATAACCCGAAAAGGGTTGATATGCCGTAAAAGAAAACAACCAACCCCCAGAAGTTTAGTAATAAACAGATTATAAATTATGAACTGAACACATGAGTACATGCGTGTATACATGTGTACACATGTGTACATACATGAGTACACATGTGTGTACACGCGTGTATACATGAGTATACACATGGGTACACGCGTGTACACATGAGTACACACATGAATACACGCGTGTACACATGAGTGTACACATGAGTGTACACATGAGTACACGCCTGTATACATGAGTATACACATGAGTACACGCGTGTACACATGAGTACACACGTGTACACACGAGTATACACATGAATACACACGTGTACACACGAGTGAGTATACACATGAATACGCACGTGTACACACGAGTATAAACACGTGGACTTGATATTACGGACACACATACTTACATACACATATGGACGCGTCCTGACACCAGCTGGGGGGGGGGGGCTAAAATATGTCAAGTTCAAGGGTCGCATAAATGTATGTCTACTACAATTACTATATTTGATAAAAATGTTGATTCTTTGTGAGAATGCGATTTAAAATTAATCCTAATGTTTAATCAAACCATTTAATTTAGTGCAAATTTCCTTGGAAAAAGAATTGTTGAAATTTACTTATTGATGTGTACATACATGACTACACGCGTGTACACATGAGTGTACACATGAGTACACGCGTGTACACATGAGTGTACACATGAGTACACGCGTGTACACATGAGTGTACACATGAGTACACGCATGTACACATGAGTATACACATGAGTACACGCGTGTACACATGAGTATGCCGTAAAATACATGAGTACACACGAGTATACACATGAATACACACGTGTACACACGAGTATACACATAAATACACACGTGTACACACGAGTATACACATTAATACACACGTGTACACACGAGTACACACATGAATACACACGTGTATACACGAGTATACACACGTGGACTTGATATCACGGACACACATACTTACATACACAAATGGACGCGTCCTGACACCAGCTTGGGGGGGGGGGGCTAAAATATGTCAAGTTCCAGGGTCGCATAAATGTATGTCTACTACAATTACTATATTTGATAAAAATGTTGATTCTTTGTGAGAATGCGATTTTACATTAATCCTAATGTTTAATCCAACCATTTAATTTAGTGCAAATTCCCTTGGAAAAAGAATTGTTGAAATTTACTTATTGATTTGTCAATTTTTTAATGTTCTTTTTATCTTCACAATTGTTAATAGAGAATTTATATAATAATTTATAATCTGTTTACTACTAAACTTCTGGGGGTTGGTTGTTTTCTTTTACGGCATATCAACCCTTTTCGGGTTATTTAATGCCGAATCCGGTCATTTTGGCAAAAGTTTTTCAGAGGGTACACATGAGTACACACGTGTACACATGAGTATACACATGAGTACACACGTGTACACACGAGTATACACATGAGTACACACGTGTACACACGAGTATACACATGAATACACACGTGTACACACGAGTATACCCACGTAGACTTGATATTACGGACACTTACATACACATATTGACGCGTCCTAACAATTTTTTAATGTTCTTTTTATCTTCACAATTGTTAATAGAGAATTTATATAATAATTTATAATCTGTTTACTACTAAACTTCTGGGGGTTGGTTGTTTTCTTTTACGGCATATCAACCCTTTTCGGGCTATTTAATGCTAAATCCGGTCATTTTGGTAAAAGTTTTTACGCTTTATATCTTCAAATGTTTATTCATGGGATTTGGTTTGCGTGTTTTGTTTTACGGCATATCAACCCCTTTCGGGCTACACGCGTGTATACATGAGTGTACACATGAGTACACGCGTGTATACATGAGTATACACATGAGTACACATGAGTATACACATGAGTACACGCGTGTACACATGAGTGTTCACATGAGTACACGCGTGTACACATGAGTGTACACATGAGTACACGCGTGTACACATGAGTATACACACGAGTACACGCGTGTACACATGAGTATACACATGAGTACACGCGTGTACACATGAGTACACGCGTGTACACATGAGTGTACACATGAGTACACACGTGTACACATAAGTGTTCACATGAGTACACGCGTGTACACATGTGTATACACACGAGTACACACGTGTACACATTAGTATACACATGAGTACACGCGTGTACACATGAGTATACACATGAGTACACGCGTGTACACATGAGTATACACATGTACACGTGTACACGTAGCGATAAGTAATTATGTAGCATACACACTGGGGCGCAATAGGTATGTATGTAGCATTCACACCGGGGCAACGATAGGTACTATTTAGCATTCGCACCGGGGCGGCGATAGGTACTTAAATAGTATCTGCACTGGGGCGGCGATAGATACGTATATAGTATGAACACCGGGGCGGAGATAAGTACCTATATAGAAGGCGCAGATAGAGGTGTTACTTTTTCTAGAAATATTTCATGCTATTGCCCTGGGCAACGTAGGAGAAATAGTGGGGAAGAAACAGCTTTCGCAAAAGGCAAAATTAGAAAGTAGCGGTGAAATGGGGCGACCAGGGAAGAGAAAGGTAGAAAGATAAAGAGACGGCTATAGAGAAAGGGGGGGGGACATAGAAGTTTGAATATAAAGATGTTACACACACGATCTTTCCTCAAGTATATGTTTTTATGACCCCGAGCAACGCCGGGTAGCCCCGCTAGTTTATACATAAATAACACTAAACAATCAAACATTTTGAAAATTTTGCAAAATTTAGAAGGTGCAGGCCAAAAATAGCCGTTAGGGCTCCACGTGACTCAAAATCCATCATTTTTCTGTGAAAAAGTGGTTTCATGCGACATTGCAGGTCCTAAAACATCCTCAAAAGCTATGAATGGATATAGATGGTTAAATCTGATATAGTACTTTAATTTAGGACCATTTTCAGTCTGTGAAAGTGTTTTCATGAATGTAGAATAGCCAAAAACTAGTGGCCTGCACCTTCTGAATTTTGCAAAATTTTCAAAATGTTTGATTGTTTAGTGTTATTTATGTATAAATGAACACAAAAAATACTACTCGCATGAATCTGAAATTTTCACCCATTACGTCCCACCCCTATTTTTAAGGAGTCAGTCTGTTTTTTTTTCTTACCTACAATTGCAGTGTAACTCCCCTGTGCTCGAATCCTCAGTCGCTTGAAAAATCTGAATGTTATAACTGGATGCAATTATATTTTGATCCCGATTATAAATCGTGCAATAAGATAATTTCATATTGTTTTTATTAATAAACTTATATTTGTCGGTAAACCAAAGTTATCTATTATTTTATAAGATTCTTTCTGAATATTGGTTTGGACGTTAAGAGAAGAGAAATATTTAGGTCTGAACCATATGAGAAAATGATCAATAACAACCAGATATGATTATCTCTGAAACGCGTGTAAATCTTTCAGATTAAAATGATCTAGTATTTTGGATGCTGTGAATGAAATTTTTAAACAATATATATATATATATATATATATATATATATATATATATATATATATATAAATTATTTATTACCTACAGACATCGATGTTTCATGCTTGCGCAATCTTCAGTGCAGGAAGTTAATCGCCACTGATTCGCAGTCAAGAGTGTTTCCCAGTGGGCATCACAAATAAGCTTGGAATTAAGGAGGAATCTAACTTTGTAAATTCCAAGTCGGCGGGTATTTACAATGAGCAGCGAATAGTGATCTACAACAACAAACTGTGTTGGATCTCGCAATGAAGCTAGTAGTACTGCTTGTTATTAAACTCTCTCAGAGTAAAGGGGACTTTTAATATATATATATATATATATATATATATATATATGTATATATATATATACATATATATATATATATATATATATATATATATATATATATATATATATATAAAGAGGTGTACTAAAAGCGAACTTTTAGGAAAGGTAAAACCCTATTGTGAAGAGTATACAGCTCAATATCCAGGATAGAGCAGGTAGAAATGAAGGAGAAGGGAAAGGAATTAAAGAAAGCAAAAGCCAAATCAAAATTCAATTCAAAAGTTCAAAGCAAGGTATATTCCGCAAAAAGGCATTTGCTTGCACCTTGGCACAGTTTTGCCCTGCGTTTCTTTCCCTACAACTTTTATTTTATTTTTTCAAATTTTAAATCTTGGCCTTTGCCAACTTATCTATCCCAGCGACTTCCTCTGATGATAAGATTTTGATCTTTGAAAAGCCTGGCTTAAGGAAAATTTAACTTGAATAAATTGCCTTTTTGCGGAATATACCTTGCTTTGAACTTTTGAATTGAATTTTGATTTGGCTTTTGCTTTCTCTAATTCCTTTCCATTCTCCTTCATATATATATATATATATATATATATATATATATATATATATATATATATATATATATATATATATATATATATATATATATAATTTTTAAGTGAGGATTCATCCCATAGTTGCGACATTACGTCATGGTGCAGGCAATCGTCAGATGTTGTTTCCGTTGCATTTCAGTTCTTATTTGAATTGTTTATCTACTAGTAAAAAGGGTTCGTCTTGGGTGAGGATTAAATTTATGTGACTGGTTAGCTTGAGAAGTTTGCACAAAATATAATTATGAAAATTATACACTTGAATGGATCCTTATTAAACTTCTGCCATAAATTCCACAGGTTACACATTGTTAAATACAGTAAGCGATTCTAAAATATAATATAAGGTGATTCTTTTTTTGGTAAAAGTAGTAAACATTCAGCAAGAGTAAAACTTTTGTCCATTATTTGTTGTCCATATTCTAAAATCTTATCATTTTTTATCACACACATTCTTATATACAAAAAATGTACTCTTTTTTAAACCTTGAAGAGAAGAAAATTCATATCCACTCGGACGCCGCTTCATTTTATTTTCCAAGAGTGTACGTGAAATATGCTTTTCTATTCAGTTTAAAACATTTGCCGCGTTCTAGCAAGAAGAAAAAATCAACTTCCAGACAAGCTACCGTTTCCGGAAATAGAAAGACCGGACAGATATATTATTGGAGTTATTCATTTGTTTTTGTTTTTTATTTTAATTATTATTTCAATGCATCTATTCGTTTATTCTTTGTTTGCGCTCTCTCTCTCTCTCTCTCTCCCTCTCTCTCTCTCTCTCTCTCTCTCTGGCTTTCGCTTCATGAATGCTTCCGATAAAATCAAGTGGAAATATTCTGCCTCCAGGAAAAAGTAATGCCAAGTTGTTATCTTCTATTTCATTACGACTGAATAAAGATCTCAGCCATTTTCCCCAGATTCCTGTTGTTACTACTACGATGATGATGATGATGATGATGATGATGATGATGATGATGATGATGATGATGATGATGATGATGATGATGACGAATATTATGAGGACGACGACGACGACGACGATGATGATGATGATGATTGTAATGATGATGATTACGATGATGATTACGATATGCTAATGATGCTAATGACGATGACGATGACGATGATAACGATGATGATTATGATGATGATAATTTTGATTTTAATGACAGCAGGGATGATGATGATGATGATGATGATGATGATGATGATGATGATGATGATGATGATGATGATGATGATGATGATGATGATGATGATGACGAATATTAATAGGACGACGATGACGACGACGACGACGACGACGATGATGATGATGATGATGATGATTACGATGATGATTACGATATGCTGATAATGCTAATGACGATGACGATGATAACGATGATGATTATGATGATGATAATTTTGATTTTAATGACAGCAGAGATGATGATGATGATGATGATGATGATGATGATGATGATGATGATGATGATGACTATTATTATTATTATTATTATTATTATTATTATTACGCCGACGATGACGACGATGATAAGGATGATGATTATGATGGTGATGATGATGATAATAATTATGATTTTAATGACGATAACAATGATGATTATGGTGATGATGATGATGATCTACTTAATTGAGTATCTGTCTGCCTGTGCGTTCGTCTGACTCTGAAGCATATGAATACCCGCACTATGTGACGTAACAAACTGAAATGTGTTAGGGTTGATCTATTTTCTATTTTCCGTGTGTTTTTATGGGATTTATGGATTTAGAGACCTTAAAGCGAGACAAGTATTTTAGTGGAGACTCTGTAAGTAAAGCATTGGAACTTTTTTACCAAACAAGTTGATTATCTCTGTCTGGCCGTGCGCGTGTCTGATACGGATACCGCTGGACATAGAAAGCTGAACTTTGGTGAAAATAGTATTCGTTTTGTAAGTCCATAACATCAGTGTAAGTACCTCTATTGCATACACTTTTTGCCATAACAATATGTTTTCATTAGTGTAAAATATTTTGCAGTCTGTTTTGTTTTTACTTATTTTCCAAATACGTCTCATTATTATGAACCCACCCTTATAAACCCTTATGTCACCCTTATAAACAGGAACACATTAAATAACAGAGAATCTTTCGATATTCACCTGTAATAAACCAAGTGTTTTCATTTCATATATATATATATATATATATATATATATATATATATATATATATATATATATATATATATATATATATATATATATGTATATATATATATATAAACTAACACCATAAAATGGAAATACAAGCACGCACGTGTTAAAATAAGGTAGCCTATTAATCTGACACAACAAAGAGACAGGGATTAGTCACCCCTATACAAAACAGAATAAAAAATAGGAAGTAAACTCAACTGACCATTTGTTTGTGAGAAGCCCTACTATTGGCTAATGGAAACATTAACCCGTGGAAGGGGAAAACAAAGAATCTGATTGGTTAACTAGCTAGACGAAACACCACGTGTATATATAAAAACACTCGGCAACACAAACTCGAAAGCCTCTATGTAGCTTAATTGCCATAAATATATTTTAATAACTTACTTACTATATATATATATATATATATATATATATATATATATATATATATATATATATATATATATATATATATATATATATTCCTTGTTTACATATTTTATTATGCTACAGGTATCCTAAGAGTAGTCTATTTTTTAGAGAAGATTATTATTTTACCCTAAATCATCAATCACGTCGGTGTAATTTGTGCTGGTTGCGTTAAAAAAAATTTTTTTTTAACATATTTCACCTCAAACAAGGCAGACCACCACTGTAGACGTAAGGGGCTACTGAGAATTAAGGTGTAAGTTTTAGGTGTCATCCTAAGTTGGGGGGGTGTGCAGCGAGATGTTTGTTTACATCTATTTTAAACCTCTGCATGTCAATACAGTCGGGGAAACACGGGGCGGGGAGGGGGTTCCAGGGACCGGCAGCACGCGGAAAGAAGCTATTGAAGTAGAAGGCTCTTCGACATCTGGAGACCTTCACAGTGAATGGATGGGATTTAGCTGATTGTCGAGTTGGTCTAGTGTATTTACGTTGAGGGGGCACCAGAGCAGCTAGTTGATCGGAGCACAATCCATTAAAGTATTTGTAAAACAAGAACAAAGGAAGCAACATTGTGGCGATGGCGTTTGTTATGAGGGGACATTTTTGTATTGTTGGACTATTTTTTTCGTTTGCGTTTAGCGTTGTGGATGAAAACTTGAGGATATTATAAAGTTTTATAAGTGTTCTCGATATAAGTTTCTTCATTGCGGAGGTAAGCGGGGAATGATCGTAGGATCGTTCCTTAGAGCTCTCAGAATTTGCAGCCCCGTTTACCACCGAACATGAACAAACCTATATCCATTTACGAAGCTTCAAAATATCCTCAATTTTTCACCCTCAACCCTAAACGCAAAGCCTTTAATATCCACAACTAAAACACCAAAACATACTCACACTACAAAAATGTCCGTTCATAACAACGGAACCAGCACAAATAACACCGACATGATTGATAAAAATACGAACACCTACTCAAGCTGAACCAGGTGTGTGTGTTTGTGGGGGGGGGGGGGCTTCTGTATTTGCTCCGGGAAAATAAACGTTTAAAAGTAGAAATCCTTTTTTAAATAACTTGACAATAAAACCCCCGAAGCAAAAACAATATAAATAAAGTCAGAAAAAAAAGAGAGAGAAAAATGGATTAAAAAAAAAACGGAAAGATGCGAAAAGTAAAAATTGCCCCAAGTTTGAAATTATTGCCCTAAGCAACGTCGGGTATGTCGACTAGTTACTTAAAACAAACATGTGTTCATTTGGTTTTGTTTGTGATCGGACTTTACACATGGAACATAATCTGGTTCTCAACTTCTTCCAATTACTTTGAAAAAACAAAAAAAAAAAAAAAAAAAACCGACGATAAACGCGAGTTCTCTTCGTCTTCTTGCATATCCCTAAACAGAGGCAGACTGACTGACAGGCTAGTTGGGCGCCTGGCAGGTGCGTTAATAAAGATGCCGGCACTTGGCATTACCATAATTAGCCCGAAAGCACGTGGGACGAGCACAATATCACCGTGCAGTCATTTCGAAAGCAGCTCTACCTGAGATTGGAGGAGATGAATATTCTCGATGCTTTTAACAGGACCGCATATTTAACGATGATCTTTTGCTATTAAATGCGCCCATGCATTTCTATAAAATGTTTAGTCGGTCGGTCGGTCGGTCGGTCGGTCGGTCGGTAAGTTTGTCGACCTGTCTGTCACACTTGAATGGACGCATCTATAGAAGAGGATCTCTCTGTCACGCTTTTTAAAAAAGTATTTTCTGTCACGCTTAACTTTGAAGTAGCTTTGTTAATTAATTCATCGTTAAGCAACATGACACTAACCATGAAACTGTAGTGAAGTGTTGAGATGAGGCAAATTAATTGTTTTATATTGTTATAAAAAGAGACAGAGATAGATAGATAGGTAGATAGATAGATAGATAGGCATAGAGAGGGGAGAGAGAATTAAAGTGAGAAAGTTAGAGATAGAGGAAGTAAGGGAGAGAGTGAGAGTTATAGTTAGAGAGAGAGAGAGAGGGGGGAGAAAGAGAGAGTGTGAAAAAAGGAAGAGAGAGAGAGAGAGAGTTACAAGGTAGATTAATGACTTATCCTTTTGACTATGAGAAAGTTTATACCGTGCTTTTCTTACTTTGTAAATATTTGTCATTTTTACTAAAGATTTAATACTACTACTATTACTACTACTACTACTACTACTACTACTACTACTACTACTACTACTAATAATAATAATAATAACAACAATAATAATTCTGCTGCTAATACAAGACGTGGAAGAAGAAGAAAAAGAAGAAGAAAAAGAAAAAGAAGGAAAAGAAGAAGAAATATTATCATCTAACCCCATATATAAAAAAATAAAATAATGCAGTGGCAGCACTAACATAGGAAAGTGGCTGCAGAGGGCGTAAGAGTATGGGACGACCGGGAGAGATAACACTAGAAAGGTACTAGAGTATCGAGGGAAGGCCACCTGTTGTGATCAGCGAAAACTTACTTACAAACGGCTGGTGCGAAAACAAGTGAGTTACAATGATAAATGGAATAGCATGGAGAGTAATATAAATATGGGGAGATTTTCTGTCACTCAGACTATAGGGAAAACCACCAACTTTAAAATAGAACGACTAACAAACAATGGTGATGGATTTGTTAAGGCCATACCCAGAAGGTCGAACATAATCGAACTACACTTACTTCTACTGCGCTCATTTTAAGGAAATTATTTTCAATATTAACAGATTAAATATTTTTGTTATTATACGATAGTTGAAAGAGATTATTGTTTAGATAAGAATATTCTCAATACTAAGGCTAATTCTTAATAACGAAAGAGAATTTTTAATTGAGCCTCGACAAACCTGTCTGGCGCAACGGATAAAAGCCCTAAGTCATAATCAGTTCAAAGTGACAGTCTTTTCGAGGTTGAAGGTTAAGTCCTCGGTGCGGGCGATACTAAGAATACAATCACGAATTATTTAAGACTTCTACCCGGTCATGGCTGACAGAACGCGAGCAAGTTACCCCCGGGGAGTAAATAATCAGTTCCGTTCGAAATTCCGTACAGATTCCCAAGTTCGGCAATAAAGATTCCTGAATTCGATGAGATGCACCTAAAGAGTTCGGAGGTTACATTGGCTGAAACGTTGTGGCAATAACATCTAAGATGAGAACAGTAGTCCGAATAATCGGAATTGTCTATAATAGATCTACAGAAACACAGTAAGACCGACTTTACTTTATATATTAGATATTTATATATATCTAATATATAAAGTAAAGTCGGTCTTACTGTGTTTCTGTAGACCTATTATAGCTGTTAATAATTGTACTAAGTGGTGGCCAGTTCCGGTTGGTCATTTCTAAAATAAGTTAAATCAAAGGAGTATTTTACATAAAAGTGAACTTTTGTCAAGCAAATTAGAAGGAGGAATGGAAGACATAAAGACGAGTTTAAAGCTGATGATTGGTAAAAAAAGGACTACAACTTGACTCCGCCCCCCTAACCGCCCCCCCCCCAAAAAAAAAAACGCAATGTCACCAACATTGTTTGGTATCACAAAAAGTAGCCATAGGAAAAGGAGGGGTCTGAGCGGATAAAGTTATCGACCAAGGATAAGACATAGTCACCCAGATTCCAGTCGTTATATACGATAAATTACTGGTAACAGATGATGCAAGAACTCGGAACGAGTTGTTGTCATCATCATCATCAGCATCATTATCATCATCATCATCATCATCATTATTATTATTATTATTATTATTATTATTATTATTATTATTATTATTTCATAGTAGTCTCAACTTTTGAATGTTTTTAGTCGGAGTTTTCTTTTTTTTTTTTTTTTGAACATCAAGTCAATTTCCTTGACTTTAGACATTCAAGCATTACCTTAACACTTTCGCCGTTCCTAACAGGCGAGCCTTTTGCAGAATTGGAAACGCAATTGGCTTGTCAATCTGTATAAGCCATTTATGGTGGCTTTTCGTTATCGTTCCAAGCGTTCCAATTACAACGGAAATCACCTCTACTTCTTTACATTTCCATAGTCTAACTAATTCCCATTTTAGATCTTGATATTTTTTTCGTGTTCGTTCTTCCTCATTATTATTATTATTATTATTATTATTATTATTATTATTATTATTATTATTATTATTATTATTATTATTATTATTATTATTATTATTATTATTATTATTATTATTATGCTAAACAGCAGTTATCTTGATAAGTTCTTAAGGAGCAAAACACGTACATTTTTGTGTAGTTTTCTTATCATGAAAATATTTTTATATTACTAATCATCTTTACACGGGGTTGAATCAACTACATATACATAATATATTATTTTATGAGATAAGTATATCATATGAATTTTTTTAAAAGCGCGCAAC
>OY744533.1:72933689-73041189 GCA_963556195.1 Sepiola atlantica | reverse complement strand
TGAAATGTACGTTTGTAATGCACCCATTTTTTAAATGTAACCTCATCTACTCACGCCATACGTGATTTTCATTGTCAGAATTAGACTAGTTTTACTGATTTTCTTCGAAGTATATATGTTTATATTGACATACGCCCCCCGTGTTAAGTTGAAATTTAATATCTTTGTTAAACATTATAACTTTCACGCAGTTTTCTTATTTGCTAACTGTCCATTTATATTTATATTTGCAACATGAATGGAATTTTAACTCGTTTTTTGAATTTTACATTAAAATGTGAACTTGTATGGCCAACTTTATCACATTTTATTCATTTTGATATAATAACAATCATTTAAAAAATGTATCTCCTCACAAACTAAGCAGGAGTTAACGGTCAAAAAATATTTCTTCGTCCTATTTGTTTTTCTGCAACATCTTTCGCATTTAGTGACCAGTAAAGAACGGGGTTAAAGTTACAAAATTGCACTCGCCATGAGCGGATTTGCTGTGATGATATTGAAAGAGATCTAATAAATACATTATTTAGTATTTTGTGGGTACAGGACATGCTCCATCAAATCGCTAATCTCAATTATTAACTGTTAATGTTAGGGTCCGAAATGATCCGTACCGTGTTGTTCATGTGTGCGCACATAGATAACATTCCGTATGACTAAATCCACACCGTGCAGTCTTTTCCTGTCCCATCTGATATTAACTTTAAGCTGATGCTATGAATAAAAACGTAAATAAACTAATACATTATAGTATTTGTACTAGTTTATTTCTGCATCCCATCTTATATATATATATATATATATATATATATATATATATATATATATATATATATATAATAAAACTTTTAAATTCAAATTTACATTATTTTACAATTATCTAACAGTTTCCGAACAGATTCTTTTTACACATGCTTCTAGAGGAGCTGAATGTAAACAAAGTTAATGGTTAGAAAATTTGTTTAGCATCCTTACACGGCGATTGGAGTGTTTCGATCTTAACAGTAAATGGTTACTTGGATCCGATGTTTGAATCATGCGACCGACGAAAGAGTTGTAGATATAGCCACACTGGTGAAGATGAACATATATATATATATATATATATATATATATATATATATATATAGCATAAGATACGTATATGTTACCACCAGGATGTACTGAGATTATAGTTCCATGTAAAAAAGGATATAATGTTGGTAATGATTACTGATTGTAATTTAGGCTCTGCTTGCCTAGTCTTTCATTTCTTTTTGCTTTATTTTATATAATTAGCACTGAAGATAGCCACACCAAAAATAAATGCACAGGAGCATTTTTAAAATATATTCATGTAAGGCGAAACAATTGTATGCTGTATGAAAAAACAAGCTTTATGAAATAACGTGAATCTTATCTTCATAACATTAATATGGTATAAAATTAAATTAAAAAATATTGGATATAACATAGCACTGGCCTTACACCATTGAGCTATTATAATTACTTCATGTTATAAAATTTATATTCGAATATATATATATATATATATATAAATATATATATATATATATATATATATATGTGTGTGTGTGTGTGTGTGTGTGTGTGTGTGTGTGCGTATGTGTGTGTTCGGAGAAAGAGAAATAGCGGGGGAAGAAAGAAGACAATTAAAGTTGTAGTCGAAATAGGAATAATAAATAAACAATAAAATTAATTTAAGATCAATAAACAAATGGGTCAAGTAATGCGGTACGTGACTTCCGGTTACCCTCTTAGGACGCACAAGACTGATATGAGCACGAACTAAACTCTTATCGACCCTCAAATCCCTTCCGGTTCAACGAGTCAAGTGTCCGAGTATGAAATGGCGGGACGAGGGATTAGATGGCCAGGTAACTTCAAAGAAAATGAAAACAGAGGAACGGCCGATGACGTAATAAGCGTTGGTATGATTTATCTTCAAGACTTCTCTGTTCATTTGCAAGCCGGCCGACTGACCACTTTGGACATTACATAAAAAACCGAACGTAGGAAATTTTCACACTATTTGCGTAAGTTTATTTCTATATATTTATAAACTGAGCTATTTGCACACTAACAGTGAGATTAAAATGATAAATTCATATTCACAGCAGAAAAAGAATAGCTTTCCAATATGCTAATTATGTGTTGCGATCCGCGCTTGTTTTGCATATTGCTTTGCAAAAGGACATCTCTTTAATTAATTATTCGTTTTTATTGTTTTTTTATTCGATTGTTGTTTTCAGTTTTATATAACAGATCATTCTATTTACAAAATATTATATATCGTGGATAAATGCTTAGCATTTTGGATCAAAATAGTTTTTTTTTTCGGTCAGTCTACTTCTGAGGGTTGCGATTCTTGGTGCCCTCAAATTTTTCCGGGCAACGCCGAGACACGGGTCCTGCTAGTTTCTAATAATGAATTACTCATACTATTGCCTCTCTTGGCGCGGCCGCCGTAGAATTGCGACCAGTTTACACTCTCTAATAGCAGAGGATACTACATGCGTATTGGGCTAATATGAGCATGAGAAAATGATAATTTTCCATGAGCGAATGATTAACCTCATTATAAATTCAATCACAATGTGAAAATTAGTAAAATTTTATAATTTATTTTGATAGTCCTATTTATATGCTACAAATGTCAAATACGTTGGTCAAGCTTACAGAGTCATTTAAAAAATAGGTGTAAATTATCATTTTTCTACAAAAAAAATTAGCGCTCAGAGGGTTAAAATCATTTTAATACGAAAAGATTTTGCGTATGACACAATTTTATTGAACAAACAGTCTAGAACATTCGACAAGTGTATATGACATATTTTAATGATTGGCTTTGTTTCAGCTTTGTTTTGCTTGGTTTCGGGTTTGGTTTGGCTTGGTTTCGGGTTTGGTTTAGGCTTTGTTTGGCTTGGTTTGTTTGTTGCACGGCATATCAGTCTTTTCAGGTTATTGCATAGAACTCTTTATTTGAAAGCAACATTTTTTATACTAATGAGTTACAACTTACAAAGGTCAAAAGCCACTAGAGTATAAGGATTAATGAGATTGTCAGTTGGATGATGAACAATAACATGAGAGGATTGGAAACGGTGGGTGGAATGGGCAGAATTTGATTACTTAAAAGGACGGCTCGACAAGTATATGTTGACATTGGAATTAAAGACGACCATGTTTTAGTCAGCAGGGAAGCAGCCCATTGTATTATCGGCCACAAATAGGCAATTCTTGGAAAGAAACTCTGTTCATGGAAGTTGCGTTCGATTTTAGGTACAAGAAGGAAGAAAATAAAGTTCTTTGCAGTGGTGGTAACTAGACGAGTTCTTGCTGTGAATGTTTTACGGGGGGGGGCATATATTGGAGTTCAGTCGAGCACCTTCCATGAAAATAACGATAGAGTAGAGAAAGACAGACAACGGCAGTAGCAATAAGAAGATACCACCTCCACTAGATTGTGAAGTCGATTTTGTGCGCTCTCAAGGCAAGAAAGAATGCCCTAAGCGGTGCCTCACTAGAAGTATGTTTATTTCTGTGCCTATTAAAAACTTTTAGACTAGTAAAACTCAGAGCTGAAAATTTGTAAGGAATGAAGATTGTCATACGAGAAGTATATTATTGTTTTGTTTACACAGAACTCATGCAGATAGAATGCAACGTACACTGTAATCGTTTTTACCTCTCATTCTGATTAGATTAAAACCAGATACAAGAATGCGATTCACAAGATTTAGTTTAACTCTACAGAATTGACACTTTTATAAACCATACACTGTAAGTTATATCTTAATAATTCATTATTGCAGTCCTTACAAGCATGTATTTAAATCACGTTTTCTTTAATTAAGCAAGTTCATAGCTAAAAAAATATACGCACGTAGCAGATAAACCCCTTGGGACCAAAAAAGAGAGAGAAACACTTGACAAAGTGGCTACATCCCCGAAATATCATAATATTCCGGTGTCACATAAAACTCTCGTGATTGAGGAGAACAAATTAGAAGCAAGTACGATTTAATTTTTAAAGCTCGCTTGTTATTAAGTTTGAAATTGTTTTAAATAAAAGCGGGATTTTAGTCTCCGAAAATTTAGTCTCTAGAGCTTTTTCGTCCAACACATCTCATCAGCAGAAATTCTTGGAATACAAAATGTAAAAAAAATTAACGAGAAAAAGCAAGAATGGAGAAATTAAATGCCAATGAGATGTGCTATACCTCCTTTTCGGTTTAGGAATTTTCTATTGATCAGCATTTAGCTGACAATGCATGCTGTGCAAATAAGTATAAAATTAAGTAATTTAAGGTCTTACACAGGGTGGATAGTCCTAGGTGGCCCACCTTCCTAGCCCTTGCCTCCCCTTTTTGGGGCGGAGTAAGTTTATTGCTTACTGCCTGAGGCGCCCCGACCGCGGTTTTGTGACGGGGCTGCCCAGACAATTTTTAATGGGCCAGAGTGCGCCTTCTTTAGGAACGCTTCCCTTTTACCCCACCTTCAGGCTTTGTGCCACATCTTCCTGCGGTGGGAAGGAAGTGAATACCGGAGAATTCCACCTCTCATTTGAAACTCTTGGAATCTGTCTCTTTGCAAGCAGAAGGATTTCATAAAATCGTGTATTCTCTTTAGGATCAGTTAGTTGCCCATTTTTTTACCTTTAAAACTAACCTGCCTTTTAAACATTTTTTAATGCATTTCTTGAATTAAATTTATTTAAACGCTTATTCTCTAATCTCATCGGCAGTTAATTCTTGCGCATTCCCGTAAATTTTATTTTATATTTGGTATTCCAACGATTTCTCCTGATGAGATGTTGGACGAAAGAGCTCTACAGACTAAATTTTCGAAGACTAAAATTCCGCTTTTATTTAAAACAATTTATAAATTTTGTACCTCGAAAAAAAATACATACATATATATATATATATATATATATATATATATATATATATATATATATATATATATATACCTATACATATAAATATATATATAAATATATATAAAGTATAAAGGAATACTCAATAAAAATATACTCAATAAAGAATAAAAGGGAAATACCAGTAGAGTGCTCAATTAAATTAAATTAAGAGCGTAATATTTTTATTTTTAAATACAGATTTTAATCAGACATGGACCAGTGGTTTCTGACAAGAAACGGGTTGAATTCCCGATTCACGTCGTCTTCAGCATAGTCTGAAATAGTAAATGATGGAATTTCTTCAAAAAACATCCAACTGTTATGAAACGCTATGTACACCGAATTTTGAAATGGAGAGCCGACGAGGAACGCTTAGGACAGAAAAGCCGTTGAAAGATTCTATATTTAGAAGTAAAGCAAGAAAGAAAGAAAGAAAGAAAGGAGTGGGAAAGTAAAAAAAATTAAATTTATAATAATAAAATATTACTTTTATATTTATATATATTATTTTATATATATATATGTAGAAAATAATAAGAAAATAATTAATTAAGGTACGCAACTCTAATTAATTAAATAATCTAAAAAAAGGGGAGGTAACTATTTATCATTATATAAAATGTATATATATGTTTTCATGAATTACGATCATTTCAATTAATAATTCTCAATTCAAAGTAAAAACATGAACATAGATAAATATATAAATAAAAAATATAAATATAGATAAATATATAAATACATAAATAAAAAATCAATATATACATAAAAAATCAATCAATATATAATTAAAATATCAATATATAGATGAAAAATCAATATATAAATAAATCAATATATAGATAACAAATATAAATAAAAAATCTATATAAATAATAAAATATATATAAATAATAAAATATATATAAATAAAAAAATCATCAGTATATAAATAAAAAATCTCTATATAAAAAATATATAAAAAATAATATATAAAAAATAAAAAAATCAATATATAAATAAAAAAAATATATAAATACAAAATTCAATACATAAATATAATCATAATATGTAAATCAAGAATCAAAAGTCAAAATGTAAATAAAATATAAATAAAAATATAAATATATAAAAATATAAAAATATAAAAATATAAAAATATAAATAAAAAAATATAAATATAAATATATAATATATATAAAAATATATATAAAAATAATAAATAAATAAATAAAAATAAAAATATATGTAAATATAAAAATCGAAATATAAATAAATCAATATATAAATAAATAAAAATCATAAAAATTCAAAGATCAAAATATAAATAAAAAATTAATATATAAAAAAATTAATATATAAAAAAATTCAAAGATCAAAATATAAATAAAAAATTAATATATAAAAAAATTCATATGTAAATAAGAATTCAAAATTCATATATAGATAAAAAATGTATATATATAGATAAAAAAATATATATATACATATACATAAATAAAAAATCAATATATAAAAAAAAATATATAACCATAAATAATCAATCAATATATAAATAAATATATAAATAAAAATCAATAATAAATAAATATACACATACACATGTACACTTACACGCATGCATACGCACACACTCACGTACATGTATGCATATGTATACATATACATATATATATATATATATATATATATATATATATATATATATATATATACATTATATACACACTCACACACACACAAACACATGCATGTGTAAATAAAAAATTATCAATATATAAATATAAATAAAAAATTAAAAAATCAATATATAAATAAAAATCAATATATAAAATTCATATATAAATAATAAATAATAAATAAATAAATAAAAAAATAAAAAAATAAAGATTTGAGAAATAAAATTTAAAAATTAAAAATTTAAAAATATATTAAAAAATATTAAAAAATATATAAAAATAATATATAAAAAAATATAAAGATATAAAACAATATAAAAATATATATATATATTAAAAAAATATATATATATTAAAAAAAAGTAAAAATATAAAAAAATATAAAAAAATATAAAAAAATATAAAAAAATATATATAAAAAAATATAAAAAATATAAAAAATTTAAAAATTTAAATAAGAAAGAGGGAAAAAATGGAGAAAGGAAAAAGGGTTGTGATCAGGTTCGTAGAACGAGAAGTCTGCAGTGGAAGTGTGTAAGTGTCTGAAAAATGTATGTAGGGTTCTAGGAAGGCTTAAGTCACTCGATCCATCCAATAGATAAGGAGTGCTTGTTTACGATGTATACAGCCCTTAAAAACCTCATCGCGTACATTTAAACATCTGGTGTTTGGGTTCATGATGGCCTTAAAAATATGGAACTTCTCAGCATTACACAAATGGCAAACATTAGATATAGGTGAATAAATGGGTTTTCTCTCTATGATTTTCCAATTTATAGAAAAGGGAGTTCCTTCTTCTTTTAGTTCCCAAATTCGTTTAGCCAAAGATGTGTTTGCGCGATCTTTGTATCTAAAGGAATATAGGTGTGAATAATACCTTTGTTTAAAGGAACCTTGTGTCATGCCGTAGTATACATCTGTACTGTTATCAGTTTGACTTGTAACCGCAGCTTTGTATACAACTGAGTCAACTTTACAATTTCCCTCGAGGGGGCAAGAATTTTTATTTTGGCATGAGCATCCGGTGTCGACTGCCGTGCTTTGTTCTCTGGTGATGTAACTCCTTATAGGTCGCATGGTTGAGTAGCTGACCTTGATGGTGTTTTTATTGAAAAACTTATGTAAACTGTTTGTTGGAGGGAAATGTTTGTTTAATAATGAGAGAAAAATATGACCTACTCTTGATTTTGTTCTGCTGGAGAAGGGTGGCGAAAACCAGATAATCGATCTCCTCCTTTTGCGGTTGTTGTTCTGTGGAATATTCTGGTTTGGGATGTATGAGATTCCATCGTGGAATCCGCTGTCGCGGAGGGCTTTATTATAATATGGAGCGGCCTGTGTTAAAACTTCATAATTGGAGGAGAGGTTTGAAATTCTAAGGCTTATATTTTTAGTAAGGTTTTTGAGGATTGATGGTGGATGGCATGAGTTTTTATGGATATATTGGAGTGATTCATTCGGTTTATGGTAGATAAATTTAGGAAAGACCTCATTCAAACCTTCAAAAGTTTAGGCTTTAAAATCACTATCACTACTAATTTAAACCAAATAGATTTCCTCGATTCTACTCTTAATCTCGAAAATTACACTCACAAACCCTACCATAAACCGAATGAATCACTCCAATATATCCATAAAAACTCATGCCATCCACCATCAATCCTCAAAAACCTTACTAAAAATATAAGCCTTAGAATTTCAAACCTCTCCTCCAATTATGAAGTTTTCACACAGGCCGCTCCATATTATAATAAAGCCCTCCGCGACAGCGGATTCCACGATGGAATCTCATACATCCCAAACCAGAATATTCCACAGAACAACAACCGCAAAAGGAGGAGATCGATTATCTGGTTTTCGCCACCCTTCTCCAGCAGAACAAAATCAAGAGTAGGTCATATTTTTCTCTCATTATTAAACAAACATTTCCCTCCAACAAACAGTTTACATAAGTTTTTCAATAAAAACACCATCAAGGTCAGCTACTCAACCATGCGGCCTATAAGGAGTTACATCACCAGAGAACAAAGCACGGCAGTCGACACCGGATGCTCATGCCAAAATAAAAATTCTTGCCCCCTCGAGGGAAATTGTAAAGTTGACTCAGTTGTATACAAAGCTGCGGTTACGAGTCAAACTGATAACAGTACAGATGTATACTACGGCATGACACAAGGTTCCTTTAAACAAAGGTATTATTCACACCTATATTCCTTTAGATACAAAGATCGCGCAAACACATCTTTGGCTAAACGAATTTGGGAACTAAAAGAAGAAGGAACTCCCTTTTCTATAAATTGGAAAATCATAGAGAGAAAACCCATTTATTCACCTATATCTAATGTTTGCCATTTGTGTAATGCTGAGAAGTTCCATATTTTTAAGGCCATCATGAACCCAAACACCAGATGTTTAAATGTACGCGATGAGGTTTTTAAGGGCTGTATACATCGTAAACAAGCACTCCTTATCTATTGGATGGATCGAGTGACTTAAGCCTTCCTAGAACCCTACATACATTTTTCAGACACTTACACACTTCCACTGCAGACTTCTCGTTCTACGAACCTGATCACAACCCTTTTTCCTTTCTCCATTTTTTCCCTCTTTCTTATTTAAATTTTTAAATTTTTTATATTTTTTATATTTTTTTATATATATTTTTTTATATTTTTTTATATTTTTTTATATTTTTTTATATTTTTACATTTTTTTAATATATATATATTTTTTTAATATATATATATTTTTTTATATTGTTTTATATCTTTATATTTTTTTATATATTATTTTTATATATTTTTTAATATTTTTTAATATATTTTTAAATTTTTAATTTTTAAATTTTATTTCTCAAATCTTTATTTTTTTATTTATTTATTTATTTATTATTTATTATTTATATATGAATTTTATATATTGATTTTTATTTATATATTGATTTTTTAATTTTTTATTTATATTTATATATTGATAATTTTTTATTTACACATGCATGTGTTTGTGTGTGTGTGAGTGTGTATATAATGTATATATATATATATATATATATATATATGTATATGTATGCATATGCATACATGTACGTGAGTGTGTGCGTATGCATGCGTGTAAGTGTACATGTGTATGTGTATATTTATTTATTTTTGATTTTTATTTATGTATTTATTTATATATTGATTGATTATTTATGGTTATATATTTTTTTTTATATATTGATTTTTTATTTATGTATATGTATATATATAATTATTTTATCTATATATATACATTTTTTATCTATATATGAATTTTGAATACTTATTTACATATGAATTTTTTTATATATGAATTTTTTATTTATATTTTGATCTTTGAATTTTTTTATATATTAATTTTTTTATATATTAATTTTTTATTTATATTTTGATCTTTGAATTTTTATGATTTTTATTTATTTATATATTGATTTATTTATATTTCGATTTTTATATTTACATATATTTTTATTTTTATTTATTTATTTATTATTTTTATATATATTTTTATATATATTATATATTTATATTTATATTTTTTTATTTATATTTTTATATTTTTATATTTTTATATTTTTATATATTTATATTTTTATTTATATTTTATTTACATTTTGACTTTTGATTCTTGATTTACATATTATGATTATATTTATGTATTGAATTTTTTATTTATATATTGATTTTTTTATTTTTTATATATTATTTTTTATATATTTTTTATATAGAGATTTTTTATTTATATACTGATGATTTTTTTATTTATATATATTTTATTATTTATATATATTTTATTATTTATATAGATTTTTTATTTATATTTGTTATCTATATATTGATTTATTTATATATTGATTTTTCATCTATATATTGATATTTTAATTATATATTGATTGATTTTTTATGTATATATTGATTTTTTATTCATGTATTTATATATTTATCTATATTTATATTTTTTATTTATATATTTATCTATGTTCATGTTTTTACTTTGAATTGAGAATTATTAATTGAAATGATCGTAATTCATGAAAACATATATATACATTTTATATAATGATAAATAGTTACCTCCCCTTTTTTTAGATTATTTAATTAATTAGAGTTGCGTACCTTAATTAATTATTTTCTTATTATTTTCTACATATATATATATAAAATAATATATATAAATATAAAAGTAATATTTTATTATTATAAATTTAATTTTTTTTACTTTCCCACTCCTTTCTTTCTTTCTTTCTTTCTTTCTTGCTTTACTTCTAAATATAGAATCTTTCAACGGCTTTTCTGTCCTAAGCGTTCCTCATCGGCTCTCCATTTCAAAATTCGGTGTACATAGCGTTTCATAACAGTTGGATGTTTTTTGAAGAAATTCCATCATTTACTATTTCAGACTATGCTGAAGACGACGTGAATCGGGAATTCAACCCGTTTCTTGTCAGAAACCACTGGTCCATGTCTGATTAAAATCTGTATTTAAAAATATAAATATATATATATACACATCTCTCTCTCTCTATATATATACATATATATATATATACATATACATATATATATTCATATATATACATATATATACATATATATACATATATACATATACATATATATATACATATACATATATATACATATACATATATATAAACATATATATGTACACATCTATATATACATATATATACATATATATATACATATACATATATATATATACATATATATATATATATATATATATATATATATATATATATATATATATATATATATATATATATAGCCGATTTCGCTATTTACATTTAAAGTTCCTCTATATTTACTAACTAATTGGCTATGGCCGATGGATAAGGTCCCCGACTACGAATTAGTGGCGATTAGTGATCGGGGTTCGCGCCTACCGACCGTTGAGTGAAGATTGCGTTAGCATGAAACATCGATGTCTCTAAATTTAAATAATTAATACTTATTTGTAAAAATATTATTGTATATATATATATATATATATATATATATATATATACATACACACACAATGCTTCAAGCAAACTACACCACTCTGCTGGACCCTTTTAGTGATGTAATCTTTTTTCAGATCTCCTGGGCAGAAGTCCAGTATAACAATGCCAAACTAACGCTAGCACCTACATATACTCGCAATGTTTTACACTAGTATTTATTGCTATTATCATTATTTTTCTTTTCGCGCCTTCTTATGCTGGCATATTTTCTCGACTCACTGTTTGCTTTCATGTTTTGATGCCCGACGCATTTACGAACACTTACCTAATCAGCTCTTAGAAGCATGTGAAAAGTTAGCAACCGCCATTATTCAAGTTTCGTTTATCTTCACATGGAAAAGTCTGGGTTCGCTTATCTTTACCTAGGGTCGCTTACCTTTTGGCTGGAAAAGGCTATGGTCGCTTATCTTGACCTGTAAAATCTGGGGTCGCTTATATTTGTCTGGAAAAGTCTGGGTTCGCTTATCTTTACATGGGGTCGCTTACCTTTTGGCTGGAAAAGGCTATGGTCGCTTATCTTGACCTGTAAAATCTGGGGTCGCTTATATTAATCTGGAAAAGTCTGAGTTCGCTTATCTTTACATGGGGTCGCTTACCTTTTGGCTGGAAAAGGCTATGGTCGCTTATCTTGACCTGTAAAATCTGGGGTCGCTTATATTAATCTGGAAAAGTCTGGGTTCGCTTATCTTTACCTAGGGTCGCTTACCTTTTGGCTGGAAAAGGCTATGGTCGCTTATCTTGACCTGTAAAATCTGGGGTCGCTTATATTAATCTGGAAAAGTCTGAGTTCGCTTATCTTTACATGGGGTCGCTAACCTTTTGGCTGGAAAAGGCTATGGTCGCTTATCTTGACCTGTAAAATCTGGGGTCGCTTATATTTATCTGGAAAAGTCTGAGTTCGCTTATCTTTACATGGGGTCGCTTACCTTTTGGCTGGAAAAGGCTATGGTCGCTTATCTTGACCTGTAAAATCTGGGGTCGCTTATATATATCTGGAAAAGTCTGGGTTCGCTTATCTTAACCTAGGGTCGCTTACCTTTTGGCTGGAAAAGGCTATGGTCGCTTATCTTGACCTGTAAAATCTGGAGTCGCTTATATTTGTCTGGAAAAGTCTGGGTTCGCTTATCTTTACATGGGGTCGCTTACCTTTTGGCTGGAAAAAGCTATGGTCGCTTATCTTGACCTGTAAAATCTGGGGTCGCTTATATTTATCTGGAAAAGTCTGGGTTCGCTTATCTTAACCTAGGGTCGCTTACCTTCTGGCTGGAAAAGGCTATGGTCGCTTATCTTGATCTGTAAAATCTGGGGTCGCTTATATTAATCTGGAAAAGTCTGGGTTCGCTTTACTTTACATGGGGTCGCTTACCTTTTGGCTGGAAAAGTCTAGGGTCGCTTATCTTGACCTGTAAAATCTGGAGTCGCTTATATTTATATGGAAAAGTCTGGGTTCGCTTATCTTTACATGGGGTCGCTTACCTTTTGGCTGGAAAAGTCTAGGGTCGCTTATCTTTATCTTAAAAAGGCTGGGGTCGGTTATCTTTACGTGGAAAAATCTAAGGTCGTTGACATTTATCCGCAAAAGTCTGCGTTCGCTTATCTGGGAAAATATGGGGTCGCTTATCTTTACCGGGAAAAGCTTAGGTTCGCTTATCTTTACCGTTAACAGTCTGGGTTCGCTTATATTTACCTGTGAAAATCTGGGGTCGCTTATCTTTACCTGTGAAAATC
The DNA here is from genome assembly GCA_963556195.1 of Sepiola atlantica. NCBI lineage: Eukaryota > Metazoa > Mollusca > Cephalopoda > Sepiida > Sepiolidae > Sepiola > Sepiola atlantica. The sequence goes on along the minus strand of OY744533.1, from coordinate 73,027,832 downwards.
TGGGGTCGCTTATCTTTACCTGTGAAAATCTGGGGTCGCTTATCTTTACCTGTGAAAATCTGGGGTCGCTTATCTTTACCTGTGAGAAACTGTGGTCGCTTATCTTTACCTGTGAAAATCTGGGGTTGCTTATCTTTACCTGTGAAAATCTGGGGTCGCTTATCTTTACCTGTGAGAAACTGTGGTCGCTTATCTTTACCTGTGTTAAAATCTGGGGTCGCTTATCTTTACCTGTGAAAATCTGGGGTCGCTTATCTTTACCTGTGAGAAACTGTGGTCGCTTATCTTTACCTGTGAAAATCTGGGGTCGCTTATCTTTACCTGTGAGAAACTGTGGTCGCTTATCTTTACCTGTGAAAATCTGGGGTCGCTTATCTTTACCTGTGAGAAACTGTGGTCGCTTATCTTTACCTGTGAAAATCTGGGGTCGCTTATCTTTACCTGTGAAAATCTGGGTCGCTTATCTTTACCTGTGAAAATCTGGGGTCGCTTATCTTTACCTGTGAGAAACTGTGGTCGCTAATCTTTACCTGTGAAAATCTGGGGTCGCTTACCTTTACCTGTGAAAATCTGGGGTCGCTTATCTTTACCTGTGAAAATCTGGAGTCGCTTATCTTTACCTGTGAGAAACTGTGGTCGCTTATCTTTACCTGTGAAAATCTGGGGTCGCTTATCTTTACCTGTGAGAAACTGTGGTCGCTTATCTTTACCTGTGAAAATCTGGGGTCGCTTATCTTTACCTGTGAGAAACTGTGGTCGCTTATCTTTACCTGTGAAAATCTGGGGTCGCTTATCTTTACCTGTGAAAATCTGGGGTCGCTTATCTTTACCTGTGAAAATCTGGGGTCGCTTATCTTTACCTGTGAGAAACTGTGGTCGCTTATCTTTACCTGTGAAAATCTGGGGTTGCTTATCTTTACCTGTGAAAATCTGGGGTCGCTTATCTTTACCTGTGAGAAACTGTGGTCGCTTATCTTTACCTGTGTTAAAATCTGGGGTCGCTTATCTTTACCTGTGAAAATCTGGGGTCGCTTATCTTTACCTGTGAGAAACTGTGGTCGCTTATCTTTACCTGTGAAAATCTGGGGTCGCTTATCTTTACCTGTGAGAAACTGTGGTCGCTTATCTTTACCTGTGAAAATCTGGGGTCGCTTATCTTTACCTGTGAGAAACTGTGGTCGCTTATCTTTACCTGTGAAAATCTGGGGTCGCTTATCTTTACCTGTGAAAATCTGGGGTCGCTTATCTTTACCTGTGAAAATCTGGGGTCGCTTATCTTTACCTGTGAGAAACTGTGGTCGCTAATCTTTACCTGTGAAAATCTGGGGTCGCTTACCTTTACCTGTGAAAATCTGGGGTCGCTTATCTTTACCTGTGAAAATCTGGAGTCGCTTATCTTTACCTGTGAGAAACTGTGGTCGCTTATCTTTACCTGTGAAAATCTGGGGTCGCTTATCTTTACCTGTGAGAAACTGTGGTCGCTTATCTTTACCTGTGAAAATCTGGGGTCGCTTATCTTTACCTGTGAGAAACTGTGGTCGCTTATCTTTACCTGTGAAAATCTGGGGTCGCTTATCTTTACCTGTGAAAATCTGGGGTCGCTTATCTTTACCTGTGAAAATCTGGGGTCGCTTATCTTTACCTGTGAGAAACTGTGGTCGCTAATCTTTACCTGTGAAAATCTGGGGTCGCTTACCTTTACCTGTGAAAATCTGGGGTCGCTTATCTTTACCTGTGAAAATCTGGAGTCGCTTATCTTTACCTGTGAAAATCTGGGGTCGCTTATCTTTACCTGTGAAAATCTGGGGTCGCTTATCTTTACCTGTGAGAAACTGTGGTCGCTTATCTTTACCTGTGAAAATCTGGGGTCGCTTATCTTTACCTGTGAGAAACTGTGGTCGCTTATCTTTACCTGTGAAAATCTGGGGTCGCTTATCTTTACCTGTGAAAATCTGGGGTCGCTTATCTTTACTTGTGAGAAACTGTGGTCGCTTATCTTTACCTGTGAAAATCTGGGGTCGCTTATCTTTACCTGTGAAAATCTGGGGTCGCTTATCTTTACCTGTGAAAATCTGGGGTCGCTTATCTTTACCTGTGAGAAACTGTGGTCGCTTATCTTTACCTGTGAAAATCTGGGGTCGCTTATCTTTACCTGTGAGAAACTGTGGTCGCTTATCTTTACCTGTGAAAATCTGGGGTCGCTTATCTTTACCTGTGAAAATCTGGGGTCGCTTATCTTTACCTGTGAGAAACTGTGGTCGCTTATCTTTACCTGTGAAAATCTGGGGTCGCTTATCTTTACCTGTGAGAAACTGTGGTCGCTTATCTTTACCTGTGAAAATCTGGGGTCGCTTATCTTTACCTGTGAAAATCTAGGGTCGCTTATCTTTACCTGTGAGAAACTGTGGTCGCTTATCTTTACCTGTGAAAATCTGGGGTCGCTTATCTTTACCTGTGAAAATCTTGGGTCGCTTATCTTTACCTGTGAGAAACTGTGGTCGCTTATCTTTACCTGTGAAAATCTGGGGTTGCTTATCTTTACCTGTGAGAAACTGTGGTCGCTTATCTTTACCTGTGAAAATCTGGGGTCGCTTATCTTTACCTGTGAAAATCTGGGGTCGCTTATCTTTACCTGTGAAAATCTGGGGTCGCTTATCTTTACCTGTGAGAAACTGTGGTCGCTTATCTTTACCTGTGAAAATCTGGGGTTGCTTATCTTTACCTGTGAGAAACTGTGGTCGCTTATCTTTACCTGTGAAAATCTGGGGTCGCTTATCTTTACCTGTGAAAATCTGGGGTCGCTTATCTTTACCTGTGAGAAACTGGGGTCGCTTATCTTTACCTGTGAACATCTGGGTTAGCTGACATTTATCTGCAAAAGTCTTGGTTCGCTTATCTTTACATGGGAAAATATGAGGTCGCTGAATTTACGGTTCGCTTATTGTAGCTGTGAAAATCTGGGATCACTTATCTTCACCTGGAAAGAGCTGTGGTCGCTTATCTTTATCTAACAACCATAAGGGTGGTTATCTTTATCTCGAAAGTTTGGACTTTTCCTATGGAAAGTCTTTGATCGCTTATATTTATATAGAAAAGTCTGGGTTTGTATATATGTACCTAGGTAAATCTGTGGTCGCATACATTTATCTGCAAAAGTTTGCGTTCGGTTATCTTTAAATGGGAAAAGTCCGGAGTCGCTTATCTTTACCTTGAAATTTTGTGTGTCGTTTATCTTTACCGGTGAAAGTCTGATATAACTTATCTTTACCGGTGAAAGTCTTATGTAACTTATCTTTATCGGTGAAAGTCTGATGTAACTTATCTTTATCGGTGAAAGTCTGATGTAACTTATCTTTACCGGTGAAAGTCTAATGTAACTAATCTTTACCGGTGAAAGTCTGATGTAACTTATCTTTACCGGTGAAAGTCTGATGTAACTTATCTTTACCGGTGAAAGTCTGATGTAACTAATCTTTACCGGTGAAAGTCTGATGTAACTTATCTTTACCGGTGAATGTCTGGGTTTGCTTCTTTTTACCCGTGAAAGTCTCGGGTCGCTTATCTTTACCTTGAAATTTTGTGTGTCGTTTATCTTTACCGGTGAAAGTCTGATATAACTTATCTTTACCGGTGAAAGTCTGATGTAACTTATCTTTATCGGTGAAAGTCTGATGTAACTTATCTTTATCGGTGAAAGTCTGATGTAACTTATCTTTACCGGTGAAAGTCTAATGTAACTAATCTTTACCGGTGAAAGTCTGATGTAACTTATCTTTACCGGTGAAAGTCTGATGTAACTTATCTTTACCGGTGAAAGTCTGATGTAACTAATCTTTACCGGTGAAAGTCTGATGTAACTTATCTTTACCGGTGAAAGTCTGATGTAACTAATCTTTACCGGTGAAAGTCTGATGTAACTTATCTTTACCGGTGAATGTCTGGGTTTGCTTCTTTTTACCCGTGAAAGTCTCGGGTCGCTTATCTTTACCTTGAAATTTTGTGTGTCGTTTATCTTTACCGGTGAAAGTCTGATATAACTTATCTTTACCGGTGAAAGTCTGATGTAACTTATCTTTATCGGTGAAAGTCTGATGTAACTTATCTTTATCGGTGAAAGTCTGATGTAACTTATCTTTACCGGTGAAAGTCTAATGTAACTAATCTTTACCGGTGAAAGTCTGATGTAACTTATCTTTACCGGTGAAAGTCTGATGTAACTTATCTTTACCGGTGAAAGTCTGATGTAACTAATCTTTACCGGTGAAAGTCTGATGTAACTTATCTTTACCGGTGAAAGTCTGATGTAACTAATCTTTACCGGTGAAAGTCTGATGTAACTTATCTTTACCGGTGAATGTCTGGGTTTGCTTCTTTTTACCCGTGAAAGTCTCGGGTCGCTTATCTTTACCTTGAAATTTTGTGTGTCGTTTATCTTTACCGGTGAAAGTCTGATATAACTTATCTTTACCGGTGAAAGTCTGATGTAACTTATCTTTATCGGTGAAAGTCTGATGTAACTTATCTTTATCGGTGAAAGTCTGATGTAACTTATCTTTACCGGTGAAAGTCTAATGTAACTAATCTTTACCGGTGAAAGTCTGATGTAACTTATCTTTACCGGTGAAAGTCTGATGTAACTTATCTTTACCGGTGAAAGTCTGATGTAACTAATCTTTACCGGTGAAAGTCTGATGTAACTTATCTTTACCGGTGAAAGTCTGATGTAACTAATCTTTACCGGTGAAAGTCTGATGTAACTTATCTTTACCGGTGAAAGTCTGATGTAACTTATCTTTACCGGTGAAAGTCTGATGTAACTTATCTTTACCGGTGAAAGTCTGATGTAACTTATCTTTACCGGTGAATGTCTGGGTTTGCTTCTTTTTACCCGTGAAAGTCTCGGGTCGCTTATTTTTACCTGGAAAACGAGTTATCTCCCTTGATTTCTGCAAAAACAAATATGTATAAAACACGTTATATTATTAAACATTAAAGAGAAGTTTCTACATTAATTACACATTGCTATTATGTTTTTACTAATACTCCACTGACACCAAGTACTAAAACGAACTTTCAAAAATTCCTATTTTAACTCAATAACATGCTTACTAAATTTCATGCACCGATATTACTTTTTATTTCTTCGTACACAAATCAGCCATTTTTTCTTTTACTCCCGGGTAACGCCGGGAAATGTACGGCTAGTTATTTATAATGATTTATTTGTTTCAGAAACTGATTAGATTCCATCTCCTGCATGAAGGAAGCAAAAGAAAAATGTAAGAAATGGGAAGAATCAGAAGTAGCTCGGCCACTGTGGCCACCCTGTATATTACTTTCTTGGCGTTTGTGATTCTCTGTCTCTACAATTTCATCCCAACCACCGAACCTTTTGGTGCCCAGAACTTCAGTTATGGAATCGCGTTTTTCCTTTTGTCAGCAAGTGGATTATTGTCTGGTAAGTATTCTAAGAAAGCGATTTCTTTAAAAGTCAAAAGCTTTATTACAAAATATAACAGTTCATTAGAAGGGATACCCATTTTACCCCCCCACCACCACTATCAGATCTTTTTCGTCAACAGAGACAACTGTTCGTCTCTCTCAAGTAGTTAGTGGTGTCTCGTTGTAAAGATGATCGTAGTGGTGATATGGCGGTCCTAGAAATTTTAAACCTTTATTTTTCCTTCTCTTGGTGGCTGAAGTAATATAACCCATTAAAAAACAAAACAAATAACTCCATTATTCACTCTGGGATTTGTTTTAGTTTTTACAATAGTCTTTACAGTAATTCACATCTAGAGAAACTGCATCTCCCCCTTCTAATCCCCAGCGTCCGATCCCGTCGACACCTAATTTTCAGAAGATTACGGGGAAGAGCATTCCCCGATCCACACAAATATTTTACGTCAACAGAGACGGCTGTTTGTCTCTCTGAAGGAGTTAATGACGCCTAGTTGTAAAAATATTCTAAAGCTGATGTGCCAGTCGTAGAGATTGATATTCTGTTCGTCTGTCTATTGGTGACTGAAGTAATAGCAGCCATTACAAATAACAACAAATAACCCCATTAACTGCTCTGAGATTTGATTTACTCATTACAGTAATGTGCAAGTATTGGGGTGGCCAAAAACTTCCTTTTTTTAATGTCATCTTTCCGACCTACTAAAGATCATTTTATATTCCTATTTTTCACATCCTGTATTTGGTGTAGCGAGTATTTTTACGTCAGTTTGTCATAAGCCTCCGAGCAGAGGAGTTCTTACATTTTTGCTCGTATTTCAGGCCTTGAAATGGAAGATCAAGCAGAGCACTACTGACATCTGATACATTTTTACTACTACTACTACTTCCTTTTCATTTGTGGCTGAAATAATAAAAAGAAATTAAAAAGAACAACAAATAACTCCATTAATTGTGCAGAGATCGGTTTACTTCTGACAGTAATCTGCAGCAAGTAATCAAGATAAACTGCATCTTCCTCTCTTAACCCATGTAGAGTGGAAAAGGACACAGAGTAGTTGGCTCATTGGATAGCGACATCCTCAGCAGCGGTGGTATAGTAGTAGTAGTAGTAGTAGTAGTAGTAGTAGTAGTAGTAGTAGTAGTAGTAGTAGTAGTAGCAGTTTCTTTTTCTCTTTATTCTCTTGGTGGCTGGAAAAATAAAAGCAACGAAAAGGAACAACAAATAACTCTATTAATTATACCGATATTTGATTTACGCCCCACAGTAATTTGCAGCAAATACATCAAAATAAACTGTATCTTCCTATTCAAACCCTATGCAGGGTGAAGGATGACTCAACACCCATTTCTGATCATTTCGACGTCAAATTCCTAAAAGCAGGCACTCTCTTTCGTATTTCCACTACAGACTTCCTCCCATGACGTCATATCCTGCCACGTAGTCCTAATTCTAAACTTCAAACTTCTAATGGTAACTTCTAGTGGAAACTACTTTCTAACAAAAATTTAATCTGGTACAATTTCATCGACTTCCGTTGTTTTGCGAGTCGGTTACCAGTAATTTAAGCGATGACCCCACGGACAGTCAGGGTGTCAGCCTAAAACTTCCACATTTTACTTAAAATACTGACTTTTCTCTCTTCCTTACAGAGACTCTTTTACTTGTCATTTTAAACTTATTTAGACTTAGGAACTCCCGCGTGCTGTGACGCATGAGACATTTATATATATATATATATATATATATATATATATATATATATATATATATATAAGTCAGTTCATATTATATTCCAATAACCATGGTTATATTTTATTATTTTTATTTTTTTCACATTTCCAAAAAAACATAACATTTCTGTGATATATATTTTTACGGTCCGTTTCATTTGTCTTGTGCCAAACAACATTTTTATGTCAATATCGTCTCTCCAACACTACAAAATCATCAGAAAAATTCACAAAGAGTAAAAAGTTCTTGGATTAAAGTGTCTTGAAAAAACCTACACTATACAGTGGTTCATTTTTGGGTGAAAACAAACAAAAACAAAGAAAAAGAGCAAACTCACACGTGTGGGAACCCACTAATATGCCATTTTTCATTTTTTGCATTTAAGATTTCCAACTTTTACGAATGTCTGAATGGAACGAGTCGGACGGCCATTTTGTTAACTAAATTAGGATTTAGTCTTGTCTGAGTTATCTTTTGTGCCAATTGTTACTTACATTTTTATTTTCTTTATTCAAAGCCAATGTTAGACACAAGGTCTGTTTTTTAGTGTAGAGAATATTCATCTCCCTAGAAAGAAGCACTCTAGATGGGACAAAAATAAAAATTGCCCCAAACGAGGAGGATTTAGCCCCTCTTCTTTCCTGACTGAATCCAAAGATCAAAAAGATAAAAATTCTTTGATCCGAGCCAAACAGCCAAGAATAGTTCGTAAAAGTTGAAAATCTTTAACAAAAAAAAAACGAACTACTTGGTTGTTTTCTACGAAAGCTTGAAACATTCGTTTTCGACACGATACAGATTTTATATAACGTAACACTAGCATTATTATGCCAAGTATCACCTAATTTTCTTTTAAATCGTCGTCTAAATTGTTTATTACCTTTACTGGAGGATATAACTGTAAGGGACGCAACTCTAGATAGAGTTCGCTGTACTAAGGGGCATAACTCCACATATAAAAGATGATACGCATTCCTCCTTCCTCATTGAAAATTGTTTGAAGTTCTTTTCGTTTCTACCGTAATCATTTTATACTTTCAGGTTTCACGTCTGGAGACGTCGATGATCCTTTCCTCCGAGCTCTCCTCGTTTGCGTCTCTGCGATGTGGGGAGCCTTGGGCACGTTTTACATAACGAGAAGCAACCCCGGCTCAAACGCCTATCTTCTTGGCGTACCAGTCGCGCCTTACCCTGCACACGAGGCCCTGTTTCCGGGCTACGGGGCTTTCCTTTTCATCTTCTTGATCTTTGGATTCAGCTGCATTCAACACAGAAATTATTTCACCGCCGTCCTCTCGCTCGGCCTTTTTCTCTGTAGCATCTTTGAGATCGCAGCTTTATGGCATGAAGTCAGGATGAGCGTCGGTGCCTATTATCTTCTTCTGGGGGTAGTAAGCATATACATGGTGGCCAAAATGCTTGTGGACAAGCTAAGAGGTAAAAACTACAGAACAACCACCAAACGACTTATGACCGACGACAGTTACTCAAACGATTACATGACCGTCGGCTACGCGATGGATGTCGTAACGTTTGCTGTATTTGCGAGTCGTGTTACAGGCGCAACTACAATTGCGAACAACGGTTTCATGTGGGTCGGATCTGCCGGAATTTTTCAAACTATCTGCGGTGTGGTCGCTATCCGACGTAAGGACTCATACTGTGGCAGTTTATTTATACTTTACGGGGTTTTCTGGTTTGCTGTGTCGTTTAATCTAGGCCTTAACCACTTTTCGCCAACCCATCACCTACCACTGTTGACTGTTAATATCTTTTTTGTTATCGTGTTTGTCCTGACAGGATTTATCTCTCTTACCCGAGAACTGTTCCAGTCCTTGCAGAATCTTTTTCTAGCAATATTTACCACTGCTTTATGTGTCAATGGTGTCCAAGGACGATTTCTTGGAGGTATGAGTTGGGTTTGTTTCATCTTATCTCTTTATGGTCTCGCAGCTCATACGGGTCGACTAAAACCGACACACTTTAAGTTACCCCTGGGACGACGCCTTTTTGACCGGATCCAGCTTAAGCAATGTTTATTAACACGCTTCACCTGCTGTGCAAAATTATTCTACGTCACTCGACGAACAGACCAGACAACTAGATCAAACGACCGCCTCTTCTCAACCGACTTCACCGATATGGGCTACTCTAAATATCTTGATCTAGACACAATAGGCTTTGCAGTAAATGCGGTATCAGCACTCTCCATAATATGGATCCCAGATAATTCTCATCTTCTTGCGCTCCCTTGGATGTGTATTGTAGGTGGTATGGCTCAGATGGTGGTTGGGTGTATCAGTTTCTCCCGTGGGTTGACCTTCGAGAGTTGCTCTTTCATTGTGTTCAGCACGATGTGGCTAATCCTGGGAACGGCGCGCAGTTTGGGCGTTCTTGCAGAGGATAATTCGATGGCGATGGGTATTGGTAACATCGCTTATATGATCATTGGTCTCCTTTTGATTGGACTGTCGCTTGTTATAAGCAAGGCTTGGTTTCTAGTCACCTTTCTCTTTGAATTGATCGCACTGTCATTTTTGCTTGACTCGTTGGGGGTGTCCGCCTACAAGACCTACGAGATTATTGTCGTCTTGCTCTTTACTTTGGTCTGCGTTTATTGCTTCCTCGCTTCAGCATTCAAGTCAATATGGGGAAGACAGTTACTACCTCTCGGTAGTCCTATTATACAAGTCAGCTATCTACATTCACAAGGAAACAGGGCATTCTGGGCACACGCGCAAAAGCAATCCGGGGTGATGGCCATTGCAGGTAAGTCCGTCTTTCCATCTGTCTGCACACACACATTTAATATATCTTATTAAATATATTATTATACTAATGTTGAGTTAATAAACATTTAATTCTCTGAAGCTTTTTACCTAAATATTTTAATTACTCAAAATTCAGGTTAAAATAGTTCTCAGTTTTAGGATTGAGTTATGTTTCAAAGAAAATTCTGTTTTAATTGCTGTATTTATTTATTCCTCCTCAGGAGTTAGGCACAAGGCCAGTTTTATCTTACTCCCACAAAGTAAGATGTGACCCAAGGTCTGGTCAGGAAAGTGGGGTTTGAAAAGCCAGCGCCCGAGAGGTGAGCACTCTGGCCATTAAAAATTGCCCGGGCAGCCCCGTCGGCATTCCCCGGTAGGGGCGCCTCAGGCAGTAAGCAATAAACTTACTCCTCCCCAAAGAGGGGAAGCGAAGCCTGGAAGGGTGGACCTCCTAGAACTGCACAGGACAGACCCATAGGACCGGCGTAAATCAAGCCCCGAAGGCCAAGACAATACCAGTCTATGGGGTGCAGTATCCATCGGAACAGATACTACACTTTGATCTTAGCCAAAAGGCATTGACCGTAATTTTCAATTAATTCATCAAGTGACGCATCTTTTATTTTCTATCTATCACTTTCACTCTCTCTCACTGTATTTTGTTTGACTCCCACTCTTGTTCTATATGTTGTCTATTACTCTCGCTCTCATCTCTCTCTCTCTCATCTCTCTCTCTCTCTCTCTCTCTCTCTCCACTATGATTAAGAGAGGATTATAGTGGCTGCCCAATATCAAGGGTTGATGACTAACGCTTTTAAGATGAGTTGTCTCAACAACGACAAGTGCAGGTTCTGCTACACTGAAGTAGAAAGTGTGAGCAACCTGACATCAAGTTGTAAAGTTCTGCTGGGGGACGACTACTATACAATGCGACACAATGGAGTGTGTAAACATCCCCACTGGACCATCTGTAAACAAAATTGAATACCCAGTGTAGTAGCAAATCCTAAGAACTTTTGGAAACTATGACTATGCAATCCCTACAACTACACACCTAGAAAATGGAGCTGTTTAACCTGACATAGTAATATGGGACAAGAGGGAAAAAGTAGCAACTTTAGTTAGAGCCAGTGTCCCTTATGATACTGGCTTAAACAGAACTGAGAAGGAGAAGATAACTAAATACCAAGGTCTTATATACGACATAAAAAAGAAACTGGAATATTAGAAAGATCTGTATCATTCAAGTAATTATAGGAGCAACCGGGCGAATATACCCGGTGAACAAAGTGTAAGAGAGACCCAATCATTTGCGCTTAAAGGAATGGTTAGAATCTAAAGAAAATATCTAACGGTTGGAGTCTCTGAAATAGCGGATGAATGTCTGGCATCCGGTAGGATGCCCCATCCCCAGCAACAAACTTAAGATAAGATAATTGAAAAAAAAATTAATTGTTATGTTCTTGCCAATACAATACCTTAATAAAAAATAGAATCTATTTTTTTTTATAAATGTACGCGAACTAAGGACCCTCGCTTTTCCTGAGTTGAAATGAATAGCTCTATCAAATCCATTGCTAAGGTCGCAGAAAAAATGGTCAAATCTTTCCACTTCTCCAGAAAGTACTTCACTTCTGACGCAATCCTCTACTTGTATAAGAGCAAGATACGTCCTAAGATGGAGTAGTGTTGCCACCTCTGGGGGCGTGACGCTCAGCGCATTGTCTCTTACTTTGCCAAAGTACAGAATTGACTTTGAAATGCGGGAATAATTTCTTCTCTTCCCTGCAGCCCCTTTCTCACAGAAGAGACGTTCCTAGCCTTTCTCTACTTTATTTCTATGCTCGACTAACTTCCAATCTCTGATCTCCCTTATAAAATATTAACAGCAGAAACTCGTCTAGCGTCAACTACTGTAACGAATTTTCCTTTCTTTCCCTGTGTACCTGAAACTAAACAGAACAATTCAGGAACAAAGTTTCTTCCCATTTGTGGACAACAATTCTTAGTGACTGCTTCCCAGCTGAGTACAACATGGTCGTTTGTAAGTCCAATGTTATAAGAAATACTTGTCGAGCCTTCAACTCAGATAATACAAATTCTTACCATTTGATCCATCGTTTCCAATCGTCTCAGAAATGTTTTTCATCGCCAACTGACAATCTCATTCACTCTTATCCTCGAGTAGTCTTCGGGCCTTAATAAGTGATGACTTATTAGTATATACAAACTATCACGGAACTTGCTAGCACAATTTAGCCATTGCTAAATTACTCTGTTCACCTTGTATTTTGTGGTTTAAACCTTTTTCTCTAGCCTTAATACTTATTTGTTGTTTCTTAATTTCTTAGACTTACAACTTGAGTTACAGCAGTTTCTCTACCAAAAATTATCATTTTTTATCCGCTGGTTGGAGGTGCAAACTAGTGATGTGAAGATTCAAATATTTTTCTGATTCCGATACAATTACCGATTCTGTTCTAAATGCCCGATTCCGATACAATTAGTGAATCAGATTCATTTAAAATCTCTAAATATTTAGCTATAGAGCTAGGTTTTTTTCTTTCGGATTACTGTAAAAACCCATCTAATATGTGCATATATTTTAGCAAACGTAAAAATACACTTGTGTGTATTTTAGTTTTGCTCGTAGATGTGCATATATTTTAGCAAACGTAAAAATACACTTGTGTGTATTTTAGTTTTACTCATAGTTTAATAGCAATAAATATTTATTATTTTATCATTAGTACCAGCAATGGAAAATTAAGTTTTAAACAAAAAACATTTTTTTAAAGAATCGTTTTTGGCATTGGAAAATAAGCACAATTTTTTTTTCCGATTCCGATACCCGAAGAAGTTCTGATTTTTCCGATTCCCGATTCCGATTAATCGTCCCAACATTAGTTCAGATGCTATAAAAATGTCTACTAAATATGCTAAAATATTTTTTTTTAGAAAAATGTATTTGCAAACCTTTCATGGTAACACGAAAGTATATTTGAATAAAATTGAAAGATTTATGCATAGACGTGTTAATGTAATTCTATTCCTCTTCGTAGACATAATGAACCGTGGAGGTATTGCCGGTATACCAACGGACACGGTCTATGTCCTCGCGGCTGCAGTTAAGTTTCCTCATGCGGTTGAAGTAAGTTTACATTTTCATTTTATTAAAAGATTTATGTAGTTTGCTTGAAGCATTGTTCAATGAGTATATAAAAGTAAATTAGAAGGCAATACGATGCAGCGGTGTAACGGATAGACACAAAATAGAGGCAAATTAAGAACATAATCGTGGAATGAGTTAAGCAGTTTTCCACCATTTTATAAATACAATACACACACACACACACACACATATATATATATATATATAATTGCACCCCCTCCCAATATAGAAACATCCTTGTTAACAATACCAAAATAATACACCACGATACCAATATCAAAAAATTAAAAATACTCGAAGCCCTCTACATAAAAACTAAACATCCAACAATTAATAATGTCAATTATGAAACTAGTCGCAATATTTTAAAGTGTCTAGCATAATAATAAACATTACCAAATTCTTAGCCATTAGGTAGTTATGCGTTTGAATTGTATGCACTTTCTTTAACGTCATCAATTTCTTTACGGTTTAAACAGTCAAACTTTTAAATCTCTCATATGTGTAGAACGCCATCACGCTCTCATGTACATTTCAACTTTACAGACGCTTTTTCAAGTTATAAACTACTTGCCGTTATAATTCAAAAATGAGCACAACAGTAAAGTCATAATTTGTAAAGACACTAAAACTAATACCGCCTGAAGATGATTTGACGATTCAAATCGAAAGTACTTGCAAAAAAGAAAAAAGAATGGAACAAGAAACCCATGGATTATATTTACATCAATTTGACCGAAACATTAGATGGACAATTCGGAAAATTGAAAAAAAAAAAAAGTCGCATCAAACAAAACTACTCTGTGTTATTTAATAATGTTTGCCTATATATATATATATATATATATATATATATATATATATATATATATATATATATTATACGATAATCCTACTTGCGTCAGGGTGGTCTGATGGAAGTTCCGTATAATAATATTTCGGGAAAATATCCCTTCGTCAGATTGTGTTCAAACTTGATTTAAACGTTCAATGAAGGTCGCTACTAATGAGTTATTCAACAGAAAATAAAATGGATCTGAAATTAAATTTAAAAGTGTTTTTCTTCTTATTAAATTTTGCTTCAAATCTATTTTCATCTTTAAATTTATGTGCCAGTGTTAGTGTTTATATTTTACATTTTTATTATGCATATTCATAAATTTTGTTTCATTTATTTTTGAATTAAACTTTTTAATGTTTTTTTTTTTAATTTTCGCCCGTCATGCGTTCAATTTAGTTAATTACATTTTTATCTCCCAGACGGGGAGGCAACTCTTGCTGACTAAGATCTGCTTATTTTTTTATTTTAAGGTGCATGTAGACGAAATCATTTGTTAATTGGTTATATTTTTTTTTGTTCACACGAACCAAACATATTGTCACTAAAGCGTAAGGGGCTACTATGGTAGGGCCAAATTTAAAGGGTGCAATCTGAGTGTGGAGCTGGGCACAAAATATTTGTTCACATTACATTTAAATTTCTGCATGTTGGTTCGATCGAGGAAACAGGGAGCAGTGAGGAAATTCCAAAAACGAGCGGTCCGAAGAAATAAGCTATTAGAGTAAAAAATCTTTCGGCATCTAAGGACCTCTACAGTGAAGGGGTGTGATTTTGCCGCTACTCGTGTGTGTCGGGGGTACTTACGTTGAGTCGGTGCAAATGATGTAAGTTTATCAGAGCACATTTTATGGAAGTACTTGTAAAACAAGCACAGGGAAGCAACACTGTGACGATGTGACAGGGGCTGAAGGTGACATTGTTCGATCTGTTAGGTTAGAAATTCTTCTTTGCACCCTCCCCAAAGGGGGAGAGGCTAGCAGTTGGCGCAGCAGCCCAAATAGTGGCTTATAGAGATATAGAATACTGGAAGATGTGAGAAGTTTTCTAGCCTGGTAGAGGGAGCCTATCTTCTTTGCAACAGACTTGGCAGCATATTCTATTTATTTATTCTTCTAGCTAAGAAAGTCCTAATTATATTCAATATTCGTCCAATAATACCGTACGAGTTGATTTTCATGAGAAGACCTTCATGCCAGATCTTGTGAAACCTTGGCAGATATCTAGTGCTAACTCTCTTAAGCTCATTTCTTAGTCTAAAGATTCAAAGAGCGGGTGCTTAACCTTGATAATATGATGTTAAGCGGAAAAGATAATCTGAACAATCCCCGTGACAGGACATTAGTTTGTCGATGATTATAATTCCAAACAAATAATATTCCCAAATAATCAACCATCAAATTAGTAATCAGGCTCAATGGTGCTTAACTTCAGTGATCTGGCAAGAACCTGTGCGCCAACATGATTTTAGCAGTAAATGCGGAGTCTAGGGTGGTTCTGTAACTGGGTTCGAATCTTGCGACCGTCTGAAATTATCATCTTCTACATTGATGATAGCAAAAAACCTTGAAACGCCGGCATATGTAAGTAAAAATAATTTAATATATATATATATATATATATATATATATATATATATATACATGGACGGCGGCACGGGGGGGGGGGGATCAAGCCCCCCCCCCTACTTTTTCACTTGCCCCCCCCCCACTTTACAGTCATCAATAATGGAGTTATATATGATGTGTTCAACCGGGCCCCCCACTTTTTAGGAGAGCCCCCCCCCCACACACACACACTTTTATAACTGTGCCGCCGGTCCTGATATATATATGAGAGAAGAGAGAGAGAGAGAGAGAGAGAGAGAGAGAGACAGAGAGACAGACAGACAGACAGACAGACAGACAGAGAGAAATGTTAACAGACTAATATGCGAACATACTGGTTAGATAGATAGATAGATAGATAGATAGATAGATAGATAGATAGATAGATAGATAGATGAGGCTTATGCTATATAAGTTTCCTATTTTTCTTCTTTTTTGTTTCTTTAGTAAGTATTTTTTTTACTTATATCGTGAAATATCGGTAATATATCTTTATATCATATTTAATATATTTTTAATATATTTAATATATTTTCGGTTACCACGCTAAAAACCAATGAAACTTCAGGGGAAATAACTCTATCGTTCACTAAAGTTATCTCCCTTGGATTATAAGTTTTAGAATGGTCTAACATTTACGATAAATAAATAAGTCTTAACGTCAGAAAAAAGCAGATTGTCGAGGATTTCAAAGCAGTACCACTTCTTTAGGTGGAAGATAGGAGGGGGGGAGGAGTCGAGCCAAACTATATCTTACGATGGCATCAGAATATTTTATTTATGACGACCCAATATCTGAGGTGGGCAACTGTTTGGTACTTCTGCAGTTTAAGGACCGTGCTATTTCTTAGATAGGATTTTCAATTTAAATTCATTTTTTTACCGTATCTTTTGTTTATTAAATTGTTAGGTAAAAGTACAGAATAATTAACAAACCTTCCACCATATGTTAAGAATGAGGTTCTAAATAGTAACGTTATGATTTCAGCACGCTCCGTGAACTGCAGAAGTACACACTTTTTAAAAATGTATTTTTCAAATTCGGCCAACTTTTTTATATGAAATCTTATCACGTATCGACTATCATTTTTGGGGGGGAACTTGTTATTTGGTTTCCTTTAACACATGTAATAAAGTGGACATTGGGTTTACTTTCGGCAGCCTCGTAATTTTCGCTTCCCTTATTTTGTCCTTTAGTCCTCATATTCGATGAGCGATGTTTCTGACAAAGGCGAAAGAATTGCTGTTTCATCTAACACTTATCGTTGGCTAGTTTTTGACGTTGAAGTAGTGTTTTTTTTTGTTAGCTCCTTACATTAAGTGACTTCATGCTTTGTCTGGAGCGATTTCCATTAAAAATAAACCAGAGAATATTGTAAGGTAGTAAGAAGGATTTCGTAAATCAGGATATTAAATGAGTGGAAAATTTTGTGACATATTTTTTACTTGACGAACGTTCTTCCCTGTGGATTAAGTGGATAATTGTTAACAGTCTTTAAGTGTATGTTCAGCTGCCGTGTCCATCCACACAATTTGAAAACACTATATTTTAGCACCAGCAAAAGAGGAAACAAGAAATTAATGTTTGTTTAATCAATAAATCATTACATTTTATTTTTTATTATTCATGATTTACTTTTCATGGTCATCGGGCTCGGACCAAAAGTATAGAATATCCCAATGCATTTCTATCTATCTATCTATCTATCTATCTATCTATCTATCTATCTATCTATCTATCTATCTATCTATCTATCTTTACACACACACACACGCATATATATATATATATATATATATATATATATATATATATATATATATATATATATATATATATATATATATATACCAAAAGTATAGAATATCCCAATGCATTTCTATCTATCTATCTATCTATCTATCTATCTATCTATCTATCTATCTATCTATCTATCTATCTATCTATCTTTACACACATACACGCATATATATATATATATATATATATATATATATATATATATATATATATATATATATATATATATATATATATATATATCAAAAGTATAGAATATCTTAATGCATTTCTATCTATCTATCTATCTATCTATCTATCTATCTATCTATCTATCTATCCACACACACACACACACACGCATATATATATATATATATATATATATATATATATATATATATATATATATATATCAAGGGAGGCGCGAGAGCGCTCTATCCCTTAATAGACTACAAGAATGGCCTATGCTGGAAATCTCATATCTTTGATCAATCATAACTCAAAAACCAATAAACTAAATTAGTTAAAACTTCGCACAAAATTTTTATTTGATAGGTTCTATAAGTGTGTAGAATTTCAGCATCATTAGTCAAGGCAACCCAGAGATCCAGAAAGTTCAATCATGAAATCATGTTATCTGTGTGTACGTACATACGTACGTATGTATGTGCCACCCTGTACCTCATCAACTATTTGATTGATTCAGCTGATTTTTGGCAGAGATAGAGGTTCTTTGGTCTAGTTAATGGCATTTTAATTTCAGTTTATCATATACCTTAGTTTTCCAGGAAATTCCGAAAAACCTGATGAGCAGGCATTGTATTGAGGCATAGCCTTTACAAAAGTAGTGACATTCCATGATAAATGCCAGTATACTGAAATCATATGCCCTTAATAGGGTTAAGATGAAAATTCATATACACTAAATGTACAAAAGCAAGGAAATTCCCAAATTTTTACACTTTTATTGTCATTAAGGGTATGACTACATATCAACCAAACCATTTCATTATCACATCACTACAGTATAAATCTCTATGCATGAGTGGATGAAGTGTGTGAGGTGCGCTGGAGCAAAATTCCTACCAGTAAAATACATAGCCCTGTGGTGCTCGTATACCCTTTATGACAATAACAGTAAGTATCCTCATGTCAGGTCGTCCTGACCAACCCTTGTACAGAGAGACCGAAGACACTTGACGATGGTGTCTATCAGGTAATTCAAACCCCCTATATATATATATATATATATATATATATATATATATATATATATATATATATATATATATATATATATATATATATATATGCGTGTGCGTGTGTGTGTGCATAAAAATACATTAAATATTTAGGTGATAAAAATCGTACATATTTCTAGACAGTTCGTCTTGGTCCGGTAGTAAAACGCTGGACTATAGACATACATATCGAAGATTCGATCCTTGTCTAAGTTAGCCTTAGACTTCATTAATCTTTATATATATATATATATATATATATATATATATATATATATATATATATATATATATATATATATCAATGAAGTCAAAGGAAAGTCAAATGAACACAATGGACAGATAAATAGCTAACCAACCCTTATCCCATGAGGAGAAAGCGTAGGTATATTGATCATAAGTTGTCCCGAAATACTGCAGACATAAAATCAGCTCAATCGTTGAACTACTAGATAAACCAGAGCTATTAAGAGGTAAAAAATATGTATGACATAATCATTTACATACGTTCCAAGAATCCAACATAAACAAGAGTTCCATCTACGATTGTTTCTGAGACTATATTGATTTTTATTGATATACAGTCTTCTTCTTATATAGATATAGATTTAAACTCAAAGAATTGAGGATAATAGAACGGCCCTTAGAGTAAATGTGGTATTGTGGTGACAGCTAAAGAGTCTAGTAAAGAATTGGATAAACAGATGATCACCACTGACACACCATTGCGCCTATTTTTGATAGCCTTGTGCCTAATTTGTTCAAGTATGCATCATACTTTTGCAAATAAATAATTCAAAGTATATAATCTGTTTTGTCCTCAGTTATAGAAGAATAACTCCTTCTTGATTGAGGCAATTTTAATTTTGGTCCAGTTCAGAATTGCCCGTTTTGGGGAGCTGGATAGGCCATATAAAAAACGATTCTATGTCTAAATTTGCCCTTGTGGGGAGGGCAAGTAATTAGGGACTATTTTATTAGATGTCGTATGAGTTAAACCCCTTTAGCTAATCCGTAAAACCCAAACCAGCCCACAGTTATCTGCCTAGAGCTTTGTCATACCAGCAAGAAAAGAATTCAGTACTCAAAATGCAGAGATGATCAACTGTCCAAAGCCGATGTAGACACACTGTAAATGCACCCTATAACTGCCAATATACCTTCATCTCATCGCGCAGTGGAAAAGCAGCTAACCACTGAATGCTACACCAGTGAATACTATCTCAGAAGCGTAGCGATGTATAAAGACCCTCCCAAAGACTAGACTGTTATGATGTTCAAAGTACGTTATTTACTTAACAGATATGCTAATGGGTACCGTATTATTGTATACAGGCTACTTATAGGCGATAATTCTCAGTTATATTAATTACTCTATTAGCCAAGCCAACCACATTATTTTGACCTCTAAAGTTTTCTCACTCTTATGAATGAATAAAATGTTTATTCATAGTTTTCCCATAAACGGTGTTTTTCTTTTCATGAAGGAAAAAGCTAATTTTTAATTGAGAAAGAGAGCTGTTGTGTTAGATGTTGCATGAGTTAAGTCCCTTTAACTAAACACTTAAGCTTCAATCAGCTTACAGTTATCTGCCCCTTGGTGAACTATTTTCTATTGGTCTACGTGACCGGTGGTGATATGTGATTCGGCTTGGAGATTATATAAGCATCGCCCCTTCACTGCACGAGATTAATATATGCTTTTGCACGAACACAAACCATGGGATGAACAGACAACTCCAGTTCCAGTATTACTTTAAAACAGATAAAAC
Organism: Sepiola atlantica; assembly: GCA_963556195.1. NCBI lineage: Eukaryota > Metazoa > Mollusca > Cephalopoda > Sepiida > Sepiolidae > Sepiola > Sepiola atlantica. The sequence goes on along the minus strand of OY744533.1, from coordinate 73,007,453 downwards.
GTATATTCCTGAGCTCTCTACCAGGAATGCGGTAGACGACTCAACGAACTCCAGGATAACGTTATTTTGTATTGTCTACCATAACCAATCCATGTACAGTTTTCATTTTGTTCCAGTGTAAGTCGTCATTCTGATTTTCTTCTCGATTTAAACTCAATAAAATTTTAGTAAAATCTAAATATCCATAAACAACATTATAGCACAAATCTTTGTCTTCTACTTATTTTCCGAGCCATCCCGGCGAACTAACCACAGATACCATAACAATTACAATTCTCACTGAAGTAATCGCTTTACTTAATTAAAATACAAAAAAAGGATATAAAATGAAAGATACTATTTCATTGATTTTCAATCTCCTAAAAAAAGTATGTTTCCCTATAAGTATTTCACTTACTAAGCTATATATTGAATTAAACAGAAAATGGCAAATCAAAACTTAAGAGAGAGAAAATGTGGACTGTTTTTATTATTTGGATTATTCGAACTACTGTTCTCATTTTGGATTTAATTCTCACAACGTTTCGGCCGCTGTAACCTCCAACCTTCTTCTGTGTGTCTTATATAAACAAAATTTTAAATAGCCCTAGTCAAGAAGGAGCTCTTTTCTTTTGACCTAAGACAGAAAAAACACTAAACTGCGATACCAGACTTAAAGTCAGTCTTTGATATATCAACTAGCACTTTTCTTTGAATTACGTTTTTTATGGAAATCGCTCCAGACAAGGCATGAAGCCACTTGATGTAAGAAAGATGACTATCGCAAAGACAGGCGATTCCTATTACCTTTAGTCTTGAAAAAAAACAAGGCTATAGGTAGGAGGAAAACAGTCAGCAGGAAGAGAGTTCCACAAGCCTGCAGTTCTTCGAAAGAAGCCACTGGAATTATCAGGATTTTTCACAACATGAATTTCTCGGATGTTGGCAAAATTTCTAACATGACAATGGTTGTTTTTTTCTAATTTTGGATACAAATCTATTAAACTAGTTAACATTGCATGAGAAACTTCATGAACTCCATTTTTGGGTTGTCTGTTTTTCTAATGTGATATTTAAAAAAAAACGATCCTTATTTTGCTCTCTTTTGCTGCCCCTTAACCCTGAACGATATTTGTCCCTCTTTCACCCTTGATGCATTCCCCTTTTTCTTCTGCTTCTCTATCGATCACACTTATTTTTATCGTATTAATATTGTAATATGAGTGTTTTCCTTAGTTTTTTTTTTACCCCTCTGAAAAAGATATAAATTTTACCGAAACGTCATCTGAATTGAATAAATTATATTTCACATAAAAACATTTCCAGTCATTTTTATAACTAACTAACTAACTAACTAACTAACTAACTAACTAATTAACTAACTAACTAACTAACTAACTAACTAACTAACTAACTAACTAACTAGACAACCAGTTTGGTCAACGTTGGTACATTGTACATTTAGTATTCTAAACCAATTGTGAAAATAGATAAATATTTAAAAAGTACATCAGGTCAGTTAGAGAATTGATTTTCTGTTTCCTTGAATTTAACAGAAATTAACGAGATTTCATGAATACGCCTCAGAGATGTCAGTTACGACAAAAATAGACACAATTTTACTATTTAAAACTGAATGAAACTATATTTACGTCACTCCAAACAAAACCTTTGTTGCCATGGTGACTGCCCAGACATATGACCGCTTACGAGTGGATTCTGTATTTGCGTCATTTATTTATTAACGCCATCCTTTTACGCTACTTTTACGCTGCCGCTGTTGCTTCCCCACTGTCTAATACATTCAATGCGCAAGCAAGCAAACAAAATTATCAGAGTTTTAATATTATATACAAATGTATATTACTGATAGCCATGATAACATCTAAAGCCCAGACGATAAACGGTATCCAGTGGACACACTTGACTTGGCTTGTTCACGTTGACTTTACTGATGACCTGGCTTTTTCCCACACACCAAAAATCAGGTACAGAGAAATACCAACACCGTGTCAATAAACTCAGCACGCCCTGGGCTTCAATATCCAGAGAGGAAAGGCCAGAGTAGCCAGAGTGAATACAAAATAGTTTACACCCATCGAACTGGAAGAGAAAGCATTTGAGGAAGTGGACAAATTTACTTACTTGTGCAACATTTGACAAGCTGTCACGTATCGTAACGCAACCCACATGTTACAATGAGTATACTTTATAATCATATTTCTTTTTTCTTTTTTCTTTTTTTTTGCGTCTCGCCGTTCACAGTTCTCACAGTGATCTTCCGGACCTGGACATTCTCAACCTGGAATCAAACGCAGGCTCGGCAACCACAAAAGAAATTAATCGAGTAACACATTCTTAATGGAAGACTATTGGTTTTATTTAGCCGCGTTCGAGTTTATTTTATAATAACAGTCGGTTGGCAAGGAGAAGACGGTTTCAGAAGAAAGCCTTTAATAGTAGCACGTAGCTTCGTTCTAACTGATTTTAACACATCTCACCTACATCTACCTGTGGCCGTCCGTCATCAGACTGCTTTTTCCGCGTTCCCACGTCTGTTGTCTCACGTCATTTCCTCTCATCGCTCCCAAGTCAGCGATGGTCCAATGGTCAACCACCTGACCATCGCGCCCTGTTTATGTGATAAAATCTTTTCAGTGAACATAATTCTCTATGATTACTAGCTGACGTACCTACCAATATTAAACAGAGCAGGGAGCTACCAAAGCATTGGTTTTCTTTTACCAGTTGAAGATGACTGACGAGCTACAGTATCAGAATCTGCAATGCGACGGTGGAGCCAATTCTACACTATGGGACAGCAACGTGAGAACAACTGCTTCCGCTGTGATGAAGATCCAGACATTTATCAACTCCTGCCCCCCCCCCAATCACCAGAGAATTTTCAGAATTTGCTAGCCAATTACCATCAGAAACAGGGATTCGTGACACAGAACAGCGTTGTAACTGATAGACGTTGGATTGGCTACGTTCTTCGCAGATGCTCCTGTCATGTGGAATCCACGAAATAAATAAAAGAGAGGGAGGCGGAAAAAAAGAGAGAGGCTTCGTGACCTTGAGGCAGATGTGAAGATGATTAGAAATGCATGTGGACGGTTGGAGAAGCTTGTTGAGGGCAGGGAGTCTTTACGATCTATGCACAAAGTTAGGTGACAAGACGTGATGTGTCTTAAAAGTTATTAGCTATTTTGAAAAAAGAATTGGAATTACGAAAACTGATTTAAGACATGTAAATATATATTTATTTCAAATTATGTTTTTGAATACTAGTAGAGTAGAAAGCTGACCTTGGGTTTATCTTCGGCAACCTCGTAACTCTCGCTTCCCTTATTTTGTCCTTTAGTCCTCACATTTCCATGATCGATGTTTCTGACAAGAGGGGGGGTGTTGCTATTTTCTGGGTCAAAATCTATCCATCTAACGCATTGCCTAGTTTTTTTACCTTAAAGTAGTTATTTTAACCTCTTATATCAAGTGGCTTCATACCTTGTCTGGCGCGACTTCCATAAAAAAGTATTGCTTCATATGGCAATCATGTCAGAGCTCAAAGCGATAAGTTCTGGAAACCCTCTTTTCAGTTTTCGTAAATTCTCTTTAATATCCAGTTATCTATATTTAATTCACCAATCATGTCTTTATGAAACTTCCTGTCAAAATGTCTCTTATAGAAAAGTATGGATGCATCTAGAATAAGATGCGTCCATTCGATCTGTGCGTTTAGTGATGAAAACGTCTTTTTTTTACACTAAAACGTGACAGAACAGCGACAATATTTCGAAATATTTTGATGAGGAATGATGAATTGCATTATTTGGATTATTCGGACTATTGTTCTCGTCTTTTAAGTTACTCTCACAACGTTTCTGCCGATGTAATCTCCGACCTTCTTCTTACGGTGCATCTTGTCGAACTCGGGAGTCTGTACATAATTTCGAAATGACCCTTTTATTTAATCCACGACGTAGCGTGTTCCCGTTTCGTCAGCTATGGCCGGGTAGAAGTCTTAACTAACTTTTAATTGTATTCTTAGTATCGCCTTTACCGAGGATTGAACCTTCACCCACCAGAAGACTGTCACTTAGAAATTATTATTATTTTGTACTTTTATTCGTTGCGTTTATCAGTTCTAAATGACAGTCTTCTTGAGGTTGAAGGTTCAGTACGGGCGATACTAAGAATACAATTAAGAATTACTTAACACTTCTACCCGGTTACGGCTGACGGAACGAGAACAAGGATCTCCGCGGTTTAAATAATATAGAAGTTACATCGGCCGAAACGTGAGAATAACATCCCAGATGAGAACAGTAGTCCGAATAATCCAAATAATACAACGATGATGTTATTTTAGAATTATGATATAAATCAGTTCGACAATGGCTGGGTTATTATTAGACTGTTTTGTTCAGTCCTATTAGACTGTTTTGTTCAGTCCTATTAGATACAAACTCCCAGGATTTACCTTCTCTCTTATGAAAGAACAAAAAAAACAGGTAAAATATACATTTCCGAAAAGTAATATTTAATGTTAGAAACAAAAGACGGTAATTGGAGCAAAGTGTAGTATCTGTTTTGATATTACACTTAATCTTTTCTGCACTTGGCCAGGGAAAGAACAATCCTTCTATACTGAGGCAATTTTCATTTTTGTCTCAACCCAAAGTGAATTTCGCTGGAATTTCTTCATATTGAAAAAGAAACGGATATTGTGTTTAAGTTTGTCCTCGTGGGGAGGCAACTAAATATGAACAGTGATTTTTAAAGCTGAAGTCAATTTCTTTTTGATTATTAATAAAGAATGGATGACTTTTCTTTTTTCCGACATTTGTACGATTTTTTTCTCCTTAAAAACCCCATTTACAATAAAATATTCTATCTGAAAAGGGGTTAGTTTATTGCTAATCGTCGGGGTATGCCGACGGGGCTGCTCAGGTATTTTTGTAGACTAGAGTACGCTTATCCTAGTGCGCTGGCTTTTAAAATGCCTCATTTTGGCCTTGTGTCTAACTTCCTGGTAAGTAGATGAAGAATATGTTACTTTAAACTTAAGCGTGACAGACAGATCAACGCAATGAGTTTTTTTACAGACATGTTTTGCGTTCTTTCAACTTGCTAAGTTAGTAATAAAAATGGCTTTTAAAACTGAAGCCTGACAGACTGACGGACGGATCGTTGGAGAGAGCTTCTTATAGAGAGGCTTCCCTTTTTATTTATTTATTTTTTTAAATTGCGTCATATGATTTTTGTGTTTTCAGCGGGCTTATCAGACGAAGAAACTCGCCGAAGATCGTCCAATGTCCATGTGGATCTCTAATTTGAACCAATTGGCCGCTGCACGGGAGGAATTTGGAGAAAGGCTTTGGGATTTTATGAATGCCGTCTGGCCATCCACTATTTCTTGTGTGGTCAACAAAGGTTAGTGTGAGAAAAAAAAGAAGACTTCATAAACTCAACGAATTCCGTCAGGCATTCGTAAAATCGGTTTGATTTTTAGATGTGTTCTCGAAAAGTTCAATTTCATTTGATTGTTTTATTTACGGCATAGCAACCCATTTCGTGTTGTTTAATCCGAATCTATTAATTTGGATAAAAGTTTTTTATGCTTGAGATATTTATGTATGCTGTAAATGTAGTTATTTTACGTATTATATATAGGTTGAAGATTACTTTGTTTATACGTATATTTTATACATAAATACTCTGCAAATGATAGATTCTATTTGATACATGGATGTTATCCAAACAGATACGATCACTCGGGTCAGAAGATCCAAAGGGTAATGGCAGCTAAAAAATGTTCATCTCCGGTCAGTTTGCATGTGTCACGGAATTGGTTTAATATACCATCTAGCCTTCATAACTCAACACAAACGTCTTGTATATTCTGATTACAACATAGGGAGTTTAAATTAATGCTATGACTCAAATGACTAATAATCCTCAACTTTTAGTTCAGAGTTTACTTCAACTGGAGTAGTCTAAATTGACTAGTCTACTCTATTATTCTCACACATATCTTGAAGGAGAAAAATTGTGTTCATATCTTTTATATATATATATATATATATATATATATATATATATATATATATTAGTTAAATTGACTCAACTCTACTATTTTCACACATATCTTGAAGCAGAAGAATTGTGTTCATATATTTCATATATATTAGTTAAATTGACTAGTCTACTCTACTATTCTCACATTGCATTTGTTAACTTCGCATTCGACTCGGTGAATCACTCCTGTCTATGGAGGATACTTGAGCTGGATGGAATGCCTCTGAAGTTGTCTTGTTTGTTAAGAACATATTACTCCAACACTCGTGCAACGACCCGGATGCCAATAAAATAAAGCTCTCACTTCACTATCGTCAGTGATGCATGACAAGGCTGCATCCTGTCTCCAATTCTGTTTAACTATACAATATATTGGATAACGCAGCATTCCCTACAGAGACACGAAGGAGTCGTCACTTCCGGTAATATCAGCATCTCGGATCCAGATTATGCGGATGATATTGCGATTCTCGCCTCCAACTATGATGAGTTTCGACTTCTACTGGACCGGGTTAACTCGTTCGCATCGGAAATCAGCCTCCGCATCAACACTGAAAAAGCAAAAATTATGTCTGCCTGTGTGCTTGAAGAAGAACAGTCATCATGCTCGAGGAAATCAACCAGTTCGTCTACCTTGAATCTGAATGCCGCGTCAATGGCCAGAATACAACCGAAATAGATAGACGTATCAATCACGCGTGTTCGGCCTTCTAGAGTCGGCGTGATATCTGTATCATTACGAAGATGCGTATCATTCAGGCACTGATTCTGATTCAGAGCATCCTGCTATATGGATGCGAGACCTGGTCTCTCCGAGCCGTGAATATTTGACGAATAGATGTTTTTGACAGGGGATCCTGCGATTCATACTGCTGGATCGAGTTCTCAATGCTGTCATCCATTCGTAGTGCAGCATTCAACCTATTGAAGGGGTTTTGAAACGAAACCGCTTGCGATGGTTCGGGCACGTTTGCAGATGTCCTGACGCAACCATGCTCCGGAATGTTCTCAATCACCAACCCCTTCAACATTGGCGCCGCTGCCATGGTGGGCAGCTGAAAGCTTGATTGGACACAGCCAAGTCCAATCTTACTTCCCTCATTGCCCCTCAAGTCTACGGTGTACTTCAATAAAACAAAGAGTGGCTCAGCTTATCTGTGGACCTGACGCTCAACCGGACGTAATGAGCATGATTCATCGTTTACGGTGCTAACCAAAGGGCCGGCTCAACCTGAAAGGGTCAAGCCGAAAGTAAGTACTATTCGCACACATATCTTGAAAGGGAAGAATTGTGTTCATATCTTTTATGGGTATTAGTTAAATTGATTCAGTAGACCGTACCTTTGTTCCAGCTCGTTTTATTTGTTGGTCTATTTGTCTCCATCAATTCGTTGTTTTGATACCTCATTGTAATACAGCTTCTTATTCCAGTAGCTTCTTTCGAAGAACTTCAGACTTGCGGAACTCTCTTCCTGCTGACTGTTTTCCTCCTACATATAGCATTAGTATTTTCAAGGTTAAGGTCAATAAGCATCTCCTGTCTTTGCGACAATCATATTTCGTTCTTGTTAGCTTCTTACATCAAGTGGCTTCATACCTTGTTTGGAGTGATTTCCATAAAATAATTACTACTGAATCAATTTCAATCCCAAAACTTTAACTTAGGTATGATTGTATGGGGTTGACCGTAACTTTATCTGTCCTCATTTACGATGGGCGATATCTATGATTGGTTGAGTTTAGTCATGAGACTAGACATAGTTGATTTCAAATGAGAGAGACAGTTGCTGTTTAAAAGCTAGCAAGAGAAATACGTAATGTAAGATCTTGTTGTATAGAAGTTTTAGCCAGAAACAATTCATAATTAATGAAAATGGAATAAATTATTATTTATTCGATGTCGCTAAAGTGTTATTGTCTACTAGCGAACACGTGTCCCGGTATTGAAAAAGAAATGTAAGCTCAAGAAATTCCTGGCTCCGACCTCGAACTATTGAATTACTTGCTTTTTAGGGATGACGGTTCGAACCCTGACCCCACAATATTAATGTAAAACAGATACTGAAAAAAGTTTTTTAAAAATGAATTGTAAGTATGAAACTTACAAATTGCATAACTTTGTGATGTAATTGGCTAAAAAACTACTTTCTAGTAAGTAATAGTTCGTAAATGTATTAGACCTAACGGTGTAATGTGGTGGCAGTGGTAGTAGATCTGAATGAGAGTGAAAATACCTCCGAATTCCTGTATGAATTACTATGTTAGGAGATTCTGTCTGGCTGAAAAATATAAACATCATTAAAATATAATGAAAGGAGCGGATATTTTCCGTAAACACGCAACATGCATTTGCCTAAATGACAACCGAAAAAGATTTGCATATGTAGTGTTTGTTAACAGATGTTTAGTAGTCAATAAAATAGAGATAAATTAATTTTAGTTTATTCCTTGAATAAATAGTAAAATAAATAAAATACAAGCCACCAATTAACAAGCTGTACAACATATATATTAAACTATAAACCATCGAAATTTTCATAACAAACTTGTTGATGTTACGTATGAGTATATGTATACCCATGGCTTAGACTTCTATGTAACACCTTCCTTTCGTTGGTTTAGAATATTCAGGAGTAATCTCTCTTGGATAAAATCCAAGTTATAAATCTCGAATCATTACTTGCCAATGAGAGAATGATCTTTTCTACTCCCGAAAACTAAATTAAATTCCATCCTACGTAGGGGATTTAGAAACCGGATTTGACCTCTTCCTCGGTTGATTTTCAAGCCGGTTGGACGTTCACCATTTTTATATGGCTTTCATGGCTTTGTTATGGTTCCCGTCAGACATCTTGTATTGTGGGCGCAGTCTTACAAGACTCCCAGATAAACGCGTCCTATTCGCATGGCCCTTCTGTACTGGTCGCAGTTATTCGTTACCAGATGTATCCAATAAAGTAAGTCGCATTTACTTGTACGTTACTTGTGCTTCTCTCTTTTGTTTAACATTTTATTCACTCCAAACAAAGTATTTTGCCACTGAGACGTAAGGGGCTACTGCGAGTTATGGGCCATATCCATCCATCCGGCGAGATGTCTATTCACATTACATTTAAATTACTGCATATTTGTACAGTCAGGGGAACAGAGAACAGGGAGGGAATTCCAAAAGCTAGCAGTTCGATGAAAGAAAGCTATTAAAATGAAAAAGCCTCCCGGCATCTGTAGATGTTTATAGTGAAGAGGTGGAATTTAGGTGGGATTTAGCTGATTGTCGAGTTTGTCGAGTGTATTTACGTCGAGACGTCACCAGAGCAGCAAGTTCGTCGGAACATATTCTGTTGAAGCCCTTGTAAAGCAAGCACATGGATGTAACATTGCGGTGATAGGACAGGTGCTGGAGCTTGGTAGACAGTGTAGGACCTATTAGATTAGAGACTTTTTTCAGATTCTTTCTAAGAGGGAGAGACTAGTGGTTGGTGCACCAGTCCAGATGTGACAATAATACTTTATGCATGGGCGAATGGTTGCTTTGTAGAGATGTAGGATACTGGTATATGTGAGAAGTTTTCTAGCACAGTAAAGGGAGGCCATTTTCTTTGACGATGTTTACCCTGGCAATACATGTTATTTCGCTTATGTTTAGGACTATTGACGTAGCCTCTTTCGTTAGTAACTACATACGTGATTTTCACCTTCTTTTATGTACCACGTTTTATTATGTACTTCTTAACTTTGTCTTTGACAAAACATCTCTGTGAGAACAAATGAATATATATGTAAATTCAACTGTTTCTTTACTATCACCTTTTTTCATTCGTTTAAGTCCGACTTCGCGTGTACTCAAGAAAACACAACACTCAAGATGGCGGTGCTCATGTTAGAGAAGAGACACCGACACTTGCGCCGCTAAAAATGTAAAAATAAAATATAAAATATTTTCATTTTTCATTTTTTTTTTTAAGGACCTTGGCTCGACAGTCTGGGCATTGGTAGTGCCAGCAAATATGTCGGCCGGCCAGATAGTATCGCAGTGCGCATGCCCGATAATGTTGTGACCACATTTCTTATCGACCAAACAGGGCCAGTGGCGACAACATCGGCAAACCCAACCGGAGAGGCTGACACAACGCATCATCTGCAAGTGTTGGCCAAATTAGGACTAAAAAATGTAAGGCTTTTTAAAAATTTAATTATGAAAATAATAATTTTCAAAGTATGAACTATGTATGCAGAAAAATATTAAGACACTTCAATATTTGAAATTGCGAATATATGTCGCGTATATTTATTATACTGCTCAACATATATATATATATATATATATATATATATATATATATATATATATATATATTAGTATTTCATGTATCCACATAAAATTTTATAAGTAGATAACATTTTTATGTATCAATTTTCAGTATTTACTTCAACAGTGCTCGATACGTAAGTAGAGCTATGTAGTAAGCTATGAAAATATATTTATGGCAATTAAGCTACACAGAGGCTTCCGCGTTTATCCTCGGGGGGGGGATCTTCAGGCTAAATTTTAGCTTAATTGTCATGAATATATTTTCATAGCTTACTATATATATATATATATATATATATATATATATATATATATATATATATATATATATATATATATGGAAATTGGAAAAGGAAAGCAAAAAATATTATTTATGTCTTCATCAACGTTTCGTCTTTATTATAAGACTTCCTCAGGATGGTCGTCTGAAGAAAGAAAAAAACGAACACAAATACCAAATGTTTGAAACAAGAGGTGTTGGCGTGTGTGAGCTTAAACTTGGGGCCGCTTATGAAAAAATGAATTATGAGATGCAAATAGATGGTGGCAGTGAGCAATTGAGTTGCCAGTGAAGAGTGTGGGAATGGTGGCGGTTGTAGTTATAAGAGCATTCAAAACACCAGCAGTCACTAACTCTCTACTGGCAACTCAATTGCCCACTGCCACGATATATTTGCATCTCATAATTCATTTTTTTCATAAGCGGCCCCAAGTTTAAGCTCACTACCGCCACCACCTCTTCTTTAAAACATTTGGTACTTGTGTTTGTTTTCTGTTTTTATCTCCTGACTATCATCCTAAAGAAGTCTTATAATAAAGACGAAACGTTGATGAATACATAAATAACATTTTTTTTGTTTTCCTTTTTCGTCGGAATACTTTTTCCATTCTTTATCATATATATATATATATATATATATATATATATATATATATATATATATATATATATATATATATATATATATATATAAGGAAATTGTAGTTTGCTTGAAGCATTGCTGGTAAATATAAGTGTAAGTTTGTAATCCGAGGCAGGAGTAATGTGATATAGGTACCAGAAGGTGGAACAGATGAACACAAATAAATGAGAAGAGAAAATAAGAATGGAATCTCAAATCAATTTATTAATATTTCACGTAAAACAGATTAAATACCAGAACAGTAAATAAAAAAGAGATTACTGTCAGGCAATTAAAAGTTCTGGAATAAGGTAAACTTAAATTTTCGAGAGCGGGACCTCTCATTATCAAAAGACCAAAAATATGACCGAGTGGTCGAAAAAGCAAGATAGACTGATGGAATCAACTGTTGACGAAATACCGCAGAGAATTGAAAGAAGGTACAACGAAAATGTGTTAAGATAAGCTGATTGGACATCGATATTAATTATTCCTATCATAATTTAATTATATAATTATTCAGCTAAAGCTTGTCATCTTATTAATATCTGTTTATTTATATACTATTTATTATAATTTTATTATTTTTTATTTGATTTGATTTATTTTCTTTTTCTTTTTTAATTCAATTTTAATTTTAAATTTGATAAATATGAGGCGTTACGGGAATACCAACGGTCAAGGGGAGGCAAATTTGAAATCCAGAATCTGGTTAGAATTAACTAAAAACTGAAAAACTGAAATCAATTGTGGAATAAAATTGTGGAATAAGAGGTAACTTTATAGTAATGAGAATAAGAAGACACAATTGAAAAGCGAGGGGGGGGATTAAGAGATTGACAATATATACATATATATATATATATATAAAGTTTACATTTCTTAATTCATATTTATTTTAAAGGTATAATATTCCTAAAATTAATTTATTTAAATTTTATTTTTATTTTTGAAATTTTATTTAAGGATTACAAATATATATATATATATATATATATATATATATATATATATATATATATATATATAAAGTCTATATACATATATATAAAGTGTATATTACTCCATTCTTGTTTATTATTCATGTTTTTCTTAGTTTTTTTTTTTTATTTGAGATTTCATTCTTATTTTCTCTTCTCATTTATTTTTGTTCATCTGTTCCACCTTCCGGTACCTATATCACATTGCTCCTGCCTCGGATTACAAACTTACAGTTATATATATATATATATATATATATATATATATATATATATATATATATATATATATATATATATATAGAGAGAGAGAGAGAGAGAGAGAGAGAATGAGAATGTGAAGTTAGTTGAGAAGGACAAAAACGACGTCATTGTTTTAGTAGATGTCAATGCAGTCAACACCTCTACACGGTGATTTACTGTGTGTAACCGTGTTCCATAATATATTTCGAGCTGAGACCTCTTTACCAAATTCGAGGTGTTTCAATTCTCTTGAAACTCGTGTGGTCTCAAGAACTGGTAATATTGTATTGCTTTTCATTACTGCAGAAAATGGCACAGTGAATCCACGGCAAATAGAGTTAAATGTTTTACATTGTGAAATAGTTCACTTTAAATGCATTTGTTATTGTTATATTTATTTATTTTAAGTTCATTGGAGTGTGTTAGATTAATTTAAATTAGTTGTTGATATATTAATTTATTCCAATGTTAAAATTTATAAATCAATCCGTTAACGATTTAAAAAAATTAAATATTTGTTCTGAAGAAGAATTAATCTGGACCTATATGTAGATGCGTGCAGAACAGGAGACTTCGATATTATGGTCATGTTGAAAGAAAGGATGAGAGTGAGTTCTTGAGTCAGTAGATGTTAAACATTTATGGTCGAGTTCACAGGGTAAAGGCCAGAGAAACCACGAGGAAGTGATAAAAGTGGACTTGAGAGAATGAGGGATCAATAATAACCTGGTCTGGGATAGGTTAGTTCTAAAGTCAATTCCTGAAAGAAGTCTAACACATACCAGCATATGAGACTAACGTTAAACTGATGATGACTTGGCGTGTCAAAATACTCCTTTTTTCTCCCGAAATCTAGCACATAGGATAGAAGCTCGCAGCCAATATCTGGTCACAGAATACCGGTAAATAATTACATCATTTTGTTTAGTCTGAAAAGCTTATTCACAAATCCAAGAAGGTCATTTTATTTTTGCTAAAACAAGCAAAACCTATGAAAAAAAAATTGAAAGAATATCGAGTCGTTTTCGAAGAATGGAGATCGGATTATCTGCTTGTCTTATCTCCCAACGCATTACGTACCTGTACCTGGTACGGCATTCACCCTGGGTGGTTTGAATCGACTTCCTCTGAAGCAGGAAGTTTTATAGGAGTGTCAAATTCACGAGTCGCAGGTATATCCCGGTTAGAGCAAATGACGACGGATGTTTTTTTGCAGTTCTTGCAGGGAGGTGTCGACGTCCTCCTACACTACAGTGCCTGGTATTCCCAAATGGTCACCCATCTGGTATTAACCAGACTCAGCGTTGCTTAACTACGGTGATCTAACGAGAACCGATGTATCAACGTGATTATTCCACATTACTTTTTCGGCTCGAACATCTCTTTATAAACCAATGATAAACATATCTCGTAAGTCTTAAATTGTTTATGTTTATTATTATTATTATTATTATTATTATTATTATTATTATTATTAGTAGTAGTAGTAGTAGTAGTAGTAGTAGTAGTAGTAGTATTATAATAATAATAATAATAATAATAATAATAATAATAATAATAATAATAATAATAATAATAATAATAATAATAATAATAATAATAATAATAATAATAATAATAATAATGATAAGTCTATTCTTTCTTCTCTTGTTTTATTTTATTCCTCAGTGCGATGGAATTCTCTGCGACGGATCCTCTTTTGCCAATTCGGCGTCCACCGTGGTCGATTGTCGTAAAATCGACGAGTGGCAAATCGGGTTTTTCCGTATCGGTCTCGTATCTAAATCTCAAGTAGAAGAAATCTTCGAGCAGGTCCGCGCCAAACATAATAGCGACAAGTTCATGTCTCCGCATCTGACATTGCATAGTGCAGCCTGCGATCGCGGCCCGGAATTTGGGGGACATATCAATGCTGCATTCGAAGAGGGAGAGGACGACGAAAATGATAAACCACATGGCGATAGTGATGATCACAGTTTTGGTGAGGTTAAGCATAATTCTAAAGAATCTGGCATCCGTGCGTGCATTTCCGAGGAGCTTTCTCTGAAGTTTGTAGATCCCGTTGACACAAGTTTAGTCACATCATCGGAGAAAGGGAAACAGGAAAAACAAGAGCCGGATCAACAAGAGGACGAACGAATCAACCAGTTGATTACAAATTTGAGAGACATAATGAATGATCTTCGTGGACAAAGAAACGATTTTCTGCTAGAACCGGAAGTAAACGAGTCACTTTCAAAATGCAAGTACAGATCTACTGCAAGCGATGAAAAAGTAAACACCGCCGATAATTACGACAATGATGACGATTATGAGAAAATGAACTTCAACCAAGAAATAAACTCGACTTCTGAATCACTTACCTCCCACAAAGCACTTAACGAAGTCCTTGGTATCGTAGACTCGAACGATGCCGGAAGTGACGAACCGCTGACGTCACTTAAATCTCGCAGAAGACGAGAGTTACAAGAAGAGATTAATAATTGCGTATTGAACCGAGGAGATAAAACAAGTGACAGCAACGGATCTAGTAAACGTCGAAAGAATCTAAATAATTCTTCGAATGGTATATATACAACGACTTTAAAAGTAAATATCGATCAAAACGGACACGCCCATCAGTCGACACACCCATTCGCCGACACGCCCATCAGCCGACACGCCCATCAGCCGACACACCCATTTAATGGTTCAAAAGAATATAACCATGGCGGGGAAGCTTCTGGGATAAGATCTTCCACTCCGCTACTAGAACATATAAGCTTCCAAAAGCCAGAACATAGGGAGAGAAATCCAAGAAGACGTCTTGGCCCACCAATTAAGGTTGTTGACAATGACGTAGCCGTATTGGAAGTAGAAAATGGCGAAAAAACGCATCGGAATTCATTCGACCAATCTCTCGTGGGTTCGCGCTCGGAATTCCCAGATAACCAAGACAGAGTTTACTCTTTCACGTTGACTGAAAGATTCGAGAAACGAATTTCTGACAGACCAAAGCAGACGATATCACCGCCAATGTCACCTTTGTTTGAACGCATCACGTCGCTCACTCAACGAACACAACTTTGATTTAGCGCGAAAAATGGAGTCGTCCAACATTTTGATATACGATTTTGTAGTTTGTTTCTCGCGTAAAGTCTTTCCATCATGTGTAAGGAAAGCAATTGCTTTTCAAAATGGCCTTCTTCAACAGTGATCAAATATGTAAGATATAACTATAAAATGCAATAAATAAATAGTTCTTTTTTTGTCAATTGTTCTTGTTTGCTTGCGTTCAGCAAAAATATAAGCACTATTATTTTTTTTGCATGTTTTTTTATTTTGAGCGATTCCTTAAGTATTCACAATAGTCGTTTTATTATATTTAAACGATGGTTTAGACGAGGTGCTTTTAGATATTTGTTTTAACTGGTCATTTTTATTTTCGGTAAAGGGTCTCAAGGAAGCAGCGCATATGCTGGGCGACAATCGTCTCTTAAGTAGACCTACTATAGAATTAAATACAATATGGTAATCATACAAATTATTATAAAAAGTAGAGCAAAAGACCATTAAGCCCATCTTATGTATACTCCCCTCCTTCTCGAATTAAGCACTGTCGTTAATTATATCACCTGCTACTATTTAGCATAATGCAAAGCTCTTTGTAAATAAACAAATGGAGCACTGTCTTATAGTGGCCAATGTTTATATAAAACATTGAGATATCATTTAAAAACGGCGACCTTCCCGTGGTCTAATGGTTAGAACTGTCGACTATCAACTAGATGGTTATAGATTCGATCTCTGGATTAGGATGGGTGCCAGTCTAGCCGCACTTAAGAGCTGTGATAGAGCGAAACAGTCTGTCTGTGGATAACAATCTATCTATCTATCTATCTATTTATCTATCTATCTATCTCTCTCTCTCTCTCTCTATATATATATATATGTATATATATATATATGTGTGTGTGTGTGTATGGGTGTATATATATATATATCAAGATTAGGCTTAAAACTCCCAAAATTCACACTAGAATTTTCAACATGGATCGGTGGTGCAACGGATGAATGCGTTAAGTAACAGTCACTTCTAATTGACAGTTGAAGGTTCAATCCTCACTACAGGTGATACTAACTGAGAGCACATTAAAAATACTTTACACTTCTATCCGGGAACAATCCCCCTATCAGCATATCCTCCTCATGACTTGTGGGGCTGACGTCATGGATGGATAGAAGTTTGGACCGTCGACAAAACAACCCAATTCTAATCTAAACCTAAAGCACTTGTCTGTCGATTCTAGCCACATAGAGTAACTGTGATATATATGCTGAAATACACCAATATTCTGCTTGCTAAAAAAATATCATCTTTGAAATATTTAATTTTTAGACGTAGCACCTACAGAAATACACATGGGAATTCTATTTATAAAAATACTTTTGCCTATTCGATTCATTTAGATGTAGTATTAAAAATGTTAAACAATTACTTTCGCATATCGTCTCCAAACAATACATAAGATCCCCGTACCTGTTCAGGTATTATTTTACTTTTTGAGAACTTCGACAGAAGTAAAAAATAAAACTAAAAAAAAAGAGAACTTGAATGTCTACTAGAGAGAATTTAAATGCCTACAAGAGAGAACTTGAATGCCTATTAGAGAGAATTTGAATGCCTACAAGAGAGAACTTGAATGCCTACTAGAGAGAATGTAAATGGCTACAAGAGAACTTGAATGCCTACAAGAGAGAATTTGAATGCCTACAAGAGAGAACTTGAATGCCTACTAGAGAGAATTTAAATGCCTACAAGAGAGAATTTGAATGCCTACTAGAGAGAATTTGAATGCCTACAAGAGAGAACTTGAATGCCTACTAGACACTTACCTAGAGTGTCTAAGGTGTCTCTGTACAGGGGTTTGTCAGGACAACCTGACATGAGGATACTTATCCTACAAATAAACCCTGACTAAATATTCAAAATAACATAGTATTCGTAGCTCAAATAAGATCCTCTTAGTATGACTAACAAACACTGGCTTATACTAAGAATGGAGCACATTCTCTAAGTGATGTTGCCTCTAGTAACATCACTAAGCTGGATATTCCACCAGACTAGATGATTATTTTCATCCTGGAATCCGGTAAGACCAAAAGACCACAAGAAAGATATATCATAACATAGTAAACTGATCAATTGGGAAGAGGAACATTATGTTCTAACTTCTTTACTAACCTAACGTTTGACAGGTAAAAGAAGAACTTTAATGGAATATTCGAATATCTATGTATCTCATATAAAAATCAAGTGTTATCCCCAGGAACGGCCCCCTGATTTCTGAGAACTTCGACTGAATTAAAATAAGCCAAGCAGATATATAATCTTATATAAACACATTGAGATCTCAGGCAACTGACAACTTGAACTTTTTATGTTATTTATATATATATATATATATATATATATATATAATTTTTTATTATATATTTCTAATTTTATTTAAATTTGCTGACACATTTACAAGTTAGTATTAATTGTTTAACCCACTTTAAATTTTATTAACAACAGCACACGATCTCTGTTTTAACATATTTCTGTGTATGTATGTAGCACTGCGGTAGAGAAATCTTTGCGGTGGCATCTCATACAAACAGCTGTGTTGTGTTGATGATACGTAGTCGTAGCATTAGTTTTTTCCACTCTACGCTCTGCTACTAATGATAATTTACTTGTTACAAAAATCTAGTCATGGACACACACACACGTCCGTTTGTCCAAACGGACATCTTTGATTTCCCAGCCAATGACCAACAACAGCAACAACGAGCAAAAAGTTCAATCTAATAACTTATCACAAAGGATTACAACTCTTATATCTCAATACAAGGGAGATAACTTAACAGTCGTGACCGTCACAGTGGAGTTGATTTTCTTATGTTCCTCTTTCCTTTTGTTACCGTCGTCGTAATAGTTGTTATGGGTGGACAGAAAAACAACAGTACACAATATCTGTTTTCATATATTTCACTTTTTAAATTTATTTTTCTCTAAAATTGCTCTTAGCATCATTGCATGTATACTAAAATATTGCAAATTCCCCTCCGTGGGGTGAGTGAAAGAAATTCTCCGGAAAACTCCGACAAATAAGAACCACGAGAAAGATCAGACTAGTTTATTTCCCACATTACACTCGAGCCTTCTTTTAATGATATTCTCTCTTAACACGTTAACTTAATTACTAGTGAAAATTTCCACGTAACTAACACACCCAACATCATATTACTACAACTGGACGATCAAGCCATGTCATCACTATGATATACAATAAAAGTTAAATTTTGAAATAATTGTCCAATAATTGATATATTTTAATATTTATAAATATTTTCTGCATAAAAAAAACAGTTGAGAAAAGGTTAATCTATCTCTATGAGAAGCGTTATCGGTTGGTCTGTCAGGCTTAAGTTTTAAATAGCAGTTTCTGTGGTCTGTAAAACGTTCTCTGCAAGAACTTGTCTTGCTACCAACACTGTAAAGAACTCTCCTCTATTCTCTGTGTGTGCCGAAAGACAAACGAAACTTCCATGAACAGAGTTTCCTTCCAAGAACTTCACACACGTGGAACACATTACTGCGATACTGCTTTCTTACAGACTACAAAATGGTTGTTTTCAATTTATTTACCTCCCCAGGAGGTTAGGCACAAGGCCAGTTTTATCTTACTCCCACAAGGTAAGATGTGACCCAAGGTCGAGTCGGGAAAGTGGGACTTGAAAAGCCAGCGCCCGAGAAGGTGAACACTCTGGCTATTAAAACTTGCCTGGGCAGCCCCGTCGACATTCCCCGGTAGGGGCGCCTCAGGCAGTAAGCAATTAACTTACTCCTCCCCAAAGAGGGGAGGCAAAACCTGGGAGGGTGGACCTCCTAGAACTGCACAGGACAAACCCACAGACCGGCGGAATCAAGCCCCGAAGGAGAAGACGAGACCGGTCTATAGGGTGCAGTATCGATCGGAACAGATACTACACTTTTTTCCTAGCCAAAAGGCCGAGAACGGCTGTACTTTTGTTTTCAAGTCTAATGTAGTGTCGTCTTCTGAATTAATCAAGCATCGTTCTCAATCCTTTCATGGTACTGTTCCATCATCTAACTGACAATCTCATTAATTCTTGTTATCGAGTGGCTTATGGCCTTGGTAAGTGGTGAACCACTAATATAAAAATGCTTAAGTTTTTAAAAGCATTATTCATTGTCCTGAAGCGGAAACCGTGTTACGGATGAAATAGACCAGGCCCAGTTGTCTAGTGTACTGCGACTCTCGCTAACAAGTAAATGTAAATAACGCCGGGAGATGAACGTGACAACACAATGAGACACACTGGAAATAAATACGTCTCTTTTTTCAACGGTAACATGACTCAGTGAGCTATTAAAAGTAGGGATGCTCTAGTGGACGATGCTAGTGATTTCTACTGGCAGTGTTGGCATGTCGCCTGTGGTCATAATTCACTAAGGGACTTGACTGTACTGTCGTCAGCAAGTCGATGTTGACATTGCGGGCAGGAACCTACTTGATGATGATGATGATGATGATGATGATGATGATGATGATGATGATGATGATGATGATGATGATGATGATGATGATGATGATGATGATGATGATGATGATGATGATGATGATGATGATGATGATGATGATGATGATGATGATGATGATGATGATGATGATGATGATGATGATGATGATGATGAAAAAGAAGAAGAAGGCAGCAGCAGCATTGGAAGGTCGTAAGTCATGTTAGAATTATTTAAGGGTCGGCTTAATGATCTGTAAGTGGAAATTTTGAATGTAGCAAAGAGTTCTAGCCTTAGTGGTGATGGTGCTGCTACTGACAGTCGGCGCCAGGTCGATGCTGGAGCTGAGACAGGATTGGATGCTGCTGGCAAGATCGCTGCGGCTAGTCGTAGTCATCGGGGATAGCCGTGAGGCGGATACTACTAATGCTGACTGTCTTGTGGGTCATGTTATTTATCTACCTCCCACAGCGATAAGATGTGACACACGGTCGGAAAGTGGGATTTGATAAGTCAGCACCCTAGAGGAAGAACAGTTTGACCTTTAAAAATTGCCTGGGCAGCCCGTCGTCATTCCCCGGTATGTGGGCCTCAGGCGATTAGCAATAGACTAACCCCTTCTGAAAGACTGAGAGGACAAAGCCTGTGAGGGTGGACCTCCTAGAACTGCACAGGACAGACCTATAGATCGGTGTAAATCAAGCACCGAGGGCCAAGACGATACCGGTCTATAGGGTGTAGTATCCATCGGAATAGATACTACACTTTGTTCCTGCTGCTGATCATACCTAGGCTGATTGGTCAATGAAAAGGGAGATGCGCGAAGAAAGACGGAATAACGTTCACCTTTGTTACATGCGTCGAAGTTATTAATGAGTTAACTTCCGGTTTTGTTAATAGGAGTGCCGAGTTGGAAACGGGGTATGATAGGTCAGTCATGCTTTAGTTTGAAATAGCATTTTCTGCGGTTTGTCACATGTAGGTTTGAAATCGTATTTTCATCGCTAAAGTCGCCGATTGAATGGACGCCTCCGAAGTATATCCGTTCCGGTAATCAAGCAGATTATATAAAAACAGTTTTATTGTCTTGGGTGTCGTGCGTGGGAGATAATTTTTGCCTATCTGTTACCCACTCACGGGACAAGGTGCGTCATGACCGAATATTTCAGATTCCTAAGTAAAAAGGAATTTAGATCTTCACTTCCGAAAAAAGCGCCAAAAGTATTTATGTTGACAAGAATAATGGATCTAGATTAGTTTTAAGCGAAGTTAAAAGTGACAATCTTATCGTAAATACCTAAGGCGCCTCTGTAAGACCGCGACTATCGTTTTGCCATTTATTCACCTGTATTTATCGTTATTACAAAGCCGATCCTGTTGACAAAAGGGGGATTTTGTTTTCTTATCGAAATGGAAACATTAAGATGTAATGATAGGAGGAATAAGAAGTAGGGAGGTGGAAGTTCAAGGATCAGAAAAACGTTTATTTGTTTTATTCAGAAAAAGAAAAAAATGTTCAGAAGTTTTTAAACAATAAATATTTTAGCTGCGTCCATGCAACTAAATGAGAGACTCTGTCTGTCAGTCGTTTGTCACGCTTAAGTTTCAATATAATTTTTCGTCGAGTATCAACTTCATAATAATAAATAATTTGGTAGGAAAAAAAAAGAAAGAAGAAATTAAAGTAAAATTAGGTTACCTATCTCCGATTTTTCTTAAATCTAATTAATTTCGGAATAATATTTCATCACTGGAGTTGACCAGTATTGTGTTATTGTTTCAAAAAAAAATAAAAATAAACAAACTTTTTTTGTTTTTTGATATAATGCCCTTGTTTATAGGTGTTATCCGCGGAGATGTATTGGCGGTTATGAATTCAAATTCTGGTTGTAGAACGAAGACGCATTTGGCATGCTCGAAGTTTAAGAAAATGGGTCGTTCATTTAAAAGCATTGGTGGGTCAGTATTATTAAAATTGAAAATAGAAGCATTATCAATGCAAGATTAATTAATTTTACTTCTTAAAGGACATTATATCAAAAAACAAAAAGGTTTGTTTATTTTTTAAATTTGTATTGATAAATGCTTCTATTTTCAATGTTAATAATACTGAACTACCAATGCTTTTAAATGAACGACCCATCTTTTTAAATAATATATATATGTATAATTTATTTTTATTATTATTTTTACACACACAACAGTAATCCGTGTACGCGTTTCATAGTTTTACTTATCGTCAGCACATCTCTACTTTGACCGTCTCGAAACCACGGTGCCTGTGGCCTAGTAATTTACCTCTGGTCCAGATCCACTGTCAAATTTAAGTGTGATTTTTAACGCCTTGAATCTAAATAAAACTATAAAACTATGACACGCGTATACAGATTACTTTTATGTGTAAAAAAAAATAAAAAAATAAAATAAAAACAAATAATAATATACGTCCCGGGGGAGGGGGACGACAAAATGCAGAAAAATGGATTTAAATAGGAAAATAACCCTATCACCGCTAAGGTAGCGATATGTAATTGAATTAGTGTACATTCGTTCTATGGCGATAAAAAACAATAACATAAAATATATATATGATGGACTCTCCCGTCGATTTTGACGTATGAGTGCCCCGCCAGGGGCTGCCCGCGCGTGAATTTGTAATTGCAAGGGTTGCGCAATCACCAACAACCGCTCTCCTGAGTCGGCATTGCTTGATTCCAATGGCAAGAAGTAATACAAGACGACTGGAAACAATGCCGAGATAAGCAGAGAGCACATACAGCACCTGGTATTCCCAAATGGGCACCCATTTAGTACTGGCCAGGCTCGACGCCGCTTAATATATATATATATATATATATATATATATATATATATATATATATATATATATATATATATATATATATATATATCAGCCAACGAAGGTATATTGTAACAAAGACGTAAGGGCTACTGAGAATTAGGGGCCAGATTAGTGTCAGCGAATCTGAATAATTCAGATCGTCCCGGAGCAGACAACAGCAGGTTGTATTCTCTTGCAAACAAGTGACGATGTTCTGTTTATCTTCTTAAGATCAGATTAAGTTAATACTTCTAAATGAAGTCCATAATATCACGTGACACAAAGAAGGAACATAAAAAAGGAACCTGATATTTCACGTGTATGTTCATGTGTCGCAGACAGAATCTTTGCCGGACAATATATATATATATATATATATATATATATATATATATATATATATATATATATATATATTAATAAATTATTAATTTAAAAACTAAAGTTACATATTCAGGAGACGTACTATGGTTTTATTGACGTTGATCGACCTTTCCTGTTTAGAAAAAGCCGTTACAATCCATCCCAAATCCTGAGCAATTCGCGAAATGAAGACAGATCGAAAAATGGAATTCAACGATAACCTGTTTAATCGTCCAGTGAATTTGATCATGTATCCCTTTTCCATTCTTGTCAACACACACACACACACACATACACACACACGACAAAATCTCCAACGACTTCCTTGAACAATACGGAAGACGTTCTATGCGCGTTTCTCCCCCGTCCTTTTACAGTTCTCTTCTTTACTCCAGCTTTTTTTGTTTATTTGCTTTTTACACCTGAGGATGATTCGACGAAGAATCGAAAAGGTTCGTGAAACCTGTGAAACCTATGGAAAATTTATTCATTTATTTGATTTTAATACAAAAAAGACCATCAGAAAAATTGAAAAAATAAAAAAGGTGTAATTAAACAGACGAATTCTGTTATCTTTAATATATATATATATATATATATATATATATATATATATATATATACTTACAGGGGTTCGAGTCCGGCGACAGGTATGAATAATTCTTCTCTACACTGACGATTCCCGTAAGAATGAAACGTACACTTATGTAGATAAAAACGAATATTTATAATTATATATATATATACTGATTATCCCTTAAATAATGTAGAGACTAGCGTAAATTTATGGAAACAAACTAATATAATGACTGTATAAGTAAATTGACTTACAAGAAAAGTAATTTTCCATCGAACGACTTGCGACTAAAATGTTTGTTTTTTTGTTTGTTTTTGTTTGTTTTTGTTTTTTTCATATAGTTTTAATGGTTGAAAAACTTCTAAGACGATACACACACAAACACACACACATATATATATATATATATATATATATATATATATATATATATATATATATATATATATATATCGAGAGAGTGTCACGAAAGATTGTGAAAATAGAGAGCTCCGTGGTCTTCAATGAAGCTTGCATAAACAATGACTTGCTGCCGAACTATATATATATATATATATATATATATATATATATATATATATATATATATATATATATATATACATGGACGGGGGCACCGGGGCCGGGGAGGGGCTGAAGCCCCCTCTCTTTTTGACTTACCCCCCCCTACTTTACGGTCATCCATAATTAAGTTGATATGCATGTGTTTAACCGCCCCCCCACTTTTTAAGAAAAGCCCCCCCCCCCACTTTCATAACTGTCTCGCCGGCCCTTATATATATATATATATATATATATATATATATATATATATATATATATATATATTATGTAAACAAATTTACGACATATTCATTTGCATACGTTCCAAGAATTCAAGATAAACAACAGTTTCGTGTATGATCGTTTCTGAGACGATATGGATTTTTATTGATATCAAATCACTTAATCAGCACAGGGAAATACACCAACTTTGAAGTTAAAACATAGCCTGAAGGCTTTCAGTTATAGAGCAATTCTATAGGATGAGGGAGTGTTGGGATATGATAAGTACAACCCACTTCGAATAGTATACAAAACAATGAAATCGAACATATACAAAGACACAAGAGGGGAAAGAAAGACCGTCAAAAATAAATGTATAGTAAAAAACATACATCAATAGCACAAAGAATTTTTTTTTTACAATTTTTTTCAAAAAGAAATACAAAAATATATAAGTATTTATAGTGAAAAAAAAAAAATAAACAAATTTGTCAATATTTTCATTCAAGAGATATTCTATATATATATATATAGAGAGAGAGAGAAAGATATATACACGTGACGGGAAAAATTATGCTTCGTCCGTGTTCGCAATCATTATTTATCTAGTTATATTACTAAAGGTTTAAGTGCAGGAAAAAAACAAAATTATATATAAATATTGTCATTTTTCACACATTTTGGTTACCACGGCATTTCATTTTCATGAACTATCGTGTACCTTACCCCATATATATATATATATATAGAGAGAGAGAGAGAGAGAGAGAGAGAGAGACAGAGAGAGAGAGAGAGAGACTGTCAGTTTAAGATTTTTATTACTCTTTAAAACCTAATGTGTGACAAATTAGCTAACCTATCTCTGATTCATTCAGATTAATCTTTAGTTTCTCGCTTTGTGTGTATCAATTTCATGCCCACTCCTATTTGTTGTTTGTTTATCCTGGTCAGTTCCTATGTCTTCTTCCCTCTTATCACCTTTTAACCCCTCCCCCACCGCCTCCCCCATACTAGCTCAGTAGGTGTGAAAGTGAAAAAGAAAATAAATAAAAATATAAAAAGATAATATACAAGGTAATTTATAAGTCTCTCTCTCTCTCTCTCTCTCTCTCTATATATATATATATATATATATATATATATATATATATATATATATGTGTGTGTGTGTGTGTGTGTGTGTGTGTGTATATATATACAGGGTGATTCATAAGTCACTTAGCTATTTATTTTTGAAATTCTAAAGTTAAAAAATACGGTAATACAAAACAGAAAGTTTATTCAACAAATTCATTCATGGGAGTTTAAAATTACAGCAGATTTTCAAAATGTCCACTTTCGTTCTGCATGCATAGCTCCATTCTTTTTTGCAAGGAATTTACGACTCTTTGTAGCATATTTGGTTGATTATGAAATAAATATATATAGAAACAAATATATAAACGAACAAATTTAAAATAACAAATAGCAGTAATTAGAGAGTAAGATAACAATTATCAAAAGTTCATAGTATGTTTGTGCTTCATATGGTAATTATTTTAAATAGCTAAGCGAAGTGACTTATGAATCACCCTGTATATAAGAAACAAAGAAGAATGTGTCACTTACTTGTCATATTTCAACGTCACTTAAAGTCTTCTCATATGGTCCAATCGGATCACTCTGTCCTCATCCCATGTGTGTGCCTTCAAAATAAAATTATTTCCAAATCTTCACTTTTTCTGAACACGAACGAAACCAGTCAAATCTCTTTTTTTGTTTTTCTCCTGCACTTTAACCTGTTTACCGTTTGTCATTTTTCACACACACAGACACTAACACACACACACACACACACACACACACACACACACACACACACACATATATATATATATATATATATATATATATATATATATATATATAAGTGACGGGAAAAATTATGCTTCGTCGGTGTTCGCAATCGTCATTTATCTAGTTATATTACTAAAGCATTCACATAAAATCATAGAATTTAAGTAAATTATTAGTATCATTTCTGATGACCTAAAAACACCCACAATTGACATTTTATTATAGAGTGAAAAAAAATTTTCCGAATTGTTTTTACGCGGCGAGGAATGCTGAGGTGATTACCTGACTTGATATTTGCTTTCTTGTTTCACTTATCACTTAAAATGGTTTCTATCTGGGATCTAGAAAAAGGCACGTGTTTTACTCGCTAACCTTTGCGTGGCGGGATGGAAGTACATATATTTATTTATATTACTAGTGAATAGACATTGGTATATATATATATATATATATATATATATATATATATATATATATATATATATATATATATATATACCATGTATTATCATTGTTTCCGAGATCTTAATCCAGTGAAACTCCGATATATATATATATATATATATATATATATATATATATATATATATATATATATATATATATATATATATTGATGCATGTTTGATTAAAAACAAGGAAAATTCCTGTTTTATTTCTTTTTTGATCCATCTTTTAATGTTGACGGACTAATGATCTAATGTTCTGTTCGAGTGTGAACAGGAACTCGCCAAAACTGCTAACGTTTTCGACTCCCATGAGTCTTCCTCAGACACGTGAGGAGTTATGCAAACTAAAACTGGTGAATTTATTGAGAAACTCGACTAAAACTTTTTTTTTAATATATTAAAGGCATTTCTAGTATACCTTCTCCCCCCTCATATCGAGCTTGATTAATGGTGGGTTTGTTTGCTCGAATGAGTAAGGCTTCAATTATGGGGAGGCGCAGGTTGCAATTTGAGACGGCGAGGATGACAGCGTTTTTGACTAATATGTCCTTGAAATCTTTTTTAGGGGGGTCGTGTTCGACCAAGTGTTAATAAATAGAGCTATGGGGGAGGAGAGGTGCCATGTAAGGCGACGAGAGATACTAGTCCTAGTCATACCATTATATGTGTTGTTTTTTAGACGCATTCTTCCATTGGGCATTTAAATACATACACATCATTACTAGTTTTTAGTAAACCGTCCCCCAAGGTCGGTTTATTTCTTATTGATAAGTTAGTTGTTTTAAATTTTTTATAGTAAATAGTGAAACGGAGTTTATGGTTTTTGTCAGTAGAGGAGATATGTTTATATATATATATATATATATATATATATATATATATATATATAAGATGTGTATATTTGGTCAGCGTGTCTTCATAAAGGGAGACATTGTTAAACACTACATAATTCATCTGTTAATCTTTCTGGATCTTTATTGATGTTTTAGATTATTCTGGTTATCTTTTTTGTTTCATAAGCAAAAAGATTATAAAGGTTCCAAATGTATCACGAGCGCTTTCGATTCGTTCAGGAATCATCTTGATGTGACATTAAAAAATTATGAATTAGAAGCTGGAGAATTTTTAAAAAAGCAACAATATTCAATAAAAACAACCAAGACACGCATGACTTGATCTATCGAGTCAACAACGAACCAGTGTCGTACCAGCTAGGAGTCCACAACTTATAACCCGGGCTTACGGGGGAAACACACACACACACACACACACACATATATATATATATATATATATATATATATATATATATATATATATATATATATATATATATATATATATATATATAAGTGTAATAATTTGAAAATCAACAATCGTGCAATTTAAAAGAAAAATTCATTTATTTAATTTTTTTTTATTTTGCAAACTTTCGTCGTAGAACAATTTTGTCAGTCAAGACTGTCTCATAGTATTTTTTTTTCTTCCTCCTCATTTTGATGGTATTAACCCCGATGGGTCGAATCACGATATGAGCAGAAAGAGACGTCAAGTTCTAAAAGACGTTAGGATAGCATAACATCGCCAGAACTACACTTATTCTAATGTCTTTTTGTTCCTGCGACAACTTAGGCACAAATTTCGCAGCTACTCTGTGCATGTTCAAATCATCACGCAAAATTGCATGTGCCGAATCTTTACTCACTTCGACCTCTTTGGGGATCTCCCGCACGGTTGAACAACGATCTTCCATTATTAATTTCGCACCCTCTCAACAACAGCTGCACTCCGAGCAGTTTGGGACCTGCTAAAACGCTGGTCACTCTCCGCTGACGTGGAGCCATTTTGAATCGATTGAATCACTCCTTAGTGTGTGTTACACCCATCGCATCTTCTCCAAACCCCTGCTAAATCTCACGAATTGTTTTGCTTTGAGAATCACTAAGCTTTTGACAAAAATTGATGCAGTACTTTTGCTCAACACGTTCAGTAATCTTGAGAGAATCGGTAGCACCTCACTCAGCGACCGACAGGCAGCGACTAACTCGTAAGAAGGCGGTGATAAAATTCACACATGCGCATGAAGGTGTCTTCCTTCACTTTGTAGAGTATTGATTTACTCCTCTCCAGGAGTTAGGCACAAGGCCAGTTTTTATCTTACTCCCACAAGTAAGATGTGACCCAAGGTCGGGTCAGGAAAGTGGGGTTTAAAAATTGCCTGGGCAGCCCCGTCGGCATTCCCCGGTAGGGGCGCCTCAGGCAGTAAGCAATAAACTTAATCCTCCCCAAAGAGGGGAGGCGAAGGCTGGGAGGGTGGACCTCCTAGAACTGCACAGAACAGACCCATAAAGCGGCGTAAATCAAGACAATACCAGTTTATGGGGTGCAGTATCCATCGGAACAGATACTACACTTTGATCTTAGCCAAAAGGCCAAATTTCGCACGGAAAAAAATTACGGTCGGATACTTTTTAGACAGGCCTCGTAAAAGAGGGTTTGTTGTTATTTTCGTGCGACGGTTTTCGTTACTTACAAATACAATATAGGATGTCGTCTTAACACCCGCGGATAAGACCGGCTCACATACTAGAACATACACGCAACGTGATATTATAAATCCTATTTAGATGTACGGACTGAACCTGATCTTAAGAAGAGGAACAGAACATCGTCACTTGTTTGCATACGAATAGAACCTGTTGCTTTTAGAAGCGTATCTCAAAAAGGGATACTTAAAATGGAATCTTAGATGCTTATTATTATTTGTACTCACTAGGAGTTCTCACACAAGTCATCAATGATTGCTCACCGACAACCGGTGGTATTCCCTGGAGTCTGAGTGACAACAAGTCTCCCCAGATTTCCAGTATTCTCCACCTCTTTTTGATAGCCACCGCAAATAACCTTGCAGCATCGCAACAGCCGTTTACCATTGATTTATCGCTGGTAAGGACCATTGGTCTTCGCTGGGATTTGGGTGGCAATAAGCCTCCCCAAGGTTCCAGCACGCTCTGCACTTTCAGTGGAGGTCTGGTTTTTGCTGTCCCTCCTCGGTCTTCTCATCCTCCGTGAGCCTATGCAAATATTGTGGTGTCAGCCTAGGCTGGTACCATTTTTTATTTTTTATTTATTTTTTTAATTTTATTTTTATTAATTTTTTAAATTTTATTTATTTATTTATTTTATTAAAAAAAAAATTTTTTTTAATTTTTATTTATTATTTTTTTCATCATCATCATCATCATCATCATCATCATCATCATCATCATCATCATCATCATCATCATCATTATTATTATTATTATTATTATTATTATTATTATTATTATTATTATTATTATTATTATTATACCTTCTATCTCTGTCTCACTATATCTTTCTCATTCGTTTTTTTCTTCTTCTCTTTTCCGGATGCATTGATTTATTTTATATCCTCCAATCAACGCGTTCCTTCATTGGTCCGCCCGCTAAGAGACTCACTCAAAACACTTTTCTTGTTCTTATCTTTGTTTATCTAATAGACACCCCGTCTTTCTTTACTTTTTTTTTTATCTGAGCTCAACTGCACCAATTGAACTTGATTCAGACATTATGATTAACAGGCTTTTAAAATGTCTGTTTTACGCTAAAAAAAAGGCCTTAACACATACAGCGATAATAATACAAATACCACCACATATTCATACTACTACTACTACTACTACTACTACTACTACTACTACTACTACTACTACTACAACTTCGTTTCAATATATATATATATATATATATATATATATATATATATATATATATATTAATATGTATATATATATTTGTTATGTAATTTAATTTAGGCTTTATTTTTATAAATGTCTCATCTGTATTAACAATAACGTAATATTTTGAGATAAAAAATTGCTCTTTATAAGGTCTTGTGTCTTTTGTCAAATAAAAATTTCTCA
The DNA here is from genome assembly GCA_963556195.1 of Sepiola atlantica. Classification (NCBI taxonomy): domain Eukaryota; kingdom Metazoa; phylum Mollusca; class Cephalopoda; order Sepiida; family Sepiolidae; genus Sepiola; species Sepiola atlantica. The sequence goes on along the minus strand of OY744533.1, from coordinate 72,976,613 downwards.
ATTTATATATATCCTTATTAATAAAGTAGTTATTCACAGACACAAGTTTCGCCGTTACTGCGGCCTATCAGCGTGGTTGACTATGACAGTGTTCGAACCTGCGATACTGTGACTGTGACATTTACGCTACGACACCTATCTGTAATTACGTAATAATTTATCGTTTATAAAGTTATTTTTGTTGTTATTGTTTTTTAGCGATAATTGTACTACTGGAACTTTTGCTCACCATGAGAATTACAGAGTTGCCTCCCTTTACATACGCAATTAATGTCACCCCACTTTTAGAAACGTGTACACACACACACACACACACACACACACACATATATATATATATATATATATATATAAATATATATATATACATACATATATAAATATTTTTGTTGTTTTCATTTACTTAAGGATAAAATAGTTATCCACGTATTTCGCCGTTACTGCAGCTCATCAGCGTGGCTATTACAAAGTTCGACACTGTGACTGTGACCGAGTGCGCTAACAAGTTATTTTTGTTGTTCAATTTATATATATATATATATATATATATATATATATATATATATATATATATATATATATATATTCCGGGAACTATCAGTGTGGAGGATGATTGCTTTGCCGGTTACACGATTCGAAACCCTCAGACGCAAGTCAGCATTTTAATACTTGAACGCCTAGAACGATCGAGCCAACAAAACAGTCACATTCAAGGGATATAATTAAGAGCTATTTATGTCTAAGTAAGCGGACACATGAAGAAGGATGCCAGAACAGTGTTCAACGAGACGTTGGCTGGAACTTTGCATAACGTATTTAAATTTTACAGCCTAATTATAATTCTCTTAAAGTATTAAAGGGGCTGTACAATATTACCATAAATATTATTAAATTCTTATTCACATACACATGTGTTTCATTCTTTTTCAGGGTACTATCAGTATGGAAGATAATTGCTCTGCCGGTCACACGATTCGAAACCTTTAGACTCAAGTCAACATGTTAATTTTGGCTGAATGCTTAGAACGATGCGGCTAACAAACCAACCACGTTGAAGGAATATATATATATATATATATATATATATATATATATATATATATATATATATATATATAAATATATATATATATGTATAGTAAGTAATACAACAAAGGAAAAGGATATAGGTCAATCTATAGAAAACAGAACAATAGAACAGGATATAGGAAGTAACACTAACCACACCTTTGTTCGTGGGAAGCCCAACGATTGGTTGGGAGAACAACAAATAATCTGATTGGTTAACTAGCTAGCCGTGTATATAAAGACACCCGGAAAAAATAACTCCATGCATTTTAGCCTGAAGATTCGCCCCCCCCCCTACCCCGGAGATGAAACGCGAGAGCTTCTGTGTAGCTTAAATGCCATAAAAATATTTTCACAGCTTACTACCTAGCTCTATTTACGTATCGAGCACTGTTGGCGTAAATACTGAAAATTGATACATAAAAAATGATATCTCCTTATAAAATGGTATGTGTGTATATATATGTATATATATATATATATATATATATATATATATATATATATATATATATATATATAGAGAGAGAGAGAGAGAGAGAGAGAGAGAGAGAGAGAGAGAGAAAGAAAGAGCGGACTCTATTAATTTTTGAGCAGTCTTATATATATACAGTTCGGATTCTGTATATTTTTACTCCGTGGATGTAAACTTCACTTGGATTACTATATATATATATATATATATATATATATATATATATATATATATATATATATATATATATATATATATATATATATATTTATTAAATAAGAAAAAAGAAAACAAATAAATACAGATATATATATATATATATATATATATATATATATATATATATATATATATATATGTGTGTGTGTGTGTGTGTGTGTGTGTGTGTGTGTGTGTGTGTGTGTGTGTGTGTGTGTGTGTGTGTGTAAATTAATAGATATATAACTAATAATAAAACTACAAATACGGCTCTTCGTAACAATAAGACACAGTCTCTTGAAGACGTTCGAGAGACCGAAAGCGCTAGAGGAATGGCCCACGACACAACGCTAGGTGGCATACTCCACCAATTAACATCCGAAAACCGAAAAATCGCTCGCCGCGTCAAGAAATTTACAAGAAAGATCGTGAAGTGAGAGAACTCCTTCGTCTTTAATGACGCTTGCATAAAAAATGACTTGCTACCGAACTATATATATATATATATATATATATATATATATATATATATACATATAATTACTATTTCATGTATCCACATAAAATTTTATAAGGAGATATCATTTTTTATGTATCAATTTTCAGTATTTACTTCAACAGTGCTCGATATGTAAGTAGAGCTATGAACACATATTTATGGCAATTTATATATATATATATATATATATATATATATATATATATATATATATATATATATATATATATAATATAATATATAGTGTTTAATTGGCATAAATATATTTTCATAGCTTACTATATATATATATATATATATATATATATATATATATATATATATATATATATATATATATAGTAGGACAATATACTGATAGAAATTATGCTACACAGAGGTGTCTGCGTTTCATCCTTACTGAGCATTTACGGGCTAAGTACACCCATTGTTGTTATTCATTGTTTTTTGGTGTTTGTAATATATCCACGTGGTGTTGAGTCTAGCTCATAGAATCACAGGGACATTCTATCGACATAAATGTATACATTATTTTTGTTTAGGGCGATAGAAACACATGAATGCATTCAGATATCTACGGTAAAGCATCTTGTAAAGGCTAGAGGGTGTTATTTCTATTCTAGCGATGTTTCCTTGCACCGGACTGCAGTAGCTGTGGTCGCCATTTCGAATTTCGCTAAAGTTCGCTAATGAGCCGTATTGTAAGATAATGAGAGTGGCAAAAAAGAATCGTGGACCATTGTGGGTGGGACGTCGAGAAAGAAATAAAGGCGACTTTATAACTGTTAAAAAGAAAAAGGTTCGGCAGTGCAGCAGGAACTGGAACAACGACGGTTTCAAAAACGCGAAGAGCCGAAACGCTTGGTGATCGGACTATCGATGTACCGGAAGAATGCGAGTTTTGTGTGCGCTGACTAAAAATGCGGAATGAAGGAATCCCCTGACTTGTACTTCACCAAAGCGCTTGTAGAACAATTGCTTCAGTTCACGCTCGGATAGACAATGCAGAGCAAATTACTTTCCAATCGAATGTATATACGAACGAGTTTCTAGCGTAAACCAAGTCTGTGACCTCAGCAAGAAAAAGACTTTCATGAGACAAAAGTATGTCAAAAGATTGTTTAATATGTGTGCGTAGCCGGCGTAAACCATCCGGTAATGGCAAATAAAGAAAACCAAAGTTTTTTTCATATACGTTCTGTTCTTTGTTATTCTTGTTGGACCTTAACGGGTACCCTGAAAGAACGGGTAATGCAACAGTATGAGGGCGCGACACGTTACAGCGCCTAAATATAGACATTTTTTATATAGGGAGCGAAATAACTCTCTTATATTTAGGAAAATGCTTCACCGTAGATATCTGAATTCGTTCATTTGCTTTTATCGACAAAAACAATAACAAACAAATGTAATGTATACATTTACGTGCGATAAAATGTTCCTGTAATTCTAGTGATGTTTCGTGGCCTGACGGTAAAGGCAAATGACTACAGCAACTGTGTTCGCGGTTTAAGATCTTTCTCAAGAAAAAAAAACGAGCATAGGATAACGCTAATGTTGATGAATATGATGCAAAAGGAAATGCATTTTATTGTTATTTAAAACGTTCGTCTGGTTTTACAATACTTGATTTATTTGTTCGAAAAATGTGTTCTAATAGTAGTAATAAAGATTGACATTGTATATAAAAAAAGATCTAGAAACTCGTGTTCACGAACGCTCATGTTTAGGATTGGCATTGCAAATAAACGAAGCCATAGATAGTCATAACAAACTATTTATAGTCAAAGGTGTCTGATGTAGACTCAGATAGCAGAATGTGTAGCATCGTTGTTCTTAATGATGATGAAGACGATGACAGCATCACCACCATCACCACCACTATCACCAACACCACCGCCGCCACCACCACCACAATAATAATAATAATAATAATAATAATAATAATAATAATAATAATAATAATAATAATAATAATAACAACAACAACTAGCGAGACCCGTGTACATTACACGAAATGATGTTTTCAATACTAAGTATCTTGTTCCTAACCTATACATGTTTGAATAAAATATGAAAAGATTTGACTTGTATAATAATTTTTAAAAAAATGAACAATACATGAAACAATTTACAAAACTTCTTTATATACAATATTTCCAGTGAAGGTAATATTTCGACGACTAAACCTTACTTTGTAAATGCTTTAAATTAAATTAAATTTGTCTCCAATTCATGAGTAGCATACAAAGATTCTGAAGGTCGTTGCTTTTGATGTAAGCGTGACACACAAAATCACACACGCTATCGTATTAACATGTGTCTTCCCGGTCGTCCCCTCCCTACCTTCCCCTCCCCTTCGATGTAGAAAACAAATCTTAGAGGTTGGTTGAGATCAAACTATAAAACAGTCAGGCCGACGTCAAATTCCTACGTCGCTAACCGTCGCGCCAAAGGGAAATACTTGAAAATATTACGAAAATTAGGTGACGAATGTTTTTCCAAATCTAGGTGCGGAACGCATGCGCAGAGCTTTTGATGTAAGCGTGACACACGAACACATACGTATCGTATTATTATTATTATTAATTAATTATAATAATAATAATAATAATAATAATAATAATAATAATAATAATAATAATAATAATAATAATAATGCTATATTGCCACTTTTTTAACGTAGATTAAAACAATATATGTAACATTAAGGCTTTTTCTACAACGTAATTAAAAGCTTTTAAAATATCTTACATACTAGTCTTATACTTCTCGTTTAAATCTCGTTAGATCATACATGTGCAACGTTTCCGAAAATATCGAAAAGTTAAAACGTTACTACAAACTTTTCAAACTGGTTTCATACTTCTTTTTTTTAGTTCTTTTACACAACCGATTTTAGTTCATGTATGCGGGTTTGAGTGTCAAACTTACAATGTGGCGTGTTTCACATGTTGTACTTATGGGTGTGTGTGTTTCAATCATTATACGCTTATTGCTCATTTACATATCAAGTGTTCTTTATAATGTGTGCGTGGTGGGAGTGTAACCATCGTTTATATCTTTTCACGTGTATCGATGTGTGTGTGTACCGTGTTTTTTTGTCCTTTTCTTTCTCTTTTCTCATATAACAATGTTCATTATAAATTAAAGCGAAGTTTACTTCTTATTTTCTTCATTTCCTTCTTCGTCGTGATTCGCTTCGTAAATTTCTTCTCCGTCACTTCTTTCACGACTGTTGAGTTGTCGTCGATTCCTTCTCTCTTTCTTGTTTCTCTGTGATCGTCACAGTGGTTGCCTAGATTTATTTTCATTTTCCGTTACCGTGATACCGTGATTGTCGTAGTGCTCTGTGAACAAACTTTCTTTAACTTGACAAAAAAGAGTCTTACGCAGATTTTGAGAGGTTCAAGGAACTTTTTATTGATTTTCTCTGGCATAAAAGCTACGCCGAGAAGAGAGACCGGGCAATCTTCTACTTCTACTTATCCATTAACTTCTTAACTTTTTACTTATTAACTTGCTAAAGACAGACGGACAGCCATCCGAGACTTAACTTAAAGTTTTAGCAGATGTTTTTTCCACGTCTGCTCGTTTCAAACTTCATGGCAGAACTCCTCAAACTATCGTTATTATGTGTGTGACAACAACAAGCCACGGCATCGCGCCTCGATCTGTCGGTATCCATTTCTGACCTTTATTAACCCCAAATGCTTTCTTCCCTTGATCTTAAGGTCACCTGTCTGTTATTCGCTCGTGGGAAAACAGATTTGTTTCCCCAAAGTTTGTACCAGCGCGACATGCATCAAGCTAGATAATTTTGACCTCAGTCACAATCCATACTAGCTGAAGTAAACCTTTTACAAATAAGGCCCATCGTTATATAACACTAATACTATTACTAATAATAACAATGACAATAACAAGAACAAAAACAATACTACTACTACTACTACTACTACTAATAATAATAATAATGATAATAATAATATGAATAATAAAAATAATAACAATACCACCATCACTACTACTACTACAACTACTACTACTACTAATAATAATGATAATGATAACAATAGTACTATTATTATTATTAGTAGTAGTAGTAATAATAATAATAATAATAATAATAATAATAAATTAAGAAAAACCATCGAGAACGAAATCAATTCACATAGCAGATAACGTGGACTAATCACTCAGATACACCGAAATAGAACAAAAACAATATTACTACTACTACTACTACTAATAATAATAATAATAATAATAATGATAATAATAATAATAATGATAATAATAATAATATGAATAATAAAAATAATAACAATACCACCATCACTACTACTACTACTACTACTGCTACTACTACTACTAATAATAATAATAATGATAATGATAACAATAGTACTATTATTATTATTATTATTATATTAATAATAATAATAATAATAATAATAATAATAATAATAATAATAATAATAATAATAATAATAATAATAAATTAAGAAAAACCATCGAGAACGAATCAATTCACATAACAGATAACGCGGACTAATCACTAAGACAGGCACTGCGTAAACACGGCTAGAAAAATAGAAAGAAGAGTACACAAAATCAAGGGAAAAGAACACTACCAGAGTAAATATGAAAAGTCATTATATTAAATTAATATTCAAAGCCAACGACCTACAATAAATAACATTACATATGAGAAGAGTAACAACATTTTAAAAAGTTTAACGTAAATCCAATTTACCATGTGATGCTAATTCTGACGTACCGCAATTTAAATTGTAAACGTTTTTCTGGAACTTCACCAGTTTTTTGTTTTATCGTCTAACGACTTCACATAAGGCGTTCTCGGTTATCTTTTAAAATTATTTTCTTTTCTTTAGCTTTTTGTTCATTTGTTTTTGTCACCTAAAGATGATTGGACAAAGAATCGAAAGTGCTAGCGATACTTATGGAACATTCTATTATTTTTGTGGGGGTATACAAAACAGATCATTATAAAAATTGAAAAAATAAAAAAGGTATAATCAAGCACAAAGAATTATGTTATATTAAACAATGTTTGCTGTTAACTTGACAATGTTTACATTGAGATTTCACTTACATTAAACCGGTGTCAGATGATAGCGCACTTTTTAGAAGTGTCGACTGTCAGCTTAACAGTCGAGTTTCGATTCCGGCTTCAGGCACTTGCTTGTGTAGCCGTACTGAAGAACGCTGTGATATATATATAGGGATTTACGCGCTCCACTACTTTCGGAGCTGCTCCCGCTCATTCTCCAACGCCAAAAATTGGAGCTGGCTCCTCTCACGCTCCCCATTTTCAAAAAGGAGCCGCTCCTGCTCCAACTCCTATAAAAAAAGGAGCGGCTCTTTTTCAGCGCTCCATAATAAAAAATGTACCTTCTTCTATAAACGTTATATTCTGCCAATGAGTGGTCGAAGGATAGGGGTGGGCGTCAAGGATCTCGTCAATATGGCTTGAGATGTCACTTTAAGTGTAAGACCGTAAGATAATATTTGACAAAATCTCGCTAATATTTTGAGATTTATAGGAGAACATGTCGGACAAAGTATAGGATTATACGTAAATTTTCGTTTCCTGAGAACAAGAAAACAATTTTGCTTTTTTAAATACATGGAAATTTTCTAAGAATTTAAAGCCAGTTTAAATGACTTTCTACTCGATAGTTTATAAATTCCTTTCAAGTTTTGCACACACACGAAGTAATTGATGTTTTATCAATTAAAATGGCTGACTTGTTTACGAAGAAATCTAAATGAATTATGATGGATTTAATCTCGTAACTTGATTACGAACCGGCTTGAAATAATAACATTATTTAGACAACGATTTTTTACATGGGGAGAATGGGAGGTGGTGCTTTATTAACTATTCTGTACTTTCACGTAACAATTTAATAAACAGAAGATATCGTAAAAATTGAATTTAACTTGAAAATTTTATGTAAAAAATAACCCGGTCAAAACCTTTAATTTCGTAACGTAATTACGAACCGGATTGAAATAACATTATTTAGAAAGCCATTCTTAACATGGAGTGAGGTGGGCTTTGTTAACTATTCTGTACTTTCACCTAACAATTTAATAAACAAAAGATATCGTAAAAATTTAATTTAACTTGAAAATCTTATCTAAAAAATAGCCCGGTTCGTAAACTGCACAAGTACCAAAAAAATAATATAAACAATATTCTTCACTGGGGAGGGGGTAGCCCCGTATTTACAAGTATATCTCCTGTAAAAACGGTTCTAAAATCTATTTTCAATCGATATTTATTCGATAATTGCCGAATTTTCCATTGACGAATTTTCCGTTGATACTTCTATCCAGTCAAGCAGACTATCTAGTCTAAGAGAAGAAAAACAACATAACTTTCACTAATACATTTAGGAACGGTATGAATCCACATATATCCTCCCCAAAGTTATATGAATTAAATAGTAGGGTAGACTGTACTCTGAAACCTTGATTGAGCAACTTACCTCCCCTATCTAGAGTGCTAATTTTCGGAGTTTTTATTCAACAGAAAGATAGCAGTGTACTTTTTAAAAGGGCCTCAGTAATTATCTCAGGTCAGCTAGTAAACATTTTGAATTCTCTCTCTCGCCCCCTCCCGACCTGCACTCAGATGGTGTCAAAATCGTTCGTACCCTTAACTCAAATGTATTTCAACTTTCTTTAATCTTTCCAAAGAAATAGAACGTTATTATTTCCGCTCAAGTCACTGACTGCAATAAAAACTATAATGACGCCTTTGATCTGTCTCATCGCTTGATAGCAAGTCGACGGGGTTGGGAGGGGGTAACGAATAAAACAATAAAAAAAAGATTGTTAAAAACATTACAATTAAATCGTCTTCCGCCTGAGCCCCCTCCCTCTCTCTACCAGAGATATACTTTTTAAAAATAATTCAGAGTAAACTCTGAGACTTTCTTTACTTTTCCTTTATATTGCTGAATAAAAAACTAATGTTAAAAAAAAATCAAATAATGTTGGAGCGATGAGCGCGGAGTGATAAAACCACCACTCTTTAGTCCCAAATGGAGTTGCTCCCGCTCAACTCTCGCTGAATATAAAATGAGCCCTCCTCTCCTTCGCTCCAGCAAAAAGAAGCGTGCTCCTGGAGCGCGCTCCTTTTGGGAGGGCTCCGTAAAGCCCTATATATATATATATATATATATATATATATATATATATATATATATATATATATATATATATATATATATATATATATATAAGAGTGAGAGAGATAGAGAAGAAGAAAGAGACGGCTATTTGAACAATAGGAGAGTTATGTTTTAAACATTTTAATAAGCAATATGATACTTAATAATTAAAACGAAAATATAGGCGCCGTTTTAGTTTTTCAGTCTTTCAACCGACACTTTCTTGTGATAATCTGTTGCGATCATCGCACAGCGGCGACCGAACTTGTATAGGCACAAAAAAGGTCTTTTGTGAACGTGAATTATTTAAACAGGTCTAAGCATTCATTCTCTGAACTCATGTTCTCGACTAAATATTTACTGTGTTCTCTCCACAGTAGTCATAACTTTTTCTAGTCGTAATCTCACATTTTGCTGATAAATGTGTCGATAGGCGCCTAAACTTGTCGTTTAACTTAAGTATGATCTCGCTAATTAAAAACATTGTTCATATCCCTCTCTGTATCAGAGCAAGGAATATAGACGTTTGTGACATTTTTTTTTTGGGGGGGGGGAATAAAATTGAAAATTGTAAAAACGAGAGGAGAAAAATAAAACAATACATGAATATACTAAGCCGGCTTTCGTCCACGTATCAGAGTAATTACATGGAAATAATTCAAGCATTACGACTAAAAACTTTAAAAAGTAGAATAAAAACCAGTGACAAGTTTAGGAAAAAACTTTTTACAATTTTCAATTTCATTTCACCGCAAAAATGTCACAAACGTCTATATTCCTTGCTTTAATATATATATATATATATATATATATATATATATATATATATATATATATATATATATATATATATATATATATATATATAAAATGGATGGTTCTACTCTTGAGGAGAAATCGACTCTGAAACTTTTTGGTCTTTCTCTTTCATCAAATCTTTCTCGGAGTTCATACAGTAGATTCATTGCTATTTCTGCTTCTCATAAAGTCGGTTCTCTCTATCGCTCCAAACACTTTTTCCCACCTAAGGCTATTCTCCATCTCTACAAATCTACAATCAGACCATGTATGGAGTACTGTTGTCATATTAGGGCTGTTAAATGTCTGTTCCATTTGAGGGTTCTTGATTAGGTTCAGAAACGTATCTGTAATTTGATTGGCCCTACCCTTTCTTCTTCTCTGCACCTCCTCTCTCACAGATGTGATGTTGCTAGTCTCAGTCTTTCCTATAAATACTATTATGACATGTGTTCTTCAGAATTATGTGATCTATTCCCTGCTTTTTTTTGTTCCAGCTCGTTTGACTCGTTGGTCTAGTGGTCTCCATCAATTCGCTGTTTTGATACCTCATTGTAATAAAGCTTTCTATTCAAGTAGTTTCTTTCCAAGAATCGCAGGCTTGTGGAACTTTCTTCCGGCTGACTGTTTTCCCCTATCTTGATCTTTTCAAGACTAAGGCCAATAGGAAACTCCTGTCTTTGCGATAACAATATTTTTCCTTGTTAGCTTCTTACATCAAGTGGCTTCATGCCTTGTCTGGAGCGATTTTCATTAAAAAATGAGTCAGTCCGATTTTCACCATTAAATCTTAATAGTATTGCATCTGACAGATCAAAATCTGATTCTGACGAGCAATGTTTTCTTTTTTATCTTTCCTTTAATGGTTTTTGAATGAATATTATGTATTTTGCGTCAGTTTCTTAAAATAACTAATTCTGACTAGAAAAATTACTAAAATGGAGACAATTTTCAATAATGCCTTGAAAATGAGCTACCGTCATTAATAACAAATCATCATTGTTCTATCTATTTTAGCTATCAGATAAACCATTATATTTGTTGTAAATAAATATTAGCCTATTTATTTCTTAGAATTAGTTATGCATCATAATAATTCTTGAAAACTTTTGTTTGACATCATCTAATTACATTATTGTTTTCACGAGATTATATACGCGACTTTTGTATCTTCATTCTTTACAAACTGAAAACCTAGACAAACTCAGTTATAACATAAATCCATTTTTCTACAAATAATTAAAATTAATTATTACATTAAAACGCACTACGGCACGACAAGATTATGTAAATGACAATTAATAAAATATGATTGTGTTTCTATTACACGCTACAAACGAATACACTTTATTTGTAAAATTTAACTGATTAGAAGCGCTTCATGAGAATGTTATTTTTTAAAACATTAGTACAAACTTCATTAAAAAACACTATGACAATATAGGTATACTTTTTTATGGAACTCGCTCCAGACAAGGCATGAAACCACTTGATGTTAGGAGCTAAAAAAATACTACTTCAAGATCAAAAACTAACCAACGCTAAGTGCTAGATGGATAGATTCTGACCCAGAAAACAGCAATTATTCCCCCTTTGTCAGAAACATCGATCATGGAATGTGAGAACAAAAGGACAAAATAAGGGAAGCGAGAGTTACTTAAAGACTAACTGATAATATTCGTACAACAGACAATTGCTTTTTAATCACACGCGTTATTTGACACTTAAAAAAATGCTTAAAAAATTATTCTCAAACACTTTTAAACAAACTTCATTGCATTTAAACACACTAAGGCCACTTATGAATATTTAATAACCAATTTATTACACTATGAAAACAAAAGAAAACAATTACTTGTCAATGCCCCGCGTACAAACGAGTACATAATCTTTGATAAATTTCATTGCATTTAAACACACTAAGGCCGCTTATGAATATTTAATAACCAATTTATAGCACTTTGAAAACAAAAGAAAATCATTACTTGTCAATGACCCGCGTACAAACGAGTACATAATATTTGATGAATTTCATTGCATTTGTGCCAGTTGACACGGTTAAGATTCGAATAAAAATTGTTGTTTAGAAAAAATACAATTTAGGCGCGCAGAGTGAAAATTGTTGTATTGGCGCGTGACAAATATAAAATAACGCCCACGCAAATTCCGATGTGGCTTTTTATATTAAATCAACTCAAAACGAGCGGACGTAATTGCAAGCACACCACGTGATATTTCTGTCCAATGAGATTTCTCCAAAGACATATTTTTCTAAACTTTTCTCAATAAGCTCGCTGGAGCCGATCCAAATAGTATTTAAGCACACACAAACATCAAACTCTCTCTTTTCAACTGACTTTCATCCGGAGCTTACACGCATCTTATTATCACTCTTCCAGTTCACCCTTTCGCGCGCTTCATACAATTTCACAGGCGAACATTCACTATTGCCTCTTTTAATATTTTATAACAAATGAACACTTCAACAAAAGAAAAGACATTCTTCTTTTTACTTACATGAAACTAAAGAAAGGACTCATGAACTCATTACATAAAGTAATATATTCTATTTGTTAATATGTTTATTTCAGTAAATAAACTTCCGTTAATTGTGCATGTAAATCTTCTTATTATTATTTTTATTTGTGGAGGAAGTTGGTAACCCCGACCAAAAGGGTATGACGACCCCCACACATTTAAACACACTAAGGCCGCTTATGAATATTAAATAACCAATTTATAACACTTTGAAAACAAAAGAAAAAAATTACTTGTTAATGACCCGCGTACAAACGAGTACATAATCTTTGATAAATTTCATTGCATTTAAACACACTAAGGCCGCTTATGAATATTAAATAACAAATTTACAACACTTTGAAAACAAAAGAAAATCATTACTTGTCAATGACCCGCGTACAAACGAGTACATAATCTTTGATAAATTTCATTGCATTTAAACACACTAAGGCCGCTTATGAATATTTAATAACCAATTTATAACACTTTGAAAACAAAAGAAAATCATTACTTGTCAATGACCCGCGTACAAACGAGTACATAATCTTTGATAAATTTCATTGCATTTAAACACACTAAGGCCGCTTATGAATATTAAATAACAAATTTACAACACTTTGAAAACAAAAGAAAATAATTACTTGTCAATGACCCGCGTACAAACGAGTACATAATCTTTGATAAATTTCATTGCATTTAAACACACTAAGGCCGCTTATGAATATTTAATAACCAATTTATAACACTTTGAAAACAAAAGAAAATCATTATTTGTCAATGACCCGCGTACAAACGAGTACATAATATTTGATAAATTCATAAACTAAACAGCGCTTTATTTTATTTGCAAACATGTTTTTAATTTCTGGTTGCTATCTGCGAAAGAAAAAAGCGAAAAAAAAAGCGACTAGAGTTTTCTTAGCAGCAGTTATACTCTCTCTTTCTCTCTCTCTCTCTCTCTTTCCTTGTTGCAGCATTTAAAATGGTTGTTGTCTCGTCCGTCGTTGAGGTGACGGCTGTGCATTGATTACAACAGCGTAGTAATTAAAACAATGACACACATTTACTGCTCCGTATTCCTTTTTGAAGATTTACTTTTTGTATTACATTTTTACAGAATACATTAGTATTACATATCAAGTTCTCTGATACAGTTGTATTATATTAATCTTCACCTCCTTCGTCCAGCCTCCGTAAAGGGGGCGGTGAGAAGATCTCCGAAACACGTCTTTTCGATGAGCAGCAATACATAACAGCCACTTTATACATATATACGTATTCGTACAGTAACATCTACTCAAATCAACATCTACGAATCGACATATAGACTCATCGGTATATTCATGAATCACCAAAATACCGACACCTACATTCATGGTCAGCTGTACATCAATACACACCTGCACTTATATCTGTCTATATACATGTATAAAGGTGTACACACCAAATACAGTCTCACATGAGCATACATATAAAACTATGAAGGCCAACATTAACATATGGATGCCCACTTCACATACACAGATCCCTATAAGCACACATAAGCACATACTTACATAGACATGTATACTCATAATATCCAGATAAGCAAAACTTTGCTTACATACACGCAATTAAAAAGGTTGACTCTAGCTTCCCAACTGCCACGTATCGTATTTCTCGACTTTCTGCTTTATTACGTCACTTCCCTTGACACGTTAACTTTATTTTTGGTCCCCCGATTTATAAAATCGGGGGACCTATGTTTTGAGGCATTTCCGTCTGTCTGTCCGTCCGTCCATCCGGATTTTTCTCTGCAACCATCCATTGAATTTCTCTGAAATTTTGCATGAAGTTGTAACTTTTGTCAGGTTAGAAAGTGGCATTCTCCGATTTTTGAAAAAAAATCTGGTTCACCCCCCAGGGGGTCAAAAGGCCCCGAAATGGCAAAAAATGACATTTTTTGCCCCGTAACTTTTCATCCATCCATTCAATTTCTCTGAAACTTGGCCAAAATATGGAGGCAATTGTTCCTAATAGAAAATAAGTATCGCTGACCTTCGAAAAAAATCTGGTTCGCGCCCCCAGGGAGTCAAAAGCCCTCAAAATGGCAAAAAATGACCATTTTCTCCTATAATGTTTAATCCATCCATTCAATTTTTCTGAAACTTGGCCAAAATGTAGAGGCAATTGTTCTGGATATAAAATGAGCATCCTTGACCTCAGAAAAATTCTGGTTCGCGCCCCGAGGGGGTCAAAGGGGGGGGGGGTCAAAAATCTCCCAAATTGCCCAAATTTATTGCATTTTACAATCGCCACATCGAGTCACATATAGAGGGGGGACCACGCATGCGCGGCTTGTTAACCTTGAAGCGAACACTTTCTTTCTTACATACTCTAACACATTGCACGTACAATATTGCTACATCTCTTCAAACTATCCTCGGCTACTTTCCATGGGATCAATTAATGTTGGTGTCACTGCGTATTTCTTGAGAAGGAGATCAAGCTAAATACGTTGTAGGTTTTGTTCAATATCGTCATACTTTACCTATGCAGTTTTATTTTACTAGGGTTGGGGTTTCCTTCGAGTTGTGTTTGGTGTTTATTATTAACGTTATTTTATTTCAACTTGTCTGTAGTTGGTCAGTATCGCTTCATTATGTGGGTTTGTTTACGCAATCAAATACATTTTTATATTCCAGCGTTTGTTCATCGTTTTTATAGTGTTAATTGTTCTACTGATACAAATTTCTTCTAGTCATTTTCCCAACGTTTTTTTGGACTGTTCCCAGAATTCCTATAATTATTTGTACTAGCAAAAACATGGCGAACGAACATATACTACACTGCCCTCCAAAGGAGCATTAATGACTGGGAGCATACTATCATGATCACAGAACAGATACTACACTACCGCTTGCAAAGAAGGAAGCAATGCCTAGGTGAATGATATTATGACAACAGAACGGATACTACTCTACCTCCACTCCCCCGAAAAGTACCCCATAAGAGGATGGTATCATGACAACAGAACAGATGCTACACTATCCCCAAAAATGTGGATGCAATGCCTGGGACGATGGTACTATAACAACAGAAGAGATACTACACAACTCACTTTCTGCATTGAGCATTTAAAGACAGCACATTAGTCTGAAATAGTATAGTAAACTAAATTCATCATTAAATATAGTCATATTTTGGCTTCAGACAGACAAATACCAAATCTTCATTATTAATAGATGTAATAGTATAGTTTCGGTCTCAGACATACCAAATCTCCATCAGTAATAGATGACCGTAGTTTTTGTGTTTCATGTACGTAGTTTTTATATCTCCGCACTGCTTTTTCCAATTGATTATCCTGTCTGGTATTTTAGCTTGAATGAGTTTTAGTTTTATATTACAAAGTCGTAGCTGATGTCCTCTCTTTAATTTACCATTTCTGCCCTCGGTTTATGTTTGTAACATTTGTCTGTCTATTTAAAATGTAGTCGTTTCCTCGGCTCATGGTAAAAAAAACTTTCCCCGCCCAGTCATGTATTTTCTTATATTCCTTTTGGGCCAGCTTGCTGCATTCATTTATGATATAGTTGATATAGTTTATTGTTTCGTCTCTTTGTCCACAGAGTCTATATTCACTGTTTTTCTGTTTCTTCTCTGTTTTGACTTTTAAAGTTAGTATTTGCAGGTACTGGTTAATCTTCCAAAGTATATAACGTAGACCAGGGGCGGGCAACCTTTTCAGAGTGAGGGCCAGATGAGACTTTTGGAAGGAGATCGCGGGCCGGAGTGAAAAACGAAATCTCAGAATTACTATATTTTGTTTACATGAATAACTTGTACGAAAATTGCATTGAACACTCTACAAATCTGATATTTTTTCTCAAGAGACTTCTATATGTGATGTTATAAAAGGCGTCGACGAAGAGCCATTTTGGAATCATAACAAATAATGACGGGGGAAGTAGCAAGTTGATCCAGCATTCGTTTTGACACACCTCACATAAGTTCCCCTCGTCGCTCGTTTCCTCTTTGCCTCTCTCTTTCTCTTTTTTTATTTTTATCTCAGACCAAGGATTTGAAATTAATAATTAAAGAAAAATGAAATATGCATGCATCATCGCTCGCTGATGTTTATACACTTTTATCGCACTGTAAATCTTAATTGAAACCTACTTTTACGTCTATGTGATAAAATGAGATGAGTTTTACTGAGAGGTCCGCGAGCCGGATTGCAATAATAAAGCATAGCATGGTGGCGGGCTGGACGCTAAGCCTTCGCGGGCCGGATGTGGCCCGCGGGCCAAAGGTTGCCCGCCCCTGACGTAGACAATCGTTTTTTTTAAAAGCGTCTATTTGTTTCAGTAGTGTAGAGTATTTTACTGGATTGTTTCTTCGTTGAAGGCTTGCACTGGATCCTCTGTTTTCATTCTCAATGTTTATGATTTCGTCATGAGATTGCGCTGTTTTCTTGGAGTCGGGCCATCGTGATAACCGAATAAAAAGCAACAGAATACAGACAAGAAGAATTGGACATTTGGAACACTTAAAAAAATGAGTGTTACTTAGAAAAGACAATCGGAATCAACACGTCCATTCAATCTACGCGGTTAGCAATGAAAATGCTATTTGAAACTTTAGAGTGTCAGACAGACTAACCTTACCCACGAACAAAAAGACGGATGGACGGGACTTCTTATTCGGATACATAGACGCATATAAAAATAAATTTAAAAAAAACTTGTCTAGCGATGAAAATGCTATTTCAAACTCAAGGTGCTTGACGGAGCTCCAATCTTTGGGCCCTCTTGACATTCACAGCAAGACCTCGTTTTCTACAAGAACGGAAATAAATCTCAATGAGCACAGCTTCTTTGCAAGGGCTTTCCGTCTCGGAACACACAATACCACGGGACTACTTCCCGCAGATTACAACATAGTCGTCTTCAAATCCAATGTCACAAATATTTATACAACTCTAACCCTAACCCTAACCCTAACCCTAACCCTAATCAAATTTTATTCATTCTCTTAAACGTTTTTTTAATCCAGTCATAATATTTTGCATTTTTCAACCGATAATCATTCCATCTGATTAACTCTTATCCTCGAGTGACTTTTTGTCTTGATAAGCGGTGACTCATTAGTAAAAAAGCGTAACGGTCTTGTTGATAGCTTGACAGCCCAACGGACGGAATCTCTAATAGAAATGCCGGACGGATGTAATAAGTAAAAAAAAAAAAAAAAAAAAAAGTGAGATAGATTTTGAATTACGCTTTTTTTTTTTAGTCTCAGTTTTTAGGAAAGGCGTCCGGACTTACCCCATTTATCGGAAACGTCTTACTTTTGCATTTATTTGCGCTAACGTCACCGGTTTTTTAGTGCAACAAGATTCGTAATGTATTAACGTCTGCTTCACTATTTTGTTTTCATTTTGTGCGTAATAAAAAATGGAATAGTTTTTTTTTATATATATATTATTATTTTTTTCTTTTTTATGAAAACTTATATATTGCCAGTATGAATCAAACCGGAAGTGCTGCTGATGCTGCTGCTACTGCTGCTGCTGCTGTTGACACAGGTGTTTCACTGTTGCAACATTTTTATTTTTATTTTAAAATGGCCGCCGTGGCGGTCTTTGATGTATTAAACAAATATTTCGTCTGCGTTCTCGAAGACTGAAAAACTGCAGACGCGCCGAAAGAAACAAGAGTATATAGAGGCATTTTTCTATATTGGAGGTTTAAATGCTAAATCGGGCGGAAGAGGAGACAACTTAAAAGATCATAAAATAGTATCTTATTATTTATGACAAACACGTCAGATATCGCAGGTCATTGGTTTCAGTTTACGTTTAGTTCATCAAAGTAATAGTATATTCTCCTTCTCTCTCTCTCTCTCTCCCTCTCTCTCTCTCTTTCTCTCTCTCTTTCTCTCTCTCTCTTTCTATCACCCCTCTTTCTATATATTTTCACACATATCATACTAAAACTAAACTATACTTTAAAGATCCTTAATCTTATATATAAAATAGATTGAGATTCCCCTCCCCTGTACTATCGATGGGTATAGATTTCTAACTAAAAGCTACATATACAACTCTGATTCGTCAGCGATTTAGGCCAATTATTAGTACTTGTTTTCAAAAACAAAAATATAATAGATAGGTGCAGTTAGCGTGACAACATGAGTTTCATTTAAATCCATCGATTTTTATATTTTCTCCGATCAGCCGTTTTCTCATTGATTACTAATTTTAAAGGAAAAGGTGGAGAAACTACAGCATAAGCTCGGCATAATCACGTTGACACACCGGTTCCTGCTAGATCACCGAAGTTAATCGACGTTAAGCCTGGTCAGTACTAAAATAAGTGACAATTTCGGAATACCACATGTTGTATATGCTGTCCGCTTATCTCGGCATTGTTTCCAGTCGTCCTGGAATATATATTGCTTCACAATTACACGGGTAGGCACCCTTGCAGGGGGTATCCATTGTCTCACAAGACTGAACGGACGCCATGAAAATAAACTAACCTCCTCAGTACTCATCCTTAAACTCCTCACACTGTAAAGAAATACGAATGAAATCTAGAGTCAATTTTTCGTATTACACCGTGCATTCGCTCATTTTGTATTAATTAGTATCCCCTGCTAGCGATTATACGGCTAAAAAAATTTCCACATTTATGTTTTCCGATTACAAATTATACAAAAAAACTAAAATCCACTTACCGAATACATTCTCAGAATATAGATAATAAAACGACCCAAGCAGTTATTTGTTTGAAACAGAAACTTCATAAACATTACGAACTATTTTTTTTCTTTACGACATTTCTAACTTTTCAGAGTGAAATATTTTTTTTTACTTGTATTACATATTTACGTTTCCTTTATTTATAACTTAAAAGTTAAACATTCGATTAAAATACTTATACGGGTTTCAGGTTGGGAGAAGTTTGTTTGTTTCCTCAATTTCGCGGGCAACGCCGAAACACATTCTCGCTACTAAATAATGTTCTTTTCATATCCCCGTCTGATAAAATGCAAATATTAGTTGATAAACTAACTCATGGACCTTCTGCATAAACTTATTGACGGTAAGGCAAGATGCAAATGTCATTAAGACTAGAACCCTTAAGAATTGATATTGCAAAACAAATGTGAATAAGAAGATGACGGCTTTTAAGATGAATTGGATTGTTAATCGGAATGACTGGGCATTTATCGGTGGGCATTTTGTTCGTTTATTGCAATTACTACTATAACTAATTGAGACGTTAGCAACAATGCTTGTACTATTACACTGATTCGACTCATCCAATTTTTACAATAGAACTAAGCGTAACCGTGACCCGTTGGGTCAGAATCAAAATCTCTATTTATTCTACTTTAATTTCATTCGAAAATTCATAAACTGTGACATATTTGTAAAGACAATGTTGATGCATATCTAATAATGATAAGCATCGTTACTTCGATATAATAATAATAATAATAATAATAATAATAATAATAATAATAATAATAATAATAATAATAATAATAATAATAATAATAATCATTACTATTATTATTATATAAATATTATCATTCTTAAGTAAAGAAACTTACTATTTTGTCATCTCATTTACATACGTGTCTGTGGTGTGTATAGACACGAATATAAATTAGATGGCCACGTTGCAAAAAGAAAGTCACCTTTTCTTTAAATCCTAACAGAGACATTAATAAATATTAGAGAATGGTTGTATCAGCATAGGGTTAGATGGGAGATAGAAATACATTGATATACCTCGATAGCTAAGAGATAGATAGATAGATAGATAGAGAGAGAGAGAGAGAGAGAGAGAAAGAGAGAGGTGTGTACCTCTTCAGTTAATTATAAATTATGACTGATTAGAACCATTAAAGCAATATATTTTAAGGATAATTCAATCACAGAACTAAAGTATATTTTAGCAGGTAATTTGTGTTATTAAAGTATATGGGAAAAGCCTTAGGGAAACAGACGTTGATTAACTCACATTTAGTATAATAATAGATTATTGTTAATTGAATGATATTTGGTATCACGTGTGATACAAGCCTGTTTAACATTTCCGTTGGATAATTTACCGTCCCTATTTACTTGCGTCCCCCTTGAGAGTAGAGTTAGACACAAGGTCGGTTTCTAATGTTGGGAAAATTCACCCCCCCCCCCCCAAAAAAAAGGGGGCGCTCTGGATTAAGAGAAAAAGTAAAATTGCCTCAGTCGTGGAGCCCTAACCGCTATTTTTGGCCTGTACCTTCTGAATTTTGCAAAATTTTCAAAATGTTTTATTGTTTAGTGTTATTTATGTATAAATGAACACAAAAAATACTACTTGCATGAATCTGAAATGTTCACCCATTACGTCCCACCCCTATTTTCATATCTAGTATTATCAATTGATTTGTAAAGTATTACATTTACTAGGTATTTTACGATTCATAGAACACCTTACTCCCCCCAGTGTTTTCATATTTTGAACTATGATGTCACCGTTAGGTTATATCGCTATATTTCTATCCTCATTTAAAAAGATAATTTTTTTTTATTAAATGAGTTTAGAAATTATGTGTAGTGTAATAAATATAAATATAACACTTAAACGCTTTAATAACAGTAATATCAGAATATAACCCACTCGCCACCAATAAATTACACTACACACCATCACCCCTAAATATGAATACACCATTGAAGCAAGCAAACATACAACATCCGTAATCGACAATTCAATTATTTTAAAATAATACTAAGTTACGATTACGACTCATACAGTCGTATAGTCCGCCCCTAATTCACTCGGTACTTTCTCCAAAAGGGACACTTAAGCGAATTCACCGGACGATGAAACCGGTGATCGTCGAATTCCATTTTTCGAATCGTCTACATTTTGTGAATCGCCGAAGATTTGAGATGGATTGTAACGGCCTTTTCAAGAATGGATTTAAGTTCTTTGGGTTAGTAGATGTAGAGCAGTCGAATTAGCAGGTTCCGTTCATAGGAGAAGGCAAAGGAAAACATGGGATGCAGCGATAAAATTGAACCTGAGGGAAAGAGTGATAAATAAAGACCTGCCCAGAAATAGGTTACCTTGGAAGTCAACTACTTAAAGCCGTCCAACGCATGCCAGCGTGTAAAACGGACGTTACACCGATGATGAGGATGATGATGATGATGATGATGATGATGACGATAACGATGATGATCTCTACATTGAAGAAGTGGGATTTTGCATGCTAGTAGGGGGTCCAAGTGCAGTGAGATCATCGAAGCGTGGAAGTACATGTAAAACAGGCACGGAGTTGCAACTTTGTGGCGATGCAACAGAGGAAGGGACTTGACAGAATTCTAGTTATGTTTGCCTACTGCTATTTTATTTCAACTTGCTCATAGTTTATTATCATCTATATAATAATAGGTTAAGGTATTTCATGTTCGTATGTACGTTTTCACCTATCACACACATTAAAAATGATTGATATTGCTATAGTATGCAGATCTGATTTTACTCATTTTTTGCTACTGATATTGAATATGAACCAGTTTCCAGGAACTTTGCGTCGGCAGCGTTCGGGCATGTTACGTAAACACCAGAGAGATGCCGAGGCGAATGTTTACAGACGATAACTTCGATACATCGCTCTACCTTGGTCCTTGGATTCGTGTAATGTTCTTGATATATATATATATATATATATATATATATATATATATATATATATATATATATATATATATATATATATATTTATATTTATATTAAAGTGAAATATTTTGAAAATCAACAATCGTGCAATTTTAAATGAAAAATTCATTCATTTAATTTTTTTCGCGAGCTTTCGTTGTAGAACAACCTTGTCAGGCGAGACTGTCTTATAGTTTTTTTTTCTTCTTTTCTTCCTCCGCATTTTGATGGTATTAACCCTGAGGGGTCGAATAGACATCAAGTTTTTAAGACGTTATATATATATATATATATATATATATATATATATATATATATATATATATATATATTATATATATATATATATAAAGATATTTGACCCCAAACAAGCCAGATCGCCACTGTTAACGTAAGGGGCTATTGAGAATTAGGATGTAGGTTTTGGGTGTCATCCTAAGTTAGGAGCTGTGCAGCGAGATGTCTGTTTACGTTAGTTTTAAACCTCTGCATGTCCGTACAGTTGGGGAAGCAGGGAGGGAGTTCCAGAGGCCGGCAGCACGAGGAAAGAAGCTACTGGAGTAGAAGGCTCTCCGACATCTGGGTACCTCCACAGTGAATGGATGAGACCTAGCTGATTATCGGGTTGTTCTAGTGTATTTGCGTCGAGGGGGCACTAGAGCAGCTAGTTCATCGAAGCACAATCCATTGCAGCCATGGGGAAGGGGCTGGAGCTTGGTGAATAGTGAGAGACCTATTAAGTTGGCGACTCTTTTTTGGACCTTGTCTAAGAAGGAGAGAATAGTGGATGATGCACCAGCCCAGATGTGACAACAATACTCCATGCATGGGTGGATGGTGGCTTTGTAGAGATACAGGATAATGTCAGGTGTGAGAAGTTTACTAGCACTGTAGAGGAAGCCCACCTTCTTAGCAGCAGCCTTGGCAATGTCTTCAATGTATTTGTTCCAATTCATGTTACCTGTTAAGGTTAGGCCGAGTAGTTTGAATCTTGAACTCTCAGGTAGGATTTTGTTTGCCATGGCAATCGGTGGTTGAAGTGGTTTCTTGCAGTTATTGAAGGAAAGGAGCTTTGTCTTTGCGACAGTAAAAGTTACCAACCATTTCTGCCCCCCAATCCACTACAGCCTGGAGGTCACTTACTAAGGATTCAGCCATTGCATTGGATATGTACGCGTCCGTTTTGCCCACATGACGAGAGTAGAGGCTTGTGTCGTCAGCAAATATATCTTTTTTCTTCTGCTTGTCTTCTACTTTCTTATGTTTGGTCGGTGTTATCTGCCTATGTTGGTTGCTTTAGTATTTCAGCTGTTTTCATCAATGCCGTGTTTTGCATTGTGTCAATCCTTGTTTTCATTCCAATTTCTCTTTATTTTTTCCAGTGTTTTCGACACTGTTCCCAGTGTTCCTATAATTATTGTTATTACTGCAGTTTTCTTCGTGGTCCATATTCCATTTAGTTCTCTGGCAAGCTTAATCTCCATGTATTTGGTCAGTTTTCCGACTCGTTGATCTTTATCTGGTTATCTGATGAAACGTCCAAATCTACTATTTGGCATGTTTTCTCCTTCTTTTTGACAAATATCACATTCGTTCTTGTACTCCTACAATTATTACAGGAATTTCTTTTCATGTTCTTCTTTACTTTTTGATTCCCTAACAAATTCCAAGTATTATTTTAGTTTGTCTACATCCTTGATTTTTTACCCTATGATCTGCTAGGATGACTACATCTAGAATTATACAGTTTTTTTCCCTTCTGGTTGACTGCTATCGCGTCCGGTCTCCTTGCTTGAGGGAGTTTGTTCGTTTCTACCTTCATGTCCTAGAAGATGTGATTAAACATTTTTTTTTCAATTATGTCTTAGGTTTGGGTTGTATTATTGCTTAGCTCCAAGTGGGCTACCTTCTCAATTGAGTCGTTTTTGTAATCTGGTTGAGCTAGTTGACTGCATTCACTTTTTATGTGATTTATGTTTCGTCTCTTTGGTCACAGAGTCCACATTTACTGTTTTCCCTGGTTTTCTTTTGTTTTGGTTTGTCTATAGTGCATTCTGATTGCGTTGTTTGTGCGATTCTGTTATTCTGTTCAAGTATCCTTTTCGTAGTTATGTCGATGTGTTTGTCCGACTTTATTTCCATAACCCATAAAATTGTATGCCTTTATGTTTGTACCATTTGTATTGATATTCAAATTGCATTCGTTTCCATAAATCCATAGTGGAATGCCTTTCCCAACACAGTCGTATCTGTTTTTGTATTCTTTAAGAGCTAGTTTGCTGCATCCACTTATTATATGATGTACTGTTTCGTCTTTTTGTCCACAATGTCTACATTAACTGTTTTCTTGTTTGATTTGTCTTTCTTTGTTTTTATATAGTTCGTTCTAGTCGCGTTGTTTTGTGCAGCTGTCAGTCGCAATTCTGTTTTTCGTTCAAGTGTCGTGTTCGTAGCCATTCTCATTGGTCAGTCTTATAAATCATTCATGTAGCTGATTTTCCTCCCATTTTTCTTTCATAGCCTTTGTTTCAGTTTTTCTCTCCTTGTATTGTTCATTAGAACGGTGCCTCTTGTAACGATAATCCGCTTCTCTGTATTTTGAGTTATATATTTTCTAGTTATTTTTTCCTATCATCCCCACAGTCTTCTATACTAACCAGCCCTTTTTGTTACATAGTCGGCTAATGCGTTGTACGTGATAATTAGTTTCCTAGTTCTTTGGTCTGGGTTCCTGTATTCTTCTTTTGTCAAGTCTATGTAACGTTCAAAATATCTTACATTGGATACTGCCAACTGCTCAGATATATATTTCTTTTATTAGGTTTATATTATATAATTTGGTCTCAAGTAGTTTTCGTATACTTCTCATGTATTCTTTTAAAATATTTTTTAAAATTTATTTTGTTTATTTCTGTTGATTTGTTGGTGTCTGCTCCCAGGATTCCCAGATATTTATATGTTGTATCGTGTTCACCAAGTAACCTCATCGCCTCTTGATTGGGCAGTTCGATGTTCTCTACTGCTTCCAGTTTTCCCTTTTTACTCTCTAGTAGTGCAAACTTATCCCTTCTGAATTCAATTTGAATGTCTTGGCTGAAGATTCTCGTTGTATTTATTAGATTTTCTAATTTGTTTTTGTTTATTGCAATTATTATTATTATTATTATTATTATTATTATTATTATTATTGTTATTATTGTTATTGTCGTCGTTGATATTGTTATTGTTATTGTTATTATTATTATTATTATGATTACTGTTGTTGTTATTATTGTTATTATTATTATTGTTATTGTTATTATTATTATTATTATTATTTTTATTATTATTATTATTATTATTATTATTATTATTATTATTATTATTATTATTATTATTATTATTATTAAAAAATCTATTAAAAATGACGGGAAAATTATGCTTCACCAGTGTTCGAACTAGATACATTGATAAAATATATAAAATCATAGAATTACACCACCAATTCAAATTTTCACATATAAATTATTATTACTATTTCTGATGACCTAAAGAAAAGAGCACCCACGGTTGATTTATTTTATTATAGAGTAGAGAATTTCTTTCCTAATTCATTTAAGCAACGGGGTAAGTCTGAGGTAATTGTTTTCTTTGCTATATGCTTTATTGGTTCCCCTCTCCGCTTGAAATGGTTTCCTCCGGAAGCTAGAAAAAGGCACGTGTTTTACTCACTAACTTTTGTGTGACGGAATGGAAGTACACACACACAAAATTAATTTCTAATATACCGAAGTAACTCATAATACGACCGG
This sequence comes from Sepiola atlantica, assembly GCA_963556195.1. Lineage (NCBI taxonomy): Eukaryota > Metazoa > Mollusca > Cephalopoda > Sepiida > Sepiolidae > Sepiola > Sepiola atlantica. The sequence continues at coordinate 72,950,352 of OY744533.1, read as the reverse complement.
GGATTCTCGATATTAAAAATAGACAATACTAATAGTTAAAAACATAAACAAACAAAAATGTTAAATAACATATTTGTTTGTTTTATGTCTTTAACTATATATATTCATGATGAAAATTATGGAAATAATATTCCGACGTAGTAGAAAATGAAAACGGAAAAACCAAAATTATTTATATATTCATGAACGATTTGTATTTATTTCAAGACTTCTTCAAGATGATTGATTTTAAGAAATAAAATAAAAATAAAATATTAGAAAATATTTGGTGCCTTTGTGAAGTGGAAATTCTTTTTTTAAAAGAACGAAACATAGTCGTTTGAATTAAAAAAACAAAAACATGTTATGCGATTATGACGTGAAAAGAATGATTTGGTTCTTTTTTCGAACGAACCATAACCGTTAGAATTCAAAATGTGTCATGCGTTTATGAAAACGAGTGTTTTTTTAATCGATGTTATGTACAAAGTTTTGTTGAGAAGTGTGGTGTAAAATAGCTAGCCTGGATCTAAATTCAAGTTCTGTGCTGTTTGTATAAGTTTGCTGATCACAGGGGATAAATAGTAGAAGCCTTTACGTTGTTTAATTGTGTTAGAGTTTATGATGAGTGCTGATTCAAGAAGTCTTCGCCGAGATTTATTTTAAATAAATTAATGAGTCTAGCTGGTTTAATATTAAAAGAATGATCATGTAGTAATGCATGAGAAAATAAAAATAGTATGGAATTGTTATTTTCTATATCTCGTTTATTTTCATCGAGCCTTTTATCTAGTTCCCGTTGAGTTTCACCAACGTATATCTGATGACAATTATTGCATGGGACAGTATATAAGCCTACATTAGATGTGGGTGTTTTTCGAAAATGTTTTGTTTTTAATATTTGTCTTATAGTTTGTGATGTAATTTACATTGTTGGAATTCCTAGTTTATTTAGAATGTTGTAAATGATTGTATTATATTGGCGTGGTAGGTAAGAAAAGATGTTTGTTTATAAGAGAAGCGCCCAGTATATATGATCTGGTCTTATTGTTTCTGGAAAAATATTTGTAGGGTTTTTTTCTTTGCATTTAATATGAAATATGTGGGGTATTGCAATGTTTTGAGTTACTTTGTGATGTATTTCTATGTGTGTATCAGGCACGTAGTCAGACTTCTAACTTAGGGGGGGGGCAAGGAATTTTTAGGAGGGGCAAAACTAATATTGATATTCTAATATGAGTGACGTTTTGGTTCAGTGTGTGTACTGATATATAAATATAAATAAGTAGTAACAAAATTTCAATTTCTTTTATATAATCTAAATATATTGTTGTGTATTTCAGTAGGTACATGTAAATAGCAACATAAGCATAGTAAAGCACATAAAGCATAGTAAACACAGTAATAATAACATAAAGTTCGTAAAATAAGGTAGCTACTTGCTAGCTCTACAGAATTCTATTATAATCTCCTATTTTTACAGTTATTGAAATGCGCAAGGATGCGCTCTCTGTCAATGCTTCTCAGCAAATCTTTTTCAAAGGATATGAGGCAGAGTGAGGTCAGTTTCTCTTTTGATATCAAAGATAACATTCTTGTTTTGATGCGCTTCACTGAGGAGAATAGTCTTTCAACGGTTACTGAGGTCTGTGGGATGGTAAGGAGCAATTGCAATACTCTATGCACCGATGGAAAAAATATCCCTGTCACCTTGTTCGAATAATTCTGAAAGTCCAAGATCTTCGGTAGGGAGACGTCGCTGCATGTAGTTCTTGAATATTTCCATCTCACTCTCCTTTACCAAACCACCAAAACAGTGGACCTAGCTGTTTCAGCGTCTCACTGTCCATGAATGATTCTGATGACGTGTTACACACTGCAGCAGCTTTCATCACTGCACATTGAGCATTTCCAACTCGAGCACGGAGTTCTCCTCTAATGTGCCCAGCAGCTGTCGGAGTACAAAATCAAAATCTTCCACTGTACGCACACAGTTATGGCCAACGGAACCAGTCACTAATGCGCCATCTAATTTTCCGGATAACTTTCGTGCCCGCCCATATGGCCGAATATCAATATCCGTGATATCGTACTTTGTGGCAAGCTCCAATGCATACTTCACCACCTTCTCTGTATCGAATGATTCTGCGTGTTCAAGTAGTGTTTCCACCAAGCTAATAGCTGTCTCCACATTTGTTTGTTTCTTTTGCAGACCTTTGGTCACAACATCTGTATAGTCATATAATCTTCCATAAAAGATTAGGAGAACTAGGAACTTCTTTGTCTGAATTGCCTTCAGTAGAGCAATAGCAGAAAGTTTTTTTTCAGCAGCAGGATCATTTTGAAAGGATGCCAAAGTGTCCAAAATTACATCAAAACGACGCAAGAACTTTTCAACCTTTAAGGATCTGGAAGACCACCTGGTTGTAGATGAATGGGTCAGTTTCAATTGTGGGTCTTTCGGATACAACATCTTCTGGATTTCCAGGTATCGGGGATGACGTTTTGTACCTGTCATGAAAGTGTACACTAAATCCATGGTCTCGAAGAATGTCTTGATGGCAGGATCAATCTCAGTGACAGATGCGAGAACTAAATTCAGCCTGTGAGATGCACAGTGCACGTACTGGGTATTTGTATAGCCAGCCCTTTTCACCAGCGCTTGGACACCATCACGTTCACCTGACATCACACTTGCCCCATCGTATCCTTGCCCAACACACATCTCCTTCTCCAAGTGCATAGACCGCAGCATACCTTGCAGCTGTTCCGAAACACTGGCAGCAGATAAGTCATACAGCTCCATGAAGCCAATGGTCCGTTCATGGACTTTTCCTCCGTGCAGAAACCTTAATGAAACACCAAGTAATTCTTTGTTAGCATTGTCCTTAACCTCATCAGCTAAAATCGCATAATATCCGGCTTCCTGAACCTGGCCCTGATTTCCTCTAACAGAACCTTCTGTTCTGAAAAGAGTAAATCATTTTGAATCTCTGGGCTTAACATGTGTGCATTTCTCAGAAGCTTCTCCAAGCGTTATTGAATAGTTGGGTCATACTTAGATAAAAGTGAGAGTAACTCCAAAATGTTTCCTCTGTTTAGTGATTCAGTGCTATCTCATTCTCTGCACAGAATAATACTATGTCCAGTACTGTCAGGAGATGCTGTTTGTGCTCACCGATTAATTTCTTGTCTCGATAGCATGGATCCAGGAGTTGATCCACTCTCCCTACTTTCTGAACATTTTTTAAGGTGATTCGAACCTTGTCGGCTTCTTTGTAGACATCAGTGTCATTATGTGTTTTCAATTTTGTCCAATTCTCCTCCAGTCACGAAAGCCAAACTCTGTCCAGACTCTACTTTCCTCCCGTCGTAAATGCCCAAAATTCCTTAATGTGCTTATATTTTATATTAAATATTAAATTTCTTTTAACGCAAAGACGCCACAAATAATCTTTTGTTAATAGTTGTCAATCAATGAAAATAGATTTTAAGACCGTCCTGGAGGAGGCTCACTCCAATTAAAATATTTAAAATATTTTTTTAAACCAAATTATTTAAAAAAAATATTTTTAAACCAAATTATTTGTTTTAAATATTTTTTCAACCAAATTATTTAAAAAAAATATTTTTAAACAAATTATTTTTTAAATAGGATTTTGAAAGTTAAATTTAATTTTTACGGTATCGTTTGGTCATTAAATTATTAACTGAACCAAATTGTTATGGAAAAATAATGATTGTTAGTGTACTGTTGATTTAATCTCTATTAATAAAATTATTGGATGTAAAAAGCGTCCAAAACTTTCAATCTTTTAATACATGAGGATTTGCTAAGAATCAAAATTCTTAGCTAAACGTTATGTGCGAAAATGTAATGTTCTACGATTGGTGACACTTATTGGATGTGTTTCTAAGAGTATTTTGTTCTAATTGCCGATTTTTTGTGCGCTTCTGAGAGATTCCCGGAAGCCATGTTGGATGTCGCTTTCGAAATGAAGAGCCGACGCTTGGTTTTAAAACAAAAAAAACAACAACGTTAAAATAAGTTAAAACACAAATAAACTTATCCAGCTAATTAGAATAGTAACTTGTCTTGCCCTTGCTAAGATTTATTTGTTGCACATTTGTTTTTTCACCCTTTTTTCGTTCTTCCGTTCTGTTGATTATAGTAAAAGATTCCCCAATTTTTACTATATCTTTTGTTTATTAAATTGTTAGGTGAAAGTACAGAATAGTTAACAAAGCACCCCCTCTCTCCATGTTAAGAATGGCTTTCTAAATAATGTTATTATTTCAACCCGGTTCGTAATTAAATTACGAGATTAAATCTATCATAATGCATTTAGGTTTCTTCGTAAACAAGTCAGCCATTTTAATATTTTGTTAATAATTGAAAAATATATCAATTACTTCGTCTCTGTTCAAAATTTGAAAGGCATTTGGAAGTATTTAAACTATCGAATAGAAAGTCATTCGAACTGGCTTTGAAATGCTTAGAAAATCATGTATTTAAAAAAGCAAAATTGTTTTTCTTGTCATGAAATTAATTTATTAGTTATTTTTTTGTAAATGTAATTCAGTTTTTTAATCTCTGGTGGCCATCTTGCCTAAAAGTAAGTTTATTTATTACTTTTTAAATTTGTTTACTTCTTTCAAATTAATCGTTGAAAGGTCGGAAAAGAATCAGAAAAATACAGCCGATTTATTTTCCGCCATTTTGGCCATGAAACGACGAATTAACCACTTCATCTTACAGTGATTTACCAATTTTGAAGTAAAAAAAACGACTCGACGAGCGGCCGATTTTCAACACATCCTGTTTCCCGCCGAGATTAAAACACTGAATTACAGTTACAAAAAATAAATTAGAAATATATTTCATGACAAAGAAAACAAATTTCCTTTCAAATTTCGAACAGACACAAAGAAATTGATATTTTTTTCAATTATTAACAAAATATTAAAATGGCTGACTTGTTTACGGAGAAACCTAAATGCATTATGATGTATTTAATCTCGTAATTTAATTACGAACCGTGTTGAAATAATAACATTATTTAGAAAGCTATTCTTAACATAGGGGGAAACTATTCTGTACTTTTACCTAACAATGTAATAAACAAAAGATATCGTAAAAATTGAATTTAACTTAAAAATCTTATCTAAAAAATAGCCCGGTCCGTAAACTGCACAAGTGCCAAAAAGATAACACAATAAGTGTTCTTTATTGGTAGGGGGTAGCCCCGTGTTTACAACTATATCCCCCGCAAGTACGGTTCTAAAATCATTTTTCAATCGATATAACTTCCCTAATTAATTACCGACTTTTCCTACTTTGCCAAAATTGCCAAATTTTCCTTTGTCGAATTTTCCGTTGCCGAATTTTCATTTGCCGAATATTCAGGGCACCCCTTTTTTCTTTCAATTCACGAAATATCTATTTCTTACATTGTTTTTAAATATTGGTGTAAAAATATAAGTCTCGATGTATTGCTTCTAAATAGGGGTTATTTAGAAGCAAGACATCGAGACTTATAGTAATTTCTATTTTTTCAAATAATATTTATTTAAAAAGAATCTCACAAGAAAAGACACGTTTCACAAGAAATTTTAATCCAGAACTCTATAATTAAGTTTATAATTAATAATTAACATCATGATAAGATTAACTTTATTGTTTGACGTTGTCTTTTGAACTAATTTTGAACATTTTGCTTTTTTTTGTAGAAACGGGCTACTTTTCGTTAAATTTTATTTTCTTTAAACAAAAAATGTTAGTTGTGTTGTTATTTATTGTTTTGTTATAAAAGTTACAGCAATAAATGAATAGTTCTTCAAGAAAAATTCCAAACAAATGAGACTAGTTTTGCTTCTTTAAAAAGAAACTTAATGTAGATAAATCGATTTCATTTGCTCAAAACAACAGCGTATTAATAAATACTTATTTAACAATATTTATTTACAAATATTGGAGGATGGCATAGCCTCTTGAGTAAACTCCACGATTTTCAGTTATTTAAACATCCAAAGATTAATAATTAAAAAAATGCTATTAGTAATTATTTTTTTCTAAAAACACATTTTAAATTTCTTTAAAATAGAGTTAACAAAACAGAAAAGAAATATATGCACTTACATTTATGGTGGTCAAAATTTCCTCTAGTCTTTCTAAGCGTAGTTGCCTCTAAGAAAATGAAAATGTAACTAAACTGTTTCAATAACCAAGAATCTTTTTTATTATTATACTTTTATTCTATCTCCCTATCCACTCTTTATTTATTTTGACATTTCTTTTCACTATTAGCTCACACAGACATGAAAAATCAAAATCAAAGAAAGAACTGACGCCAAAGTCTTCGACTTCCACTTCTCACATATGCGTGAAAAAATTGGATTCACTAATTCACTTAATCCCACCTTACATCACAAGCCTTTTTTTGCTCGCCTCTTGTAAGTGGGGTTTATACCCTACCAATAATGTTTCTTCTTTCAACTTCATCTCGGGTGAAATCTGGGATTTTTTTCTATGTTAATTTCAAAGATTTTGAATGTTAGATTCACATTTTTTTAAATTAACAGTTGCAACTGACAGCAAAAAGAAAAAACGTATTTGAGATTCGTGATAAAATACACAAATATTTTCTTAAACTAATTCCCAGTTTCATTTGAAAATAATTTAGCTTGCTAGTATTCATTTCTATCTTTTGAATGAAGACAACACTTTCTTTTATAAATTAAAAAAAATATCTTTAAAAGAAGGTGGCAGAACAACAACATGAATTCATTTTGTGTTTATATTACATCATTGGGATTATAATTATTTAATTGATAATTTATGATATTAAATAGTGTGAATTAATTATATTTAAAAATATATATTTGGTAAGTTGACAAAAAAAGACAGATACACTGACAATCTCTTTCACCAAGCAGGAAACAGGTGAAAAGCATCGAGGCTTTGTTTCCCTCACCACTTGATCTGAAACTAGCGTTATGTTTGAGTTTGAGAACGCGTACATTTTAATTTTTTTTTTTTTTACAAAGTAACATGGATTTAAATTATATTTAGATGTTATTATGGTCAATAGTTTTATTGTAACTGGTAGTTTAAAATCCGTAAATATTTAGTATGGTATCATTAGTACCAGGAATGGCAAATTAAGTTTTAAACAAAATAAAATCCAAAGAAGCGTTTTTGAAATCGGAAATTATGTTAACAATTGGTGGGAGGTCCCCTTAATCCGGCTCTGCTGTAAAATATATTACACAAAAGTAAATACTGGTTCATAATGAAGAAGTATAGTTGACTACGAAATATAAGAGTATTTACCTTTATTATATTTTTTGGATCACAAATTTTAGGGGGTGCAAATATTATTGCAGGGGGGGGGGACTTGCCCCCTCCCCTGGCACCCCATGGCTACGTGGGGTATATATATATATATATATATATATATATATATATATATATATATATATATATATATATATATATATATATATATATATATATATATATATATATATTGTGTTAGAATTCTTGGAGCTGATATAAATAATGTGTTAATTTTATTTATCTCAACCTACTTTATATATATGCATATATGAATATATATATACACACACACACACACATATATATATATATATATATATATATATATATATATATATATATATATATATATATATAATGTGAGTTTGTATATATATATATATATATATATATATATATATTTATTGTTACATACACACATATATATGTCTATCTACACAATGTTACAATGTTATGTAATACCCGCATTAAAATGGTCTGGTGGAAAATATGTACGATATTATTATATTTCGGGAACTCTTCCCTTCTCAAGATCTGTGTTCAACTCAAGTTCAAATGTTCATATTAAGGAAATATATATATATATATATATATATATATATATATATATATATATATATATATATATTGTTTTTATATTATAGAGTTGCAGATTCTTTTTCTTCTTCTTCTTCTTCTTCTTCTTCTTATTATTATTATTATTATCATTATTATTATTATTATTATTATTATTACTATCATCATTATTATTATTATCTACGAACATATTAAGCACTATTGAAATAAAAGGAAAATTCTTACAAAAGATAATTTAAATTAATTTGTATTTGGACATGTTTAATATGTTTAAATTAACGAATGGCGCCTAAATATCTACTGTATGCGTTTGTGCGTGCGTGCGCGAGTACTTTGTCACTATCCTGTATGTTACTAACTTAATTATCGCACTCAAGACCAACAGGCATCTGTTTTACCAGCTTCAGCAGCTTCGTCACCACCACCATCACCACAACCACCGCCTTTACTTCTTCAACTATGTTATTCATCATTTCTCCCTCCCCGCCACCACCTCACTCGGGGACCGTGATCACATCATAAAAACATCAGCAGGGAAAGAGGATGAGGAGGAGAATAAGGAGGGTGAGGAGGATGTGTTCGCTGAGGATGAGGAGACTGTATCGAAACCCCCTTTCCTCTTCTCCCTTCTAGGTTTTCCGTTATCTTTGCGGTTACCAGAACTGCTCGTTTGATTCCACCCAAACTTTGCGCGCTTATACCCCTCGCCTTCGTACACCTAACTACATACCAACACGGCCCACCTACCCACGACGCAGCTACCCGTGTTTATCAAGCATCTAGCATGCCCATCAGTCGGTGAGAACCCCAATACACAGACGGCCTTCTTCCAAACTAGCCGAAGTCTTGTAAACACATTTGTTGATCAGAACTAAAAAAAAGTTTGAGTGGGCAAGTCGAACGTACGGATCTATCTATCTATCTATCTATCTATCTATCTATCTATCTATCTATCTATCTATCTATGTTAATAGCTGTTAGCACCTAAGTATGTTTTTATCTATTTATCCCAATTTGCTTTCAGATATATATCCCTAAATATATCGATCTATATACAGTTTGATAATTCAATATACGATCGCCAAATCGTTCGGATTCATTATATACGTATAATACATATATTATATATTTGTTTAATTGTAAACCATTTTACGATTACTCTGAGATCTTGAAAGTCGGATTCATCGCAGGTGTGACTGGCTAACCAGTCGATGGCCAATCACACTCAACACCAAATACGACATGGACGAATTTCTACATCGGGGAACAAAGGATGTTAACCTGATTATTTTAGGCAGCCCAGGAGTAGGAAAATCAGGTAAGCTAAATATTTACAACCAACATTTACTTATACCGAGTTTTCTCTTTGTTTTCATTTTTATTTTAAACTTATAATTTGATTTTATTGTCTTCAATTTTACTTTTTAAAGTGGGGTTCAAAAAGGTTGTTCTTTCTTGTAATGCGTGTTTTCTTTTTGGTTTAGAATCGCAAATGAACCATATAATACTTACATTTAAGCTTTAACTTAAGCGAAACATTACTTCCTATTCGCCAGTTTAAGGGCATCAAAATCACCTTCAAATAACGAAAAGTCACGGAGTAAACACTTGCCGGACATTTTTTAAAATATTTTTCACAATTGATGGGTTATTTACCATATCACCAGCGTTCGAAATTCGTGATTTATTTTGAATTCTTTAAACTTGAGCTTGAATTAAAATTTAAATGAACAGTCAACCAATTTAGTTCATTTGTGTTCGTAGCGCAAAGACAAACATGGCTTTTAGAACGCGTCTCTGTTGTATGAAAGATCCGAACTATGATACTGCAATGTATTCTAAGATTGTATTCATTCCCCCTTACTCGCTCTTACCCCAAAAACACATACACATGTGGTGACACCAAGCTTGGCCGGTACCACACAAAATGGGCGTGAAGGGTCAACGTGAATGGTAAGACCAAGGAGGGAGGGCACCAACCAGACCTCCACTGGATGGGTACGGAGAGTACTGGAACCTTGGGGGAGGTTTATTATCACTCAAATTCTAGAGACGGTCAACAGTCGTTGTCAACGAGAAATCGATAATAAACGGCTGTCGCGAAAACGCAAGATGATTTGAAACGGTTACTGAACGAGGCGAAGAGTACTGGAAATCTGACCACTCATACTCCAGGGAGGATACTACTTGTTGTTGCCAGTTAGAAATCCCTGATAATGACTCCTGTGAGAACTCCTAATGAGTAAATAATAATTATAATCTTCTATAATAAAGACCAATGTATGTCCGTCTTGTTATGCAAAAGATTACGAGAACAAAAGGAAAAAGTAAAGCGTGTAGAGTGGACGCCATGAAAAAGAAAGATATTGGTGAAGCGTATTTAAGTAAAATCCTTCCCCTCTCTCTTTCCACTCTCCCCCCCTTTTCTCTCTCTCTCGGTAATAATAACGATAATAATGATAATCATTATTTGTATTGTTCTGTATTATCAGTATAATTTTTGTTCTCACTTCTAAATTATTTTCTTGTATGAATTACATTGGAAATCGTAATGTCTATAAACTGTTATTACATTTCATCTACAACATACAAATAGCCTCACTGATAATAACGCTGTCGCTAGGTCAGCACCTGTGGTGGTATTTTTTTTTATGGAAATTGCTCCAGACAAGGCATGAAGCCGTTTGATGTAAGGAGCTAAACACACAATACTTCAAGGTGAAAAACTAGCCACCGATAAATAAGTGTCGATGGATAGATACAGGACCCAGAAAACAGCAATTCTTCCCTCTTTGTCAGAAACATCGCACATAGAATGTTAGGACTGAAGGACAAAATTAGGGAAGCCAGAGTTACGAGGCTGTCGAAAGTAAAACCAAGGTCCATTTTCGACTCTCTTTAGGTTAAAGTCAAGCGTATATATTATGCTTATATTCTTTCAAGTTCTTTAATTGTTTCATGTTGTAACTTACATTACATGGACGGCGGCACCCGGGGGGCAGGGCGGGGGGCTTAAGCCCCCCCCCCTCTTTTTGAATTGCCCCCCCACTTTACGGTCATCAATAATGAAGTTATATATGCATGTGTTTAACCGCCCCCCCCCAACTTTTTAGGAGAGCCCCCCCCCCACTTTTATAACTGTCTCGCCGGTCCTGCATTATGCCACAAAGTGGTGCTTATATTTTATCTATCTTTATTTACGATGTATAAATTGTCCATATGTAGTTTGTGTATGTTGTTTATTCCCCATACAAGTGTTTGCAACGGTTTTAGTTAACAAATTTAATGTTTTATTGCTGATGTAATTCTATAAACGTGTAAATATACGCACTCTTATTCTATCTGTTAGATTTCAATCTTAATGTAAGGTACTAAATAGTAAATATATCAATAGTAAGTATATAAAAAATAACAATAACTAGCAAGGCTATCTATATATATATTAGACGCTATATCGATAGAAATATTTTGCGTCATTTTTGACAGTACGGGTACACATGTCGTCGTCGTCGTCGTCGTCGTCGTTGTCTTCGTCGTCGTCGTAGTAGTAGTAGTAGTAGTAGTAGTAGTAGTAGTAGTAGTAGTAATATGGACATGAAGAAATTCGATATAATACCAATAATTGTAGGACCACTAGGGAAACTGGAGAAAAGACTAGAGAAATTGGAATCAAGGGAAAGACTGAAACCATACAACGAATGGCAATGATGAAAACAGCTGAAATATAAAGAAAAATTCTTAAGTGCAGAAACCAACCCATTTAAAGTTGAAACACTGACCAGTCACATGAAAATCTGGAGAGACTTTATTTACCTCCTTTCCTTTCTATGTCGAAGATCATGTGTTGGTTTTGATGAAAGTGTTTCTGTGGTGCACTCAAGTCATCAGTCCGCGTCGTTAACCACTTAGCCACCGTGCCATCGCCAGTTATTATCAGTGAGAACTCCAAGTGAGTACTCATGAAATAATAATAATAAATTAGAAACCCTATAAACGAAAAGATACACACACATGTCGTGACACCAGCCTCGTCTGATACCACACAAAATTGTCGTGAAAAGTCAAGGACGATAGAAAGATCTAGGAAGTATGCAAAGAGTACTGGAAGCTTGGGGAGGCTTATTGATACTCAGATTCCAGAGAAGACCAACGGTTGTTCTTATCGAGAAATCAATGGTAAACGGCTGTTATAATAACGCAAAATTATTTGCGACAGGTATCGAAAAAGGCGGAGAATGCTGGAAATCTGGGGAGACTTGTTGTCACCCAGACTCCAGAGAACACCACTTATTATTAGTGATCAATCACTCATAATGATTTTTGTGAAAACTCCCAGTGATTAAATAATAATAATAATAATAATAATAATAATAATAATAATAATAATAATAATAATAATTACAAGAAAGACTATAAGCTCCTCCCTCTCTCCCCACCCCCACCCACTCCACCCAATTTTTTTTTTAATTAAAAAGAATTTAAAAAAAAATTTAAATAAGGAAAGAGAAAAGGAATTGAAAGGAAAAAATTGAAAAATTTTTAAAAATTAAACTTTTTTTTTTTAAATTAATAAAAAAAATTTTTTTTATTTATTTATTTATTTTTAACTGGTGCCGGCCTAGGCTGACACCAGACAAAATATTTGTAAAGGGTCGAGGAGGATGAGAAGACCGAGAAGGGACAGCACAAACCAGACCTCCACTGGAAAAGTGCAGAGAATGCTGGGACTTTGGGGAGACTTATTGCCACCCAAATCCCAGAAAAGACCAATGGTCCTTACCAGCGAGAAATCAATGGTAAGCGGCTGTTGCGATACCGCATCGTTATCGAAAAGAGGTGAAGAATACTGGAAATCTGGGGAGAATTGTTGTCACTCAGACTCCAGGAAATACCACTGGTTGTTGTCGGTGAGCAATCACTGACGATGATCTGTGTGAGAACTCCTAGTGAGTACAAATAATAATAATTAATAAACACATACCAGTCGAGGATACGTCATCGAGGATCAGTCCGACAGAGGCTGGGCCGTTGTGGCATCTTCTGTGGCCTGCTCTTTCGGGCTGAGGTATAGTTCTGTGCAGTTCTAGGGGGTCCATTCTCCCAGGCTTTAGTTTATTGCGCTTTGAAAAGGGGTTAGTTTATTACTAATCGACAGAGTCGCCTCTCCTGGTGAATGGCGACGGTGTTGCCCAGGCATTTTTTGTAGGTTAGAGTGCTCTTCCTCTATGGCGATTGCTTTTTAATCCCCACCTTTTAACCTTGTGTTACATGTTCCTGCCGTAAAAGAGAGATATAAAAAATAACAATAACTAGCAAGGCTACCCAGCTAACACCGGAGTCATACTTTTCTTAAATTACGAAGATTACAAATAATAAATGAAGTTTAAGGTGACAAACTTGCCCACCAGTGTTATATTTTAGTGCATAGAAATAAATAAATAATGATCCAGTTTGATTATTATTTATTTAGCAATTAAATTATCGGAATCATTTAAAGGCAACATGTCAATTATTATAATTAGTATTAACAAATATTTCGATAAAAAATAATGTAAATAACAAATATTATCTGTTTTATTTCAAAATCTCTCTCACTCTTTCTTCTTCTTCTTCTTCTTCTTCTTCTTCTTCTTCTTCTTCTCCCTTTTTCTCTGTGACGTGTGTGTTATGTAAATGAAATCAAATCAAATGGTATTCAAAATCGTAGTTATTCAAAATACCTACGACTTGTGATGCCATTTGCATTTTCCAGTTGTAAACAAACACAATGACTTCGTTGAAAGTCAATGGTGAAAATGCTGAAAAATTAGTTACCGAAAGATATATTTTATCGGATATATTATGAAATCGATTAAATCGATTGGAATTAGAACATTTTGTTTTTGAAAAACACATACAGGAAATTTCCGTAAGTGACTAGCGATTCTGAAGGAACTATTGATTTTGTAGGACATAATTTATCGCTGTCTTAACTTTGATAATACGACTAACTTTATTTTATATATTAGATAATAATATCTTGATTCTCATACCTCCAAGAATTACAAACAAACGCATTATTACCAACATGTGTTGGTACTACGGAACGTGGCCTTGGAAGATCTGACAAGATGAAAAGATCGAGGAGGGATAGCATCATCTAGAGTAAAGGCAACGGAGAATACTATAATATTGATGTGATTTATTGTCGTTCAGATTCCAAGGAAAAACACCAACCGATACAATAGAGAAATCACTGGTAGCAGCCAGAGCGAGAACACCAAGTTTGTTACAATAATAATTGAATGTGACAGAGAGTACTAGAATATCTTTATATCACTCGAAATCCAGGGAAAGCCACTGGTTGTTATTAGTCAGTAAGCACAGAAAATAAAATTTGTAAGAACTCCATGCGTATATGTTTATATATTTCTATGTATTGGATTCACTCCTAAACTAATCGCATTATGAAGCATTATGAATTTTGGAACACAGCTGTTAAGCTTAAGAGTGAACAATGTTGGCTATATTTAGTTTAATTTAGTTTTATGCAAAGAGAGCAAAGAAGGGTGCAAGACCTTCGTGAAAATGAAGACACCTCCTTTTCGGAGAAATTTTAACAATAGACATTAGACATCAATTAATAAATATTACCTAAATTTCAGTTTCTTTGGAGTATTTTAAATGGTTTTTTTGAGGCATAATATGGGCACAACCTCCCATTTGAAAATTCAAATATTTAAGATTTGCATTTAAGTTGATCATGTAAAAAAATATATAAGCGGTCGTGCCTATTGAGTGGGTGGGGCCTTCGGGAAGGGGGTAATGATACCCAACGGAGCAAGGTTGGACGAGGCCATTCTTAGTTTAGGGAAGAGAGGTAGTGCAAAAACCTATATCTAGGTCCTGCCTTTTATCATTTGCGCTGTCTGATCTGATCTGAGTGATCTGCGGTCGATGGCGGTGTGCCGCCGCCTGTGCCGCCGCCTGTGCCGCCGTCGCCATTGGACAGACTGTTACGATGCTGAAGGAACTTCAACACTAAGGAGTTTTTTCGGATTCACGAATCAACCCCTGAACGAGACGGCGTCAGTTGTACAATTTGTTTCATGCAGAGACTCAATTTTTGTTACCAGTTTGGCTAAGATCAAAGTGTAATATCTGTTCCGATGGATACTGCACGCCTGTCCTGTGCAGTTCTAGGAGGTGCACCCTCCCGGGCTTTGCCTCCCCTCTTTGGGGAGGAGTAAGTTTATTGCTTACTGTCTAAGGCGCCCCTACCGGGGAATGCCGACAGGGCTGCCCAGGCAATTTTTAAATGGCCAGAGTGCTCACCTCTCGAGCGCTGGCTTTTCAAACCCCACTTTCTCGACCCGATCTTGGGTCACATCTTACTTGTGGGAGTAAGATAAAACTGGCCTTGTGCCTAACTCCTGGGGAGGAGTAAATAAGACCCTGTTGGGTTGGTCGCTGGAGGAGCAATTCTTTAGCAAGACTATTCCCCTTCCGAATACTGGCTCGCCCCCCCCCCCAGGGTACATCCGGGAAGAAGATATTGGATGTATTTTTTTTTCATATTCCAAATGTTTTTTTTCCCCAACACATTGCTGAAAGAAATCTTTTCACATTGCTGAAGAAAACAATTAAACAAGTTTCCCTGCATTTCAATTTCGTTTGAAGACCGCTTAAGCTTAAGCCTTAAATTTGAGGCATTTTCTAGAATCAACATCACGTAATAAATTCTAATCAAATTGGGTATAAAGATTCTAGACATAAGATTTCGTAGCATTAGATCTTGATTTTAATCCTCGTAAGCTGATATAAAAGTGGTGCAAAACGGTTCTGGGAATTCATTTTACCCATCCTGGGACGAGTATCCTTCTATAAACTTAAAAACTTAAATCAAGAGAATTTTCTTAACATGCGATGTTTTATTTTTATTTTTTTAATTTATGAATGTAAATTCATTTTTATTCAATTCAATTCATTCGAAGTTAAAGTAAGTTTATCAATATATATGAAGGATGCATTGTGTGCGTAAAACCGCATCTTTAATTTTTTATTTGTTCTTTCATTTTATTCTGAAATTCTAACGCCAGAATCAGATCAATCCGAAATATCAGGTTATCTGCCCTTGATATCAATAAAATTATTTCGGATTTGTAAACTCAGTTCGTTAATATATGTTTATTTTCATCTATTCATTTATATACTGGTTTATACTTGCTTTGCGGACCCGGCCGTAAATACGCTATTTGGCATTTGCATTAGAGAGTAAGTAACTACGATGTTGTATTTACGTATTGTTTTATTGGCAAAAACATTAGAAATTATGTTTGAAAAAATCGTTTTTAACTAATACCAAATACACTTTATGTCTACTTTTTGTGGATTATCAAAACAAAGGACACGTAGTTTTAACAAATGTAATATTGTTATGTTATTATGTTATGTTCGAAATTATGTACAGATCCCCGAGTTCGATGAGACGAAACTGAAGAAGGTCGGGGGTTACATCGGCCGGAACGCTGTGAGAATAGCATCAAAGATGAGAACAATAGTACGGATGATCCAAATAATCCAATTCTTTTGAACTCCCACATTATGATCACGAAAAATAACTATGTCGGTACTTATACATGTATTGTCTTGCTCACAACAACGTTGTACCAGACAGCCAGTCTTCATTCAACAATTCTATTATTCTTTATATTAAAAGCCTACAATATATTTGCTTTATACTAAAATACCAAAATATTTTTGCTTAATCGTTTTCCAAGATCTTCTGAG
>OY744533.1:72873689-72928689 GCA_963556195.1 Sepiola atlantica | reverse complement strand
AGGAGCTCAGTCGAGCAGTTGCCATGGAAATAACGCTTGAATGGAGATCGAAAAGCAACGTCTCTTCTGTGAGGGAAGAGAAAAGATCACCTCTACTAGATTCTCAAAATCGATTTTGCATCTTGTCAAGGCAGTAAAGCGTGCTCTGTGTTGCGCCTCCCCAGATGTGACAGCAGTATTCCACCTGCGGACGTATCTGACTATTGGCGCAACATGATCTTAGTTATCTTCATGTCACCTCCAATTAACCTTGTACAATATTAGACAAGTAAATATTTACATTTCTCAATTTACCAATTCCTCATTAGTTACATAAACGATTAACCTTTCATGTACGTTAAACAAACCAGATTGGCTGCTGCTGCTGCTGCTTCTGTTCCTGGCTGAACAATTCCAACTAATTTGATTTCCATCACGTTTTAAATAAACTAAAATCAAAACAAAAATCAAACAAAAAATGTCAATATATAGTACACACAGATCTCGATGGTTTCGCAAAATGAGCTTGAAACGCTAGCGTCTATAGGTATTAATAATTCAATATTTATTCATAAATATTATAATAAGCCCCTTTAAGAAATTAAAGTTGAGCACTCTCGAGGATGTTAAAGATAGACTGTCAAAAAGCTCTAATGCAAAGTTCCGAATACGTTTGTCGAACACTCTCGACTAGTCTTCTATATGTGCCTGCTTCTAGGTACATATAGATCTTAATTTCCCTTTATTATGTGACAGCTTCCGGTGGTTGGGTGGATATGACGACTGCTTGCATATTCTAGGCTTACTGTGGACCGGGTTCGTTCCTCCCGACCGTCTGAAATTGTTACTTTACTGCACTGATGAGAGCAATAAGCTTGAAACGTTAGCGCTGTAAGTATTAACAATTTAATATTTATTTATAAGTGTTATATATATATATATATATATATATATATATATATATATATATATATATATATATATATATATATATATATATGTGTGTGTGTGTGTGTGTGTGTGTGTGTGTCTAAGGTTAGTGGGAGAGTGCTCGATTATTAAGAAAAAATCAAAAATAAGAGCGTAATATTTATTTATATATGTAATTACAGAAGATTAAGACAACATCGGTACCGTCGGTTTCAAATCCAAGTTGGCCTACTATACCGGACTCTCTTCGGCCTCTGTTAAAGATAGGAGGCCAAATATAGGCCATCTTTGTTTGGATTTGAAACCGACGGTACCGATGGTGTCTTAATCTTCTTATCAAGGTCCAAAGGCTACTTGAGGATAAGGGTTAATGAGATGGTAAGTTTACGATGAACACAACCATTGTAAGTATTGAAAACAATAGGTTAAATGGTCAGAATGTGATTATTTAAGTGGGCGGCTCAACAGGAATTTGTTAACATTGGACTTAAAAACGACCATGTTGTAGTCAGCTGGGAAGCATCTCCACGGTATTGTGTTCCGCAGATGAGAGATTCTTAGAAAGAAACGTTCTTCTAATAGTTCTGTTTAGTTTTCGGTACACAGAGGAAAATTCTTTGCAGTGGTCGATGCTAGACTAGTGTTTGCTGTGAATGTTTTACAAGGATAATTAGAAATTGGTGTTCAGTCGCAAATAGCGATAGAGTAGAGAAAGACTAGCAACGTCTAATCTGTGGAAAAGAGTTTGCAGGGAAAGACGTGGTCAATCTCACTAGATTTTGATGTCGATGTTGTACTCTGTCAAGGCTGGAAAAAGTGCTCTGAACGACATCTTCTCAGATGTGGCACCTGTACTAGCACTCCATTTTAGGACGTATCTGGCTCTTCTACAGGAAGAGGATAATAAAAGAATGTTGTCTGTTTGTATGTGTCTAAAAGTCAAAAATTACACAAGACACATCCACAAAGCTGATATATTCTTTTTCAGCATTGCAGCGTAAAAGATATGGGCAGATTTCTTTTTAATATTAATTTTTAAGGGGGCGGGGCAGCAAAAACAAAATTAGTGGGGTAGAGTGCGATTTATAGTGATTTCTTAATATTATTATGTAGCAATTCGTCAATGATTTTTTACAGTTGCCCGAGAAAGTGAGAGAAGGCAGCTAAAGAGGAGGTGAGGAGGTAGAGGAGAAGAGGTGAGGGGAGATGGAAATAAAAGAGATGGAAGGAAATGGGGGAGGGATAGAGCCATGTTGATAGAGAGGATAGATAGAGAGAGCTAGTACTTGTCCATTTTGGTTTGCTTGCCCCATCCCTCAAGTAACGCTGGGTAACCATGCTAGTTTATAAGGTGTGCCAAGTTCGAATCCAGTCGATTCCATAATAGCACTTTCCCTTAGGGATGTTGGCAACCATCACGTGGTCCCTCCTGCACGAATGCCGACAACAGAATCAAACCGGTTAACAAAATTAAACTATTCTGATCCACACGAATTTACTTTTTATGGGATTTCCAAATATAGAGCACTCTATTTTAATATCTCTCCTTGCATTGGTAATCTATTCTTAAAAAAAAAATTCAAAAATTATATTAACTCTACAATTAGATTGATAGACAGTCAGCTCTCCCAAGCTTTACCTTTTCGCTGAGAAGGGGTTACTTTATTGTTATTCGCCTGGGGCTTATCTACCGGGGAATACCGACGGATCTGCTCAGACATTTTTTGTAGACCAGTGTGCACTTCACTTGCTGCGCTGGTTTTTCAAAACCTCGCCTTACCTTGTGTCTAACTTCCTGCAGAGGAAGTAAGTATATACAAAATTAGATTATTTTTCTAATAGAGTAATCTATCTTTCGTTTTAACAAATTGTCTAATCAGGTTGAAATAACTCTAATGTAACTTATCTTTAGAATAAGCTCTATAAATTCAAGAAAAAAATGGCAATTAAATAAAATTTACAAGAACACTTTTGGGGTCTATCTGAAAAATATTTATAAGAATTTGATCTGCATATGGATATTATCTGTTCTGTGGGATTCAAAAAATTAAGTTGATGCCCCAAAAAGCATCATCCACTCTATAAAAAAGACTAGTTTATATTTATTTGTACTTCTATCCCGTCAAGCGAAATTTAGTTAGTAAAACACCTGCTTTTTTTAGTCCGAGGGTGAAAGCGTTTCAAGTGGCGAGAGAAACTGAGAAAAGAAGACACCCCCTCAGACTTACCCAGCCGTCTGAAATGAATTTGGCAAAGAAATCCCCCACTCTATAGTAAAAAATAAATAATAAACGGTATGTGCTTTTCTTTAGGCTATCAGAAATGATAATAATTTATATATGAAAAATTGAATTACTTACGTAATTTTATGTTTTTATATGAATATTTTAGTAATATAACTAGATAAATGGTGAGTGTGAACACTGGCGAAGCGTAATTTTTTCTATAATTTTTTGATGGAGGGTGTACTCTAGTAATAGAAAATAATAATATAAAAGAATGAACATAAAATAGTGTTAGACATTATCATTATTTGGCCAATTTCCACATTGTATTTTCTGCTTGACCTTTACTAAGTTCCATCCGTAATGATACTCTGCATCTCCACCACATTTGTTCGATACTTTATTATTCTAAGTGCCAATGTGAATCTAATTATATAGGTAGTATTCGTCAAAGGTCAGAAAGTCGAATACGGCAACACGTGTTCACATGGATTCGTATCGGGCGGGTTAATAAAATCAGACAATCTAATTTGTATGTACGGATCGGCAATCACTAAACATCTGTGATGAATCTAGGCATACATCATTGACTGGATTACAAATTTAAGTCATGATCATTAATTATTTCTATTTAAAATGACAATTTTCATGAAGTACTGGAAACCTTTGTACACAAAAAGAATGGCCGTTAGGTGTAATTTCTATTTCTTATGTAGATTCCCCCTCTCTCTCTCTCTCCCCCCTTCCCCTCTCTATCTCTTCATTGATTTCTCCAGTACTTTCATCCATCCAAATTTAATATTAATCCTTGATTTTTACCTACATAAACGAATATAGAAAGAGACCAATATCCATTCCACCATTTTTCGTATTCATCTATTTTATCTGTTATTATACCAAAGCTGACTTAATCAACGTTTGTTTCCATAAGGTGTCTTCCTTTATACTTTCATTACACAACGTACATGCTAAAATAGTCCTTCGGTTTGGGATTGAATTATGTTTAAGAAATACTCCATTTTAACTGTGAGAAGTAGCCTTAATTTGCAATCCATTCACTGAGTCATTCACCTCTTACTAAGTTACTGTCTACCATCTTCTTACTCTCTCACTGTACGTGGTGTGTCATACCGCTTTTATTTAATACCGTTTCTATCACCCTCACTTGTAGGACTCTCTCTCTCGCTCTCTCTCTCACTCATTCTCTCTCTCTCTCTCTCTCTCTCTCTCTATATATATATATATATATATATATATATATATATATATATATATATCTGTCACTATCTATTCCTTCTCTGAATATATTAACAATCGATTGTAATAAAGAAAAAAAGAATAAAAAGGTTGGAATAGTCCATAATTAACAAAAGGGAATAACACAAAAGTAGTAAAATATTTAACTCATAGGAGAGAGAGAGAGAGAGAGAGAGAGAGAGAGAGAGAGCGAAAGAGACAGACAGACAGACAGCATTAGAAAGCAACTAATTTTGGATTTTAGATTTTGTCATTTTATTATATTTAACTGGCTTTGCAAACTCACTTCAAACATTCTAACCCGCGCTAAATGGGTGGTCCAAGGAATAACATTGTTCTACTGGTTTCAAGATGTTTGTTTTTTTCAATATCTCGTAGTTTTCAAATATTTAATATTTTACCACCAATCATAAAAGGCGTTATATTGTTTTAGCCATTATTACATGTTATGCGCTCGATAAGATATTACAAATAAATTTTAATTATTTTCAAGAAAAGGAATAATCTATTGGTTGATGCAGTTAGCTTGAAGTATTGTGTGTAATATATACATATAGATCATTTATTAAACATTAAATATTAAACATTATTAAGCATTGTGTGTAATATATACATATAGATCATTTATTAAACATCAAATATTGAACATTATTGAGCATTGTGTGTAATATATACATATAGATCATTTATTAAACATTAAATATTAAACATTATTAAGCATTGTGTGTAATATATACATATAGATCATTTATTAAACATTAAATATTAAACATTATTAAGCATTGTGTGTAATATATACATATAGATCATTTATTAAACATTAAATATTAAACATTATTAAGCATTGTGTGTAATATCTACATATAGATCATTTATTAAACATTAAATATTAAACATTATGTAGCATTGTGTGTAATATATACATATAGATCATTTATTAAACATTAAATATTAAATATTATTATGCATTGTGTGTAATATATACATATAGATCATTTATTAAACATTAAATATTAAACATTATTAAGCATTGTGTGTAATATATACATATAGATCATTTATTAAACACTAAATATTAAACATTATTAAGCATTGTGTGTAATATATACATATAGATAATTTATTAAACATTAAATATTAAACATTATTAAGCATTGTGTGTAATATATACATATAGATCATTTATTAAACATTAAATATTAAACATTATTAAGCATTGTGTGTAATATATACATATAGATCATTTGTTAAACATTAAATATTAAACATTATTAAACATTGTGTGTAATATATACATATAGATCATTTATTAAACATTAAATATTAAACATTATTAAGCATTGTGTGTAATATATACATATAGATCATTTATTAAACATTAAATATTAAACATTATTAAGCATTGTGTGTAATATATACATATAGATCATTTATTAAACATTAAATATTAAACATTATTAAGCATGTGTGTAATATATACATATAGATCATTTGTTAAACATTGCGCGAATATGTCTGATAGAAGCGGGATCTGGAAACAAAACGAGACGAAAGTAAAACTGAAAATATTTTAATTTATTTATTTTAGGTTTGTAAAACTGATTTATTTACCGCCTCAATAATATATTTTATATGTGTTTGTTCTCCTATTTTCATTATAAGTCTTACTTGCCTTCAGTGTCACTTGATGGTTGGGTTCGTAATGTTTAGGGGGAATCCCTTGATCTAATCTTAAACCATATGGATATCTAATTGTTAGACTCTAAATATAATGACGTGTCTGTGTGGCTGTGTGTCTGTGTGGCTGTGTGGCTGTGTGTCCGTTATAGACTCATAAAGTACTGACTGGATTTGAATTAAATATCGTGCGGATAGACCGTAGTGCAGTGAATACAATATGATATGTATATATATATATATATATATATATATATATATATATATATATATATATATATATATATATATATGCATCATTCCTTCACTTATAGAAGTTGAATGCCTGTACGTAGTGCAGTGAATACAATATGATATGTATATATATATATATATATATATATATATATATATATATATATATATATATATATATATATATATATGCATCATTCCTTCACTTATAGAAGTTGAATGCCTGTACGTCTCGCCGCCTTTAAAAGTGTTAAAATTATCATTGTTTATAAGCTGTTCAGAACCGGCCTATCGGTTAGCGACGTTGGATTGGGGTTGACAAATACTTGTAATCCAGGGTTTCGAATCGTGTGACCGGTGGTGAATAGTCGTACTTCTATGCTGATGAGTCTTGATTGAAAAGAGACGAAACGTATACGTCCATAGATAAATAAACAATAACATATATATATATACATACATACATATATATATGTAACGTACGTCAACCAAAATACAATAGTTTTGTTTGGTTTATTTTACGGCATACCAAACTCAATGGGTCATTTAATGACAACATAATTTCTAGTATAGCTTCATATAGGTGGGATAATTATTATTTTTCCTTGATATATTTATTTTTTAGAGAAAAAGTTTGGAGTTAAATTTTCTGTGCTTGTATAATAAAAAGCCGAAAAAAAGTTTTTTTTTTGTCTTTTAGTGTTGGGGAGGTAAATAAGGGGCAGGCAACTCTTCACAACAGCTCTAGCTTTCGAACAATATTTTTCTAACTCTAACCCTAACCCTAAACCCTAACCCTAACCCTAACCCTAACCCTTTTATGTCTAATCGACGTTCTCCTTGCACAATAGCCACATGTGCAACGCCAATTAAAGCCATCAGTTTTGATTACTGGAAAATCGTGTTTAAAATTCGTTGTAAGAGTTACCTGCCCCTTATTTACTTCTCCAACACTAAAAGACCAAAAAAACTTTTTTTCGGCTTTTTATTATACAAGCACCAAATTTTCTTAGAGAGCCCAATTTCTTTAATGAAGTTTAAGATGTTGCTCAGGATAATATTTTCGAACGGATCCTTCTGGTTATTTCAATTGCAGTATGTTCGTCGGCTCTTTTGGGCATCGAGCCAGTCCATTAGTATATGTTTAACTGTATATGGTTCTTGGCATTGGATACACATTGGGGATTCTTCATTTCTTTTCCGGAAATACGAAAACTCAAACCAAATAAGCGATTTCACATAGAAATAATATACGTACAATTAAAACGTATCTTTCAGGGTCCCATCTTTTTTATTTTTACTTTTTATTTTGTTTAATAATTAGTCACTACTTATGTTTAAAAATTAATCGAAGAAAAATGTTAGTGAAATGCATAGATTATCAGTTGAATTATGAAATATATTATGAGAGGTGATGAATAGAATGAACAAATTTGATTACTTATGAGGAAGGTTAATGTGAAGTATTTGTTTACATTAAATTTGAAGACGACCATATTGTATCCCGCAGGGAAGCAATCTCGTGATGAATTGTTCCACAGATGGGAAGTTCTTGGAAATAAACTCTGTTCATGAAAATTCTGTTTGATGTTAGTGTTAGGACACCTAACGAAAACGGAATTACCTCCCTTGAACCATTTCGGAGTTAAGAGTTATCGCCCTTGGAAAAGGTCGTCTGCCCGGAGAGAAAGTAAACAACGACAACTGCGTCAGACTGTGAATATATCAAACGCGTCCAGCGGTCAATTAACTCATTAATTCATTCTGTGTCCAGTTTTAATAAATCTGTTAAACGTTTCTCTTGATAGTTCATCCATTTATTTACAAGTTATTATTTATAATTAACCTAAATTACGAGGTTATAAAAGTTATAGACACACGGAGAAAGAAAGGAAAGATATTTGGAGTTGTGGTTGAAGACGAGTTTTTGCTGTGAATGTCTTATAAGGAGAAACCAGAAATTGAAGCTCACTTGAACACCTACGATGGATTATATAGACTTTATCAATTACAGATTATTTATTTACTAACTATACAAATCAAATGAATCTACAAATCATCCGTATCAAATTACAACCTATTACATATTGGCAAATATTCATTCATTTCGTATGAATAAGATGATTCTATTTCTGGTGTTGGTTTCTCGATATCTTTCTAGTTAGAATTCTTCCTAGAAATACATTGGTTGCTTTCCACGTGAAGGTTGCCAACATCCTCAGTGAAAGTGTTTCTTTTTTATGGAAATCGCTCTAGACAAGGCATGAAGCCACATGATGTTAGGCGCTTAAAATATACTACTTCAACGTCAAAAACTAGCCAACGATAAGTCTTAGATGAATAGATACCGACCCAGAAAACAGTAATACTTCCCCCTTTATCAGAAACATCGCTCATGGAATGTGAGGACTAAAGGACAAAATAAGGAAAGCAAGAGTTACGAGGCTGGCGAAAGTAAACAGAAAGTCGACTTTCTACTCTCTTGTGGAACGAATTAGGTTCGAACTTGGCACACCCAGTTTGTCAGTCCGTGTGGTTTACCACTGAGCCGCCGTCATCTCCGTATAAATATTAAGAACTACTAACAAAATAACTGGTAGAGTAAAACTATAAAAAGTGGATTTGGCATTAAAAAAATTTGAAAAGGGTTGATATGCCGTAAAACAATTTAATTCTAGATTCTACAGACCAATAGATAATTATTTTAATTCGGTCAGTGAGTCAATTGGAATTATAGCGATTTTGACTAACTTTACTGCTACAAGGACCAGAGAGTTCACCCGGCTCGGACACCGGAAACCTTGAAAAATTGGTGACCGCTTGACCTTATTAGAACTGTCACTGTGTTAGTTCCTCAGTGCTTATATATGGCCGATATCACAACATACTAAAACACGTATACAGATTTTTAAATTTAATATTTTATACTTAAACTACTGAAGAAGAAAACCTCATTATACGTCATCAAATGGGCAGATGTGCATGCAAGGGCGCTAGGTGCATCATTGAACATTGATACATCGATAAATCGATATATTGTTCTTTGTATTTGCATGGTAAATTCGTATAGACTAGTCTGGTACGACTATTTGGACCGGTTTGATTATTTTGTTCGTATATGTTTACCCGATTTTTTCAAAAATCAGGTACTTACAGGAAGGAACCACGTAAAGGTTTCTGAAATCCATGAGTGAAAGTAGTACTATGGAACCGATTGGATTAGAACTTGGCACACCCAGGTCAATAAAACGAAAATCGAAACATTGTTGCATATTCATTTACAGCGACGTGAAGATATTTCTCTAGGTGCAATTGCTTATCAAAGATCATTCACGAGAGATGACCCATCTAAATTGGCCAGTTTATTGATTAACTTAACTGAGAGAGATTAAAAGTTTAAATTCAAATTCAGTTGCCGCCAGAATTCTTGTTTTGTTACACGTCATGTAAGGCCCCCGGAAATAAGAGGCAGTAAAACCTCTATGGAGATAGCCCAGAAGGAACTGATGGTTAATATATGTAAATAAAATTTAGTCTGAAATGAAGAATCGTCGTCTTCGTCAAAGAATATGCCAGTTTTTTGAAAACAAAAGAATGAAAAAAATATTAACTAATTGACACAAGATGTTGTTATGTGGATATACACCATTGTACACATTACTAAACTATATAACAATATGCATGAGGTACAAACAAATCACTAAATGTTATAGGCTTGTTTCTTGTGTACCCTATGATAAATCATGTATTTTTTAAATGATTAAAATAACACATTCTTAAGTTGTGTCCATTCACTCTGCGCGTTTAGCGATGAAAATACTATATAAAACCTCAGCGTGACATACCAGCGAAAATACTATCGCATACTTAAGCGGGACATACCAGCGAAAATGCTATTTCATTATTCCGCGTGACATACAAACGAAAATGCTATTTCATATTTCAACCTGACATACCAACGAAAATGCTATTTCAAACTTCAGCGTGACATACCAACGAAAATGATGTTTCAAACTTATGCGTGACATACCAACGAAAATGCTATTTAAAACTTATGCGTTCCAGACAGACCGACTTCTCTCATTATATTTACTGACATTTCTCTACTCTATCGTTATTTCACTGGTAGATACTCAATTGGTAGGTACTCGATTAGTAGGTACTCGATTAGTACGTACTCGATTGGTAGGTACCTGATTGGTAGGTACTCGATTGGTACGTACTCGATTGGTACGTACCTGATTGGTAGGTACTCGATTGGTAGGTACCTGATTGGTAAGTACTTGATTGGTAGGTACTTGATTGGTAGGTACCTGATTGGTAGGTACTCAATTGGTAGGTACTCGATTGGTAGGTACCTGATTGAGCTCCAGTCTTTGTTTTTTTTTTTGGAAACACGTCTAGCTATCATTTCCGCAAATAACCTTTTTTTATGTATATAAAACCAAGCAGAATATCCATGAACAGGGTTTCTTTCATAGAACTTCCCATCTACGGAACACAATACCGCGGGACTGCTTTTCGACAGACTATGATTTTTTCGTCTTTTAGTCCAATATCAACAAATATTCGTCTCTTCAACTAATTAAATTAAGTCCATTCCGTCCATCGTTTTCAATCCAATTCATAGTATTTTTCAGCATCCAACTGATAATCTAATTAACATTTATCCTCGAGTGACTTTTGGCCTTACGAAGTGGTGAATCGTTAGTATAAAAATGTGGCAGACAGGCAGAGCTTGTTATTGTAGATAGATTAGACGCATCTAAAAATAATATGCGTTCATTCTGTGCGTTTAGTGATGAAAATGCTATTTCAAACTGAAGCATGACAGAACGAAAGGACAGACAGACAAAGCCTCCTTTTGAGGTGTTAGGACGTTGGGCTCATCGTTGAACGGAAAATCTCAAATTGTTATGCATTAGTAAGACGTTCTTAGCTAAAAATAAAACCCATACGCAAATATGGAATGGGGGTAAGAATCGCGGACTTAATGGCGAATTCATGTTTTCTTGTTTTTCACGAAGATTCCATAAAACCTGCGTCAACATTTTGCTGCAGCGTTTCAGACTTTGTTGAGACGCAAAACTATTCAGGACAGGCAACCTATTGAGGAAATACTTACGGAATTCACACGTTGAATTTCGCATTTGTTTTCATGGCGAACGGATGTTATCCGCGTTATTACAGAACGGTATTTATTAACATAGCAACAGGAGTTCTCGTCCCATAACGTGTTCATGATACTAACACACCCGTCGAACCCGTTGATAAAGGCAAGGTGCTCGAGCAACAAAATAATCCGTACTTATCCAGATTAAGACCCAAGCTAAAATCGACTTGGCGTCGGTAGTTTTCGGATGTTTACGTAGACGGCCGGAAAAAGCCGAATGAATTCTACCAGGCGTGACGAATGACCCGTTGGGTCAGAACCACTACCACTATTTATTCTACTTTAATTTCGTATTGTTTGGATTATTCGGATTACTTATTACTTATTTTGTTTCTAAAGTCTATGGATAAAATATAATACAAATCTAAAATATTTGACTTTTCAAATGGGAGGTAGTGCCCATATTATCCCCCCCCTAAAAAAACCTTTAAAATGCCCAAAGATAACTGAAATTTTGCGAATGTTCATAAATTGATGTCTAATACATACTGTTAAATTTCACAAATGGTAGTTATCTGAATGTTCACCCCTTTGCATAAATACAACCCACATACGCTAGCATTACGCTTAGCAGCTGTATTTCAAAATTCATAATGATCAGTTTATTAGTTTAGGAGTGAATCCTGGACATAAAAATATATAAACATATACACATACCATGCTACGTATATATGTATACTTGACGAATATTCGTCTCAGGACGGATAAAATGAATTCCCCGAACAGAACAGTTTTGCAGTCTTCTTACGAAGATTAAAAACAAGATATAATGCTCCTAAATCTCATGTCTAGAATCCTTGTTCCAATTTTAATCAGAATCCATTGCATGATTTTGATTTTAGAAAATGTCTCAAATTGTAATTTATCTGTGAGTGAAAAATTAGAAATTTAAAAGTTTAAAGATGCCACGAACTGCAAACACAAATAAGGTTTAGTTAGGAACGAATAAAATTTAACCAAAAATAAAAGTGAAAATGAAGGTCTAACCACCCCTATCTCTCTCTGTCTCTATCTCTGTCTATGTCCCTCCCCCTTTCTCTCTCTCTCTCTCTCTCTCTCTGTCTCTCTCTCTGTCTCTCTCTCTCTCTCTCTCTATAATGATAATATTAATATATAAAAATCAATCATTTTATATAGTCTCCAGATCGATTCTTATGAGAATCAAATTCTAGTGCAAAATTAAGCTCAATATTTAAACCGTTAAAATAGTTATTTAAACATTTGTAATAGCGTTATAAATAAAGAAATTGACAGACTAAAGTTATGTCATACTGTGATTTATTCTAAGTTTCGAAGCAAAGAATAGCTAACACGTGTTTTTAGAAGAATCACAAACATACGTTAACAAATAAAGCCAGTAAACAAAAAACGCCGTCAATTCACTGCTCTCAAATGAAAACCGTACACCATCAACGCGAAACTTCATGCAGAAAGTGTTCAAATATCCATGAAAACATTATAAGAAAGACACCAAAAGACAATGGCGAAATGAAAAATTGACATATTAAAAGAAAAAGGGTTTCATATCACTGAGATGTCAATGTCCAGAAAAACGTTTGTACATCAAAAATGGCTCATTGAGTAGATTCTTCAAAGTAAATACAAAATTCACTAACTACTACTACTACTACTACTACTACTACTACTACTACTACTAATAATAATAATAATAATAATCATGTCGAAGAGAAGGGCTAGCACTAACCATATCACCACTGGAAGTGTGAGGGGTGCCCTGGAATCTTGGGGAGGCTTAGAGGAGACCAACGTTCGGCCTCAGCGAAAAATTATTGGTAAATGACTGTTGCGATAACGAAAATTATTTTAAACTGTTATCGAAAGAGAGTGTTAGACATTTGATGAGACTTGATGCCACTCAGACTCCCGAGAACACCACAGGTTGTTGTCAGTTAGCAATCACTGATTCGTGTGAAAACCTCTAGTAGGCAAATAACAACAACAACAACAATAATAATAATAATAATAATAATAATAATAATAATAATAATAATAATAATAATAATATAAGAAGAAGGAGAAGAAGAAGTAGTAGAAGAAGAAGAAGAAGAATACATTGGAAAGGTTTATTGGCACCTAAATCACAGAGAAGACTAATGGTCATTACCACCGAGAAACTAATGGTAAGCGGCGCTTACGATACCGCAAAGTCATTTGCAATGGTTATCGAAAAGAGGTGGAGAGTCCCGGAAATCTGGGGAGGCTTGCTGTCACTTAACCTCCAGGGAACACCATCGGTTATTATCAGTGAGCAATCACTGACAATGCCTTGTGTGAGAACTGATAGTGAGTACAACTGAGGAGATATATAAAAAATAAACTGCTACATTTGGTATTCGAAAACATATACTTTCTTCTAATTGGTATAGTTTTCACATCGGAAGAGTTCCAAAGACAGGAGCAGATGATTTAATAATTGAACGATTGATGATAGAAAGGAGGTAATCCATGTTAATCTAGTTGGGCAGGTTTAAAAAGAATAGAGAAGTACATAAATTAATGTTATTTTTACAGAGAATAAAATAGTAAATAAATAAGATAGCATGAAATAAATAAATACACAAACAAATAAACGGTAAGAATATGAAACAGTCTCGTGCTGACGCTGAAAAACAGGCGCGTCTTGATATGAGGAGCAGCTCGTTTAGCAAAAGACGAGATTAGCATTGTAATATATTTAGTGGGCTTAGCTTAAATATCAATTAGATAGTTCCCAGCGCATGACGCACATAATCCAACATCTGGATTTTAAAAAAGTGTGAAAATGTTTATTAAACACCTACCCACAATAGGAGTATGTAACACAAGGACGGAAAGTGGGATTTGAAAAGCCAGCGCCCGAGAAGGTGAGCACTCTGGCCATTAAAAATTGCCTGGCAGCCCTGTCGGCATTCCCCGGTAGGGGCGCATCAGGCAGTTAACACTAAACTTACTCCTCCCCAAAGAGAGGAGCCAAAGCCTGGGAGGGTGGACCTCCTAGAACTGCACAGGACAGACCCATAGACCGGCGTATATCAAGCCACGAAGGCCAAGACAATACAAGTTTATGGGGTGAAGTATCCATCGGAACAGATACTACACTTTGATTTTGGCCAAAATGCCAAGAAAACGTTTGAAAGTATTATTTACTCCTCTCCAGGAGTTAGGCACAAGGCCAATTTTATCCTACTCCCACAAGTAAGATGTGACCCAAGGTCGGGTCGGAAAGTGGGGGTTGAAAAGCCAGCACCCGAGAGGTGAAACGTTTGAAAGTGTATATTTTTTAGCTTTCGATTGGTTTAAATAACATTCTAATCCAATCGACAATTGATATTTTTTACAAAAAAATATTCGTTTGCGGCTTCTGATTGAAGGGGATTCACGCGTCCCAATGCTTAGCCTTCACTTACCCACCCCCATATACTCACAGGACCCTCAAAACGTTTCCTACCGATCACTGTATTTTAACTTATTTATTAATTTATCCATTTTTATATTTTAAATTGGATATTTGTGTAATTTTTTCTGTTATTTTTATAAAGATTGTACATCCACAATAATTTGTCATTAGACTTGCTAACTAAAGATAGAACTGTGTGTAATTTTTATCCCAACGGACCGGATTCCCCACACATTCTGAAACCGCCGGCATCAATCAATGCCTAATCGTATTTCCACTGTATAGTATTTATCACAATAACTATATTATGCTCTTACAAACGTAATTGATCCCTTTGTGTTTACATCTTTTGAATTACATTTGTTCGATTGTGCACACTGGATGACATCACAAAGAAATGACGTCACACAAGAATGACGCTATCCACTAAAATAGAGTTGGAATGCATCGGGTAGATATTTTATGGTGTCGTAAACGAATGGCGTATTTGTTTTGCGACGTCATCCATTAAAGAGGGACTTAAGACATAGAAAAAGATCATTTATGATGTCGCAAACGATGAAGTGACAAAATGATGACGTCATCAATCGAAACAGAGTCACCGATCGTCTACGAAACAAACTGCCTCGACTATTGGGTTTCTAGTATATATATATACTAGAATTTAAATATATATATATACTAGAATTTAAATTCCCGAAACAGTTTTTCATGGTAAACAACTGATGATCCCTTAAAATAGTGTTAGAAATAAACTAATATAATAACTGTAAAAAATAAATTGACTTACATGAGTGATTTTCCACTGGAAGACTTGGGACTATAAGTTTTTTTTTTTTGTTTTTTTTAATATAGTTTTAATGGTTGAGAAACTTCCGAGACTATATATATATATATATATATATATATATATATATGGTAAATATAAATAAGAGTGAAAAAAACAATTGTACGTATTATTCAAGACTGAACATATTTGCATATCTTCAGTTAAGCATTTTGGGTCTTTTATGTTCGAACGTTTCAAAAAAGAGAGACTTTTATCATCAGAGGGTTAAGTCAACCTTTGAAATAATAAAAGTTAGCTTAAAATATTTTTTGAACATGTAAGTTAGTAAGCTATTTTAACGAAGACAAATGTAAAATTCTTTAGAAAGAATTTATAAAAGTTATATTTCCATATAATAACACATTTTTTTCAGGTTGAAGATAAGTTTGAAATTGATATATTCTTTTAGTTCAGCGTTCACAAATCAGTGGTTAAGCGATATCTTAAAAGGTAAATAAAACAGTCAGCGGGAGCAGATATTATTTATCTTCTCACCACAGCGGTAAGATGTGACACAAGGTCGGGAAGGTGGGATTTCAAAAGCCAGCTACCGAGAAGGTGAGCACTCTGGCCTATAAAAATGCCGTGGTACCCCTTTCGGCATTCCCCGGTAGGGGCGCCTCAGGCAGTAAGCGATAAACTTACTCCACCCCAAAGAGGGGGGGCAAAGCCTTGGAGGGTGGACCTCCTAGAACTGCACAGAACAAACCCACAAACCAGTGGAATCAAGACCCGAAGGCCAAGACGACACTGGTCTATAGGTTGCAGTATCCATCGGAACAGATTGTATTTAGGGCAACCCTAATTCAGAGAATTGCAATTATATTCCCAGAATGCATCCACCCTTAGGCATGAAAGCCTATTGTGGAAGGGGGAAGGTGGGGGTCGAGAGTCTTTGTGACATTTAAAGCGAACGCCTATCAGCATTCCCCGGTAGGGGCGCCTCAGGCGATAGCAATAAACTAACCATTCTCAAAATGTTAGAAGGTAAAGCCTGGGAGGGTGGATCTCCCAGAACTGTGCAGGACAAACCCTCAGACCGGCGGAATCAAGACCCGAAGGCCAAGACGATACCGGTCTATAGGGTGTAGTATCCATCGGAACATATACTACATTGTGATCTTAGCCAAAAGGCCAAGTAAGCAGGAGCAGATATTCAAGTGTATATCCAAATCGAAAATAAACAATGGTCCAATATATTTATTAAAGTTCCAAAACTCTGCATGTATGCATCGGAAACAGTAAATTCCGCTTCCCCTGCTGATGCAAAATAGAAAGTTAAAAATTGTTTATATGTAACAGCGAATCGCTGTTTATGAATACAAACGCTAAAAACGAAAGTGAAATTACACAGAGCAAAAAGTAAGGAAATATAACTAGATATTTACAATGGAAAACGAAAACGAAAATTCTATAGCTTTTAGTTAAAGTTGACAGAAAATATATAATCAAGGGAGACGCGAGAGCGCTCTATCCCTTAATAGACTTCAAGAATGGCCTATGCTGGAAATCTCATTTCTTTGATCAATCATAACTCAAAAACCAATAAACCAAATTAGTAAAAACTTTGCACAAAATTTGTATTTGATAGGTTCTATAAGTGTGTAGAATTTCAGCATCATTAGTCAAGGCAACCCAGAGATCCAGAAAGTTACATCATGAAATCATGTTATCTGTGTGTACGTACGTACGTATGTGCTACCCTGTATCTCATCAACTATTTGATGGATTCAGCTGATTTTTGACAGAGATAGAGGTTCTGGGGTCTAGTTGATGGCATTTTAATTTCAGTTTACCATATACCTTAGTTTCCCAGAAAATTCCAAAAAACCTTTTAAATGACCATTGTATTGAGGCATGAAAATTCATATACACTAAATGTACAAAAGCAAGAACATTCCCTAATTTTTTACACTTTTATTGTCATTAAGGGTATGCGAGCACAACAGGGCTATGTATTTTACTGGTGGGAATTTTTCTTCAGCGCACCTCACACACTTCATCCACTCATGCATAGAGATTTATACTGCAGTGATGTGATAATGAATTGGTTTGGTTGATATGTAGTCATACCCTTAATGACAATGAAAGTGTACAAATTTGGGAATTTCCTTGCTTTTGTACATTTAGTGTATATGAATGTTCATCTTAACCCTATCAAGGCATATGATTTCAGTATACTGACATTTATCATGGAATATAGTATTAGTTAATAACGAAATTGTATCAGGAGTGAAAACACATTTAAAGTCTGTATGGATGAAATAAAATAATAATGTGATAGAATAAAAATGAGTCAATAAATTAGTAGTTTATTGTATTATATTTCTAGGCTTATTGATGTGATGGGTAGTTATCTAAGTATTATAAATGTTATGTAATCTATTTTCTATTAAAAGAAATGAAATGAAATTAATTTGAAAAACTTAATTTAAAAATGAATAAATAATGGATGAATAAATAATGGAAGCTTTATGGCAAATAGGTTGTAATATAAAAGGTAGTTCCCATTTATAGCATATTTAAATGATAAGTATATGTAGTATACGAAGGGGGCAAGAGAATTTAGAATATATGTAGGGGTGGTGAGTGAGAGTCTAACATTGGGCTTAACGAATTGGTCAAATTTAGATCATAATTACTTTAATTACAATACTTTGAATTATGTAAACGATGTCGATAAGTCGTAGCATTATGGTAACATTATTGTAGGTATATAAATTCGGGATTGCATGTATATCTGAATTATAAGAGTACGATCTCTTATTTAATGTTAAGAAAATTTGGTTAAATGGAATTATAATTATATATAAATAGCTATTCAGTTTTTATTTTATAATTATTATTTAAAATCAATATTAGAAATTTCATATTCAACAGCTCAAAGGGGAAATAGTTTGGAAAAAAAATAGAAAAATGGAATAGAAAGGAAAAGTAAGGTTTTATAGGTGACGTATTTATTAACGTGCTTATGAAATTCTGATTAAATTAATGTTGTAAGTAAAATAAGGATAGGTTCAAAAATGGAATAGCAAAAGGTAAAAACTGACATTAACTCTAATCTTACATCATCTTCAAGCATATATAGAATCTACGGCAGTCCGCATCAAAGAACGTATTTATAAACACATAGGTTATTTAACAACTATAATGAAATCCTAATGAAGAAGCTAAAGTCTAAAAACATGCCTTATACATTGAATTGGTATATCCTGAAAAGAAATCAACTTAATAAAAGTCGGGCTGCAGAGCATGTTCATCCGAGACAGTCATGATAATGAAATCTAGGACCCCTTTAATGAACGAAAGAAACGAAATAATGTTTATGTGTAGGCATAGAAGAATATATATATATATATATATATATATATATATATATATATATATATATATATATATATATATATATGACCAGTTTGTCAGGTCCAATGATAGACCCCCTTCTAATATTCCTACTCCTACTCAAAACATCGACACAGTCACTAAACCCCACACTTATAACTCTCAAAATAGAATTTTTTTATTTATTTTGTACCCTTTGCTATTTCTTTTTTTAACCTATATGTAACATGTTCTAAACCCTACAGTATCATTAGTCCGAAAACTTACTATTCCTATTCTATCCCACCCTCTATCTCTCTATATATATTTTATATACTATATATATTTGTAATACTCCACTACGTATCTTCCCTATACTATTAATGTAACAACTTTTCACCAGTCAGTTATATCCCTTGAATTTTCTATTAATCCATTATTTATTTATTTATCCAATTCGGGTTTCAAAGCTTAATTTAATTTAATTTTAATTTGATAAAATATAGACGACACAAAATAGGTAAAACATAACATACATCACATAAGTTTAGAATACTCTAAATTAGTAAAAAGTATCTCGCTTAACCGTTGATTTGTGAACGCTGAACTACAAATATATTAATCTAAAAATGTTCAACAACCTAAATATGTGTCTTTCTTTTTCTATGGAAATATAACTTTTATAAATTCCTTCGAAAGAAAATTTCCATTTATTTTTCTGAAAACTGATTAAGAACATTTAAATTAAAAAAAATATATTTAAAGCTAACTTTTATTATTTCAAAGGTTGTCTCAACCCTCTGATGAGAAAAGAATCCTCACTAACAGTTCGAGCTAAAGGGACTTAAAATAAACTTTTTTAAAACTCTTATTTACCCTTTATTAATATCTATCTATTGTATTGTATTACGAATTTTTCATAATATCCTTGAAAATATATTTATAAGTTAAAAAAAAAAATATATCTCTGAATAATATATATATATATATATAGAGAGAGAGAGAGAGAGAGAGAGAGAGAGAGAAAGAGAGAGATAGAGGGAGAGACAGACAGACAGACAGACAGACAGACAGACAGAGAGAAAGAGAAAGAGAAAGAGAAAGATAAAGAAAGGAATTTCTGCATGAAATCTTGAGTCGGAGATGTAAAAACCGAGCAATAATAGAAGTTAGAAAGAGAAGACTCAAGCCAATAATCCAGTAATTTCACGTTATAATTTATGTCTTCTCGCCAAGACGAGAATCATCAGACGTGCTTGTAAGACTGGTGGTTTCAGGTTGAAGAAATAAATTATAAGGTGAAATGACTGGATTGTTGGTTTGAGTAATTTCTTTTTAACTTATCTCTCTGTTTATACATATATATATATATATATATATATATATATATATATATATATATATATATATATATATATATATATATATATATATATATATATATATAAGACAGTTTCTTGTCCCGTACAGACATATGCTTCAATAGCGCTATCTTATATTTTCTCTATATCATTCCTGTTTTTTCTATCCGCCCATCCCTACCATCTTTTTCTCACCGACTTTATCTTTCCTCATAATTACTTCTCATTTCTCTTGCCGTCTGTCTCTGTCAGTATGCTTCCATATCTCCATCCTCTCTCCCTCTCTTTCTTTCTTTTAATTTTATGTTTCATTTATATATCTTAATTTTTGTAATTAATTTTCTCTTTCTTCTTCACATACGATAAAAGGTTGACGCCAAACAGACGCCCTACCTTAGCTTTATAGATGCTATCATACCATCATGACATCACTGACGCTAACCATACCATCAAAAGAGACGGTGTCAAGAAACACGGATACCATTAAACCAGCCACGAAAATGATGCAATGTGTATTTAACCTCTTTTATTTTCATGATGTCGTCCTGTTGGCTTTGGGGTTTAGATTGCTTTGCCCTTGCCAAATGTTTTCAAAATCTTTATTTTTTTCACCGAACTCAGCACTTGAAGATGGGAATTCTGCCAATCGCCAGTTGCTTCGTCAGATTTGTTTGGTCTCTGATAACGAAGAAGAACCAGTGCCCCCGGATAAGCAGACACTCCCCCTCCCCCCCCACCATTTCGAAAAGGTCTTGGTTAAATTTAAGGCATCCAGATTAGAGCAATATTATTAGCAAAGTGGTTATAAAGATACAAAGTAGGGACCAAAGGATGATAATTGAATGATTTTCTTGAAAACTAAACGTAAATATATAATAAATATGAATCTACGTGTCCCCGGCGGGCTTTGCGCTATGAAGAAGGAGAAGGGTTGGAACGAATAAGAGGGTCAACAGAACAAAGAGTAAAACAGAATGAATGAGAGTAAGCAGCGGAGATCGAAACGAAATGCTGTAAAACTCGAGTTTAAATGTCAATCAACAAAAAATATTCACTTCCTTTCGATGAAATTTAAAAAAAAAAGGAAGTCCATCTCAAATTAAAGTTATGCATGATGGGAGTGAACGAGAGATAGAGTATTTTATTTAGAAAATCAATTAATATTTCAAGAAAAATGAAGACAAATCGATAAGAAAAGATTAATTGAAACACGGTTTCTATTCGCTTAGTTGGTCTTAATTTTTCTCATCGATTAATTGTGTCTTCTTATCTATTAGTTTTGTCTTCTTTTATATGTCGATTAATTTCGTTTCAATGATTTCAAGTGGTGAATATGAACTAAATTGCAGAGCGATAGCGAGCGGACGAAGTCAGCTAGTTTATAAAAAGACGAAGCCTCTAACACCTTCATAGTAAGCAAAATCTAATGAGATATCAGAGTGTATTATGTAATTAAGACGTTTAAGTTAAGCGGTTTTTAACCACACAAATAATTAGAAATGAGTTGAAGCCTTTGGGGAAGGAAGTATCTACAATCTACTCAAGTCGGAACATCACACTTTTTAGTCGATTAAGTTTCTCAGAACTAAATATAGTGTCTTTGCTCCTTTCCCCCGTTGGCATATCTTTTGAGACTAATAAGCATCTTTATCTGTTTAATGATAAGAACAAGATAACAAATTTTAATAAGAGTCTTGAAAAGAGAAATGAAAGTAGAAATATGTATACGATACTTTTGGGCACTGAAAATAGATATATAGATGCTGTATATTCCTCAATGAATCATATGATTGTCAATCCATCACTGTAGGTGTTCTTCTGATCCTTCTCTCGGGGTGTCTGCATATCAACGATGCAAGAAATGGCAAGACTAGTAACATACATTCTATTCACGATATAATGGATCTTTATTTCCTTAACTAGGAGTTCCTTCCGGTTGAAGCATATGCACAGATGGAAATAAGACAGCATATTCCTCTACACCTTACATAACGTTATAATTTCACTAAAAGTTTGGAGAGAAAATGTCTCCAAATTCAAATTTTTTCCACATCACGGAATAAGCCACTCAGCTAACAATATATGATTCATACGAGGCTTCAGCTCGCCGTTTTGAATTTTCTGTATAACCCAATGCTTTTTCTGGAGACGCATCCGAAAGAATATTTATACAGAGAGAGAATCATTTTTACGCATATGAAAGGAAACCATGGACATGTGTTTCGGGCTATCAGCCGTCATCAGCATGGCTAACCTGAACAAGGATCGAACCCTCGATATTATTGTCTGTAGTCTGACGTTTTACCACCAAAATGTGTACGATTTATATAAATACATATGTACGATTTATATATATATATATGTATATATATATATAAATATATATATATATATACTTATACTTATTTCTTATTTCATTTCCTATAAAATAATTTTAATTTCTGTAGTTCTTTATGTGTTTAAAACTGTTTAGCATATTACCATTGACCCCCCCTCTATCGTAAATCATTAAATAATTGAATTATCTGCCCTTCCTATTTTTTTTATTCTTCCGATTTGAAAATCTACCGAATGGACGAAAATATCGATTTTCAAATGCAAATGTAAGAATATAAGTTTTTATAAATGAATCTTGTATTCAATTTTAAGTTTTAAAACACCAAATCGTTTTGATAAAAGTTAAAATGATTGTTTTATAATAAATTGCAGCAATCAGTATCTCTTATAAATAATAACCATTAAATATAGTTTTTAACTTGATAACTTGTCTTAAACCAATCAAATTATTCAATTTATTCATATTTTTAAATAGTTATTATATAATTTTTTTCTAATAATTGTAATTTTGATCTGATTTTTTAAAAATTTCAATGTTCAATTAATTTTATTTTAAAAAATATTTTGTAAAAATATTTTTTAATTATTCTTACACTTTTATTTATTTATTTATTTATTTATTTACTTCTTCATTTATTTCTTCATTTATTTAGTCTTTAAATTATATATCTATGTATTTATTAGTTTGTGTTTTTTTACGAATTTATTTATTTACTTAATATTATGCTGTTTATTTTTAGTGCATTCTCTGTTAAATAACATTAATTACGGTGTAATCATTAAATGATGAATTATCTGCCCTTGTTTGTCTTTCAATTTGAAAATATAATTAATGGAAGATAATATCGGTTTTCGAATGTCAAATAAAAAAGTTTTTCTTTATATTTTGTCTTTAGTTTTTCTAAATGAATCTTGTTACGTTTATGTCGAATGAGCTCTTTTCAGTGTACAAACAGTTTTATTTTGAACATTCTAATTTGAATGATTCGATTTTTTTATGTGTAAATTATTATTTTGCCACTTTTATTGTGTGTGTGTTTACAGTTTTCGTAGCCAGTTGGTTAGGGATCCGAAACTGAGGCCACTGTGGTACCGGTTTCGTAATCTCGCTTGTATGAGCCACGCTGATGAGCTGTAAAACAGCGAAGCACTTGTCCGTCGATAATTACATTTTTCATATATAGACGTTCCCCTATATGAAGGCATGATACTGGTGAAAGGGACCAATGTTCTCCTCTTAGCATTTAGGTAATTGCTTCTTCGTAAAACGATATTTGAATATCGCAAAAACAACAACAAACAAAATAATATATATATATTAAACTTCATAAATATGAATAATTTTGCTGACCTCGATATTTTGCTTCTTGTACGTAAATCTTTTTTTATTTTAATTATTACCAAATTAACAGAAGCATTAGTCACATAAAACAATCCCTTTGGAATCAATGGATAAAAGCCGAGTCACTGTTGAATTTTATGAAAGATCAATTTTCTTTTTTGGTTATGTATGTAAACAATTAAATGTAATGCCCGCTGAATTACGGACTCACTTTTTCGAGTGATAATATTTATTTAATAACCGCAAGCAATCAAAATATGCTGGTTTTTGTTAGGACACCTAACAAAAACGGAATTACCTCTCTTGAACCATTTCGGGAGTTAAGAGTTATCGCCCTTGGAAAAGGGTTGTCTGCCCGGAGAGAAAGAAAACAAAGACCATGGCGTCAGACTGTGAATATATCAATCGCATCCAGCGGCCAATTAACTCATTAATTAATTCTGTGTTCAGTTATAATAAATCTGTTAAACGTTTCTCTTGATTGTTCATCCATTTATTTACAAGTTATTATTTATAATTAACCTAAATTACGGGGTTATAAAAGTTCCAACCGATCGCTGTTGAGACGAGTGGAGCGATAGGCCATACCACACGCGACTTCCTCAACAGCCTTTGTCTGTTAATGACGAGCCACACCGGGGATCATTGTGAATTGACTTGACTTGACTTTACGAGCGCCTCTACATCGCCACTATTCGTTGAAACGCCTTGAGCCTGCTCTCGGCCTGCCAAACCAGCAGGAAACATCTTGATGCTTGCATATTGGTTTAAAAAAAGGACGTTTTATTAATTAATTATTATTGTCCTCCCTGTTAATTAATCGAGCAATGAAAGATTATTAGACGGCAATTTTAATATTTCAATTATAAAAGCCTTTATATTTTCTTATTGATAATAAATCAGATTGTACTGAAAAACAATTCTCTGTTAATGTTGGCTCGTATATATTTTCCTGATTTGGTT
This sequence comes from Sepiola atlantica, assembly GCA_963556195.1. Classification (NCBI taxonomy): domain Eukaryota; kingdom Metazoa; phylum Mollusca; class Cephalopoda; order Sepiida; family Sepiolidae; genus Sepiola; species Sepiola atlantica. The sequence goes on along the minus strand of OY744533.1, from coordinate 72,903,664 downwards.
AATTTCTGACATTTTGGGTAAGCGAATATCATAGTGGAAGAGAAAAACAAAAAATAGACTAGTTCAAATCAAGTATCGATATCTCAGACGGATTGCTATTTGCGTCTGGCTTTGAAAATCCGACAAGATAATTCTATATGTTAGATTACGTAAAAATCTCTTATATGTTTGTTTGTTTTATAAACAAATCTCGTTGTGTAAACTTTGACAAAAATCATAACTGGATAATAGTTTAAACTATTTTTAAAACCAGTCGGCAATATAGGTATATGCTCGTGAAATTCTACTTATTTCATCCTATAAAGTATATCGCTTTCAAATCCTATTAAAAGATCATCATCTGAAGCGCCTTTTTACTTTTAAATCTGTATGTATCTTTAATTTCCAAATGCCTTCTTTTATTTATAGAAAGAACCTATTTTCCATCTCTAACATATAATTAAATTATCTGTTTTTTTTTCATTTACTTTGGTGCAAGTAATCGTTTATTCTCTGGTCTGTCTATTTTTAAGAGAGCAATCAAAAAATTAAATATATTTGTTCATGTGAAAAAATAAATACTCTGTTATAATGTTGAACTACGTACAAATCTAAAATAATGTATTTAAACATATTTTGGGGAGATTTTCCAGTATTTATTTCAATAAGTCTCAATACATAGTAGGGCATAACATAATAATTATAAACTTAGCTATAGTTGTACGGAGAATTTAGAATGAATCATAGTATGATGTTATTAATAATAATAAATATATTTATTTTGATCACAGATCTCATCAAGCCACTCGTTTGCAAATTGTACTGTTAGCATTAGTATACTCTTAAGTCCCGTCTTTAATTATTCGTTTTGTATTCAAACTGAGTTCTGAGGCTGAGTTCGTGCGCCGTCTTAAAATAATTTAGGAAAGAAAATGATGATTTTTGTTTGGTGAAATTTCAAAGAAATCTTGCATTATGAACTTGTATCGAAAGGTCACGCCATTCCCGCTGAACGTGTTTACAAGTAACTTGATCGAATCGACGATTAAGCTCGTTGAAAAGAACCCAAGTCTTGTTAGTCGAAAACGCGTGTTGTTTCAACAATAGAAAGATGCACACCGCCAGAAAGACCAGCAAAAACATTGAATAAGTGGACGATGTAGACGTCTCACCTCCTCTATCTGATAGTCTAAAAGTTGCTTCACCTGACTATGATGTATTCCGATCAATGCAACACTTTATGAAGGTTCGCTGATTTTAGACAGTCGACGAAATTGAAGAAAGATTGAAAATAACTTTTCACTTCGAAGCCGAACGCTTGGTATTTGGACAGAAGATCGTGGACAATGATAGTCTTTATAGTTAAATGTATTGTCGTTGTGTTTTTTTCTAATCTGTCCGTACATCTATAGCTAAGGTTTAATGTATTTGTTTGTAATATTTTGTGAAGTAGGTTTCTAATGTAACAAATCACTCAATAAGTCCCGGGCTTGACATGCATATAGCACCACGAATAACAAAAATCAAGATGATTTTTATAAAGTACTAACCTTCAAATAGCATGTATTTGTTTGTAATATTTTGTGAAGTCTGTTTCTAATATAACAAATCACTCAATAAGTCCCGTGCTTGACATGCATATAGCACCACGAATAACAAAAATCAAGATGATTTTTATCAAGTACTAACCTTCAAATAGCATGTATTTGTTTGTAATATTTTGTGAAGTCTGTTTCTAATATAACAAATCACTCAATAAGTCCCGTGCTTGACATGCATATAGCACCACGAATAATAAAAATCAAGATGATTTTTATAAAGTACTAACCTTCAAATAGCATGTATTTGTTTGTAATATTTTGTGAAGTATGTTTCTAATGTAACAAATCACTCAATAAGTCCCGGGCTTGACATGCATATAGCACCACGAATAACAAAAATCAAGATGATTTTTATAAAGTACTAACCTTCAAATAGCATGTATTTGTTTGTAATATTTTGTGAAGTCTGTTTCTAATATAACAAATCACTCAATAAGTCCCGTGCTTGACATGCATATAGCACCACGAATAACAAAAATCAAGATGATTTTTATCAAGTACTAACCTTCAAATAGCATGTATTTGTTTGTAATATTTTGTGAAGTCTGTTTCTAATATAACAAATCACTCAATAAGTCCCGTGCTTGACATGCATATAGCACCACGAATAATAAAAATCAAGATGATTTTTATAAAGTACTAACCTTCAAATAGCATGTATTTGTTTGTAATATTTTGTGAAGTATGTTTCTAATGTAACAAATCACTCAATAAGTCCCGGGCTTGACATGCATATAGCACCACGAATAACAAAAATCAAGATGATTTTTATAAAGTACTAACCTTCAAATAGCATGTATTTGTTTGTAATATTTTGTGAAGTATGTTTCTAATGTAAAAAAATCACTCAATAAGTCCCGGGCTTGACATGCATATAGCACCACGAATAATAAAAATCAAGATGATTTTTATAAAGTACTAACCTTCAAATAGCATGTATTTGTTTGTAATATTTTGTGAAGTCTGTTTCTAATGTAACAAATCACTCAATAAGTCTCGTGCTTGACATGCATATAGCACCACGAATAACAAAAATCAAGATGATTTTTATAAAGTACTAACCTTCAAATAGCATGTATTTGTTTGTAATATTTTGTGAAGTCTGTTTCTAATGTAACAAATCACTCAATAAGTCTCGTGCTTGACATGCATATAGCACCACGAATAACAAAAATCAAGATGATTTTTATAAAGTACTAACCTTCAAATAGCATGTATTTGTTTGTAATATTTTGTGAAGTCTGTTTCTAATGTAACAAATCACTCAATAAGTCCCGGGCTTGGCATGCATATAGCATCACGAATAATAAAAATCAAGATGATTTTTATAAAGTACTAACCTTCAAATAGCATGTATTTGTTTGTAATATTTTGTGAAGTAGGTTTCTAATGTTTAAGCCTAATCGGGTTATTAGTTTACTGATTACAGTTATTTAAGTGAAGCTACTGTTGCAAATGTTCAAAAGAATAGAAAAATCTGAATTTCTTGCATTGCTTTCTGATTTTTGTTCAAGCAAAATAATGGGTTGATAAATGTTATCTAAACTGCCCCACCGGAAACAGCGGTTAAGAGGTGATGTGGTGACTTTAAACTCCGTCGTACAGACACAAATTATCCTGAATGCTCAGGTCGCCGAGATTCAGAAGTTGTTCCGGAAATCATAAAGAAGTCCACAAACTCGTGTTGACTCATCGTAAATTGAAGCTGCGTAAAATAGCAGAGGAATTGCAGATATCAGAAGACAATGTATTCACCATGTTGCGTGAACATTTATCAATGAAAAAGCTGCCTTCAAAGTAGGTGTTGTGCTTGCTTAGAGTCGATCAAAAACAACAACGATCGACGATTCAGAGCGTTGGTTGCAACTCTTTCAACGCAACAAATAGGTTTTGTGTCTGTATGTGCCGAGGGATAAGGCATGGATCCACTACTTCATTCCAGAGCCAAATCGGCAGTCAGCTGAGTGGAGAGCAGCAAGTGGAAGCCGTCAAAAGCGACGAAAGACATAAACATCAATAGGCAACGGTTTGACTTCCGTATTTTGTGATGCACAAAGTATTTTTCCATCGATTACATTTAGACAGGAAGAACCACTAATAACGGATATTATAAATAATTATTGGTGCGTTTGAAGAAAGTACGCACAATAGAAGGCAACAAATGAAGAAGGAAAACAACTCTTTCACCAAGACAATGCACCGTGTCAAAAGTTGATCACAACGATGACAAAATCAATTACGCTTCGAATTACTTCCGCAACCATCCCATTCTCAAATCTGCGTCCAGCGACTACTACCTGTTTGCAGACCCCCCCCCCTGTTCCAGGAAAAGAGATTTTACTCCAATGAAGAACTGATATCGGAAACTGGTGCGTATTTTGAGGTCAAAGGCTAATCGTTTTACAAAAAAGGCATAGAATTGTTAGTGAAGTGTTTGAATAAGTGTATAACCCTAGAAAAATGACTATGTTGATGAACAAAGTCGAATTTTGCCTTTCCCTAAGGGAAGGATCAGATTATTATTCTGCCTGATGAGATCTCAGCTTTTAACAGCTGTTGATCGATAACATCGCCATGCCAGCGTCGCAGATTATATACATGTATTTATAAATAAAAATAATCATATATATAAAATCTCTAGTTAATATTGAGCACTCTTTATAAGTCCGGTTGAAATTCTTGTGATCTTTATCCTGTGGATGTAAACCATACCTGGATTACTATATATATATATATATATATATATATATATATATATATATATATATATATATATATATATATATATATATATATGCAGCAATCCAACAAAAGATCTTGTATTACCTGGATGGATTGTATAGATTTAACAAAAAAGTATGTTTTAGGGTTGATATATTTGATGTTATATATTTTTATATATTTTTGTATATATTTTTATATATTTTCAAAGTTTAATTTTATTACCTGTAGTGGTATAACTGCGGTAATGGTCCTCTGAGGAGAAGAATTATCTTTGAAAACTCATGAGCTAAGGACTTTAAGATACTTTGCTTGAACCTTGAATTCTAATAAACTTTGATTGACACCTTATTTTATTACTTCATTCTATATTATAATATATTAATATACATATATATTGCTAATATATATATATATATATATATATATATATATATATATATATATATTAGCAATATATATATATATATATATATATATATATATATATATATATATATATATATATATATATATATATATAATGAAGAAGAATGGAAAGGAATTAGAGAAGCAAAAGCCAAATCATAATTCAATTCAAGTTGAACCCAAATTCGCGCTAACATCCAATTTCTACTTTCATGCGACTCACCCCCCACAATCACACTCTTAGTTTTAACCGCATTCACTCTCCGCACCCCTTCTCCTTCTTCGCACTCGTTCTTCTCTTCCCCTACACACCCCTCACTCATTCCCTCGCTGCCTACTGGTCGCACAGGAGTTTATGCCTTTTCTCATTTTCAAGCCGGCTTTCGCTTCGGGCTAGCTTTAAAATTTTTTCGCTACATTTTTTCCCATTTTAAAGCATTTTCTCTGACATCTCTGCCCAGGAAGTATTGTTAATGGCGAATATTTTCCACCTCACTCTCTTCTGAGCCTGCCTGCCTGCACTTATTGGACATTTTACCCTTTGGATTTTCTATTTTCGCCGCATTCCTCTCTCACAACCTTTCGGGCCTTTTAACGACCTACCTATCTACATCTCATTCTCTCCGCTGGACTTTTCGACACTGGACCTTTTAGCAATCGGACATTTGCTTGCATTCGGGCAGAATTTTGCCCTGTGTTTCTTCCCCCTACAACTTTTATTTTATTTTTTCAAATTTTAAATCTTGGCCTTTGCCAACTTATCTATCCCAGCGACTTCATCTGATGATAAGATTTTGATCTTTGAAAAGCCTGGCTTAAGGAAATTTTAACTTGAATAAATTGCCTTTTTTGTGGAATATACCTTGCTCTGAGCAATTGAATTGAATTATGATTTGGCTTTTGCTTCTCTAATTCCTTTCCATTCTTCTTCATTCTACCTGCTCTATCCTGGATATTGAGCTGTATACTCTTCACAATAGGTTTTACTTTTCCTAAAAGTTCGCTTTTAGTACACCACTTTATATATATATATATATATATATATATATATATATATATATATATATATATATATATATATATATATATATATATATATAGAGAGAGAGAGAGAGAGAGAGAGAGAGAGAGAGAGAGAGTTAGGATTGGTTTATTTTTTTTTAATTTCGTTTTAAATTATAATGAACTGAACAAGACATCCATCTTTTACTGTCTATTTTTTCTCGCCCCTCTGACTCTACGTTGATTAAACCACTCTTTAATATGACTTAATGTCTCTGTGAGCCTCTAGAGAAATAGTGGCTCTCCCTTTCCAGCTAATTAAACTTATGTGTTGGCTATCTATATAAATTAGATCGCAAAATAACGACAATACAGAAGTAATGACAATTATTATTTTTGAGCAACACAAAAAAAATCCCGATTTCACCTTCGATTGTTCAATGCAAGGTGTACTCGGTAAAAACATCTTTATTTTTCTTTCCTTAAGCCAAGGCTTTTCAAAGATTAAAATCTTATTATCATAGGAATTACATAGATAGATAAGTTGGCAGTGGAAAAGCCAAAATTGAACATTTGAAAAAATATAAAGTAATGGAGAGTAAGAGCGTGCGTGTAAAAATATAGAGTCTGTCCAGTTGGTGAATATCCGTAGATAAAGTGTCCGGTGAAAGGAGATTTAAAGATTGAAAAAAGGGTTTGTGTGAAGGCAGCGTTGAAAATGTTCAAAAATTTCCACTGCCAACTTATCTATCTATGTAATTCCTCTGATGATAAGATTTTAGTCTTTGAAAAACCTTGGCTTAAGGAAAGAAAAATAAACATGTTTTACCGAGTACACCTTGCATTGAACAATCGAAGTTGAAATAGATTTCTCATTTGTACATATTTCATTCTTTCATTTATCTTATATATATATATATATATATATATATATATATATATATATATACTAGAATAATACACGTCTAAAGACGGGTAAAATAAACAGTCTTGTTCTAGTCTGAAGATTTAAATGAAGATACAAGATACTAAACTTTTTATCTAGAATCCTTATTCTAATTTTGATCAAAATCCATTATATGATTTTGTTTCTAGAAAATACCTAAAATGGCTTGAGCTTACAGGGTCTTAAGAAGAAATTTTAATTTAATGGATTCTTGCTTGATTCGTATCGAATGACTATGGAGTAAATTCAATGCAAATCTGAAATATTGGAATTTTCAAATAGAACGTTCGTGCCAATATTATGCTCTTTTATGCCCTTGAAAATACTAAAATAACCGAACTTTGAGGAATATTTATTAATCGATGTCTGGTACGTATTAGTAAAATTATACAAAAATCGTAGGTATCTGATTTTTTGTCTAAATGCTGCTAACCCCTTTTACCCCATTTGCATAAAACTAAATAAAACTAAATATAGCACTTATTACGACCTCTTACGCGTAGCAGCTCTGTTCCAAAATACACACTGATCTGTTAATTAAAAATATATAAGCATATAAACCTTTCTAACTTTTATATAAATAGAGATATTGGCTGTATCATTGTAGTGAATAGACCAAATCCCTATTCCTCCTCTCATAATCTCTTCAATGCATTCAAGAATCAATTACTACATTGGCTTTTCTTCGTAAGATTGAGAAGTGAAAATAAAAACACAGAACAGGAAAAATAAACTTTGTAAACAACGGCATCTTAAAAGTCATTAGGAAACGATTACATCACCACCCTATGATGATGTCATAATTTCGTTCAGAAACGAGGCTGTGTTACGTAAATATCAAATTACGTGAGAGAAGGGTTGCTAATACGCGATCACGGATACTTTTAACGGCTGGTGATTTATGCAACGTTGAGGAGTATCAGCTAACATCACCTTCTAAATTATTATCACAAATAAAGCTTGAAGGAATTCCATGGTGGATATTAGTTATGCATTAAAATAGAAATTAAATAATTAGTACAGGGTGCTTGAACAGTATCGGTCTCATGAGGCAATCTCTACCCTAATATGGCCCCGCACTGTCTGTTAAGCTGCTGTCCCTGTCACATCGTCACAGTGTTGTATCCCTGTGCTTATTATTGCACTTGTAGCAGTTGCATGAATAAACTATATTCTGTCGATCTGCGTGAGTTGTGATTCGGATTGCGGTTATGTAATCATCGCCTCTTCACGGGCGAGTATAGCACGTTTGCGTGTAATGAGATTCATGCGCGATGAATCATCTTGGCACTGAAACCATATCACGTGACCAACAGAACACTTGAGTTCGAGACTATATCTCAAACAGACAAGACGTGATCCTGCAATTCTCTGCTGTCGGCCCGGTAGAGAATCGACGAACAACAGGAGAAAGATTATTTCGCCTTGTCTAAATTCACTCAACCCAATGTATTATCTTCCATTTTGTACCCGTGTTACTCCCACATGAAACAACTACCCATCTGTGAACTGTGTTGTCGAATTGTATTACGTCGTGAAGAAAAGTAACACCCTTCTCTTTCATTTCTCCTTTTATTCTCAGTGAACGAAGATCAATAAAGTTGTTATAAATAATAGAAATGGACTACGTCTCATTTTCTATACATTTGTACCCTCTTAACGAAAATACCACTGACCCATCCAACTAGCAGCAAAATCCCACCCCTTCATGGCAGAGGAACCTAGATGCCAGAAAATGTTTTACGTTGATAGCTTTTTAGATTTGGGAGAAAATATCGGATCGCCATTTTGTATATGAGGTTTAGATCTTGTTGTTTAAAGGAAAGGGCTGTTGAGTAGATCTTTTATTCTGTCATAGCTGAATATGAAAAAAAAACGCATTATCAAGTTTAGTTATAAAGACAGACTTCTTCATCTGCAATTTAAATCAATTCTATTAATACAGTTTCATCAACACAACGAATATGGTCCGGTAAGGGCTATGAAAATAGGAATACAAAATATGTTGGGTTAGAATTTTTTCGTCTCGTCTAGCCAAGTCATGACTGAAGACGAGTAAAATAAACATAACGTCCGGTAGCGTAGACATTTTAACTTCGAAGTTTCGTAAAAAGCGGGAAAAGGCTTATGCGGAAGCGGAAGTTGCCTTTCCCACGCAAACGGTGTTCTTATCGAAAAACGTAAAAGCATCATTGCGCAAATTGAACTAGATCGTAATTACATAACTGCTACAGCTTTTTTTTTGGTTGCTTGCCTTTGGAATCCCCTCCTTGCTCCCTGTGTCTCTGCCGTACCAACATTCAGAAGTTTAAATGTAATGTGAACAAACATCTTGCTGCCGAACTCCACATCGAGGTGACCCCTATAAGTCTAGCCCCTATCATAGTGGCATCTTACATTTCAGTGACAATATACCTTGTTTGGGGTGAACGAAAGTAATCCTCCTAGGCATTTCATCCTCCTTTCGGAGCAGGTTTTTTCCTGTTGCCTGAAGTGTTCTCACTAGTGAGTAACTTTCGATACGATTATGCATGTTATTTTGTACTTTGTCTCGAGTGATCTTTTTGGAGGAGGTGAACTTCTCTCCTCATTAAAACCGACCTTATGCCATACTTGCCCTCCCCGGGAGTTCAGCAAAAAACTTGAAAACTAACACTTATAATGAAATCTATCGCTGGTAGTCAATTTTTTATTTTAATCTCTTCGTTTATTCACGCCTTGTGTAGAATAAGAGAAGGATCTTCATGCGTCACGGCAAGTTGATGCTCTGGAGACAAACTTTTTTGTTGAATAGCATCGGTCGACTGTCACGCTTGTCGGTCAATGATTTGCTCAACGCGGGTACTATCATCCATGGGACTGCGGAACGTGGTCTTCCAACTCACGTAAAATCGATCACGGTTTCCTGTGCTTAAAAATAAAGCAGTAGATAAGTTAATGCAGATTTTTAGGGATACATTTATCATTTAATAAAAAATAAATAATAAATGGAACAACCGTAGTCGAGGGCGAACCGAAAGCTCCCTTTTCTTTAAAAAATGTAGGGGAGGTCGCTACTCCTTTCCCTAGAATAATCCACTTACTCTTAATTTTCATGTTATATCGATTGTATTAATAAGTCTAAATAGAGTGTACAAAGTACACCTTGGGTTTACTTTCGATAACCCCATAACTCTCGCCCCCCCCCCTAGTTGGTACTTTAGTCTTTACATTCCATGAATCATGTTTCTGACAAAGGGGGAGATTTTTCTGTTTTCTGGGTCGGCGTCAGCGTAACAGGCAAACTAAAATTCTATTGTAAATGCAGCCGTGACAGACCAACGAAATAGCTATTTTAATCGTAACCGTGACAAACCAACTAAAATGCTATTTTAAACGTAACCGTGACAGACCAACGAAAGTGCTATTGTAATCGTAATCGTGACAGACCAACGAAATTGCTATTTTAATCGTAACCGTGACAGACCAACTAAAATGCTATTGTAAACGCAACCGTGACAGATCAACGAAAATGCTATTTTAGACGTAACCGAAACAGACCAACGAAATGGCGATTTTAAACGTAATCGTGACAGACCAACGAAATCTTATTTATAACGTAAACATGACAGACCAATGAATAGAGGAATTTCTAGAAGCTAAATACTTAAAAGTATCTAAAAGATAATGATTTTATAATCGTTTAACTTATTCGATATTAATTCAATAATGTTCCAATTCGACGTTCTTTTACGCCCCGCTTTACATTGCGTAATCGTCGCACCACCTGTTTGGCTATAAATACCCGAAACCAACGCGAAAATAGGACAGAAACCATTTGTGCTGTAAAGATCTCAAACATTCACATAAAGCTGAAATGTTACCTCGTAATTATTTAGACACGTTTTCTTCTACGACATAAATGATTTCTTTCTTTCTTTTTTCTCTTTCTTTCTCTTTCCCTTTCCTTCTCTTTCCCTTTCCTTCTCTTTCCCTTTCCTTCTCTGTCCCTTTCTTTCTCTTTCCCTTTCCTTCTCTTTCCCTTTCCTTCTCACACGTTATTCACATTTATTTGCCCTCCTCTTCTCGTTCTCTCTTTTCTTGCCCGATGCGTTTGGTTTTTTCTGTTTTTAGATGAATCTAAGCATCTCCATTAGAGGCTTTCTCCGTTGGAAGGTCAGTCTTTATGTATTTGCTTCCCTTCGAGGGAAAAGTCAGACACGAGGCCGATTTTTAATGTGAGGAAATTCCAGTTACCCAAAAATATAAATCGCTTCACTGTCCGAAGACAGACCAGGTGAGATGTAATATCAGAACAGATATTACACTTTGATCCCAGCGAAAAGGCCAAGTACGCATACGTTTGAAATAGCGTCATCTTTAGTCTGTCACACTTAAGTTCGAAATACCATTTTTACTATTATGTAACGCTTGTTTCAAAAATAAATTCGTTAATCTGTAACGTTTAAGTTTGAAATACATATTCGTGTTTCAGTCACGCTTAAATTTTTAATAACCTTTTTCATTGGTATGGCATGCTTCAGTCTGAAAAGTCTAATGTACAAGTGTTAAGTTATAGGAGCAGGTAGAGACGTTGTCGGGAACGCGTGTGACTGAGACGTCACACATGTATGTTCTCATGGAGACCAGACATGTGGGAAAAAATTGTAGAGAAGCCACCCATTCAGCTATCGGGTGGACTGTAAGTATAGTGATGCCCTAGATCGACCATGAAATGTAATTTTCGTCAGTGTGTCACGCTTTAGTTTGAAATGGCATCTTAAGAATATCTGGGTTTTTTTTTATTATTATGTAGGTTTTTTCACAATTTTTTTTCGTCTTTTATTTTTCTCTGATTCTTTCTTTTTATTTTTGTTTGTCTTTAAGTTATTTGGTTCCGTCTTTTAGTTATTTTTTTCGTTTGTTAGTTATTTTATTCGTCTTTTAGTTAATTTGTTTGGTCTTTTAGTTAGTTTGGTTTCGTCTTTTGATTTTTTTTCGCTTTTTAGTTATTTTTTTCATCTTTTGTTTTGTTTTTTTAGTAATTTTGTTTCCGTCTTTTTGTTATTTTTCTGCATTTTAGTTATTTTGTAACTAATTTCAGTAATTTTGTTTCGTCTTTTAGTAATTTTGTTTCGTCTTTTAGTTATTTGCTTTTGTCTTTTGGTTAATTTGTTTTGGTTTGTAGTTATTTTGTTTGTTTTTTTAGTAATTTTGTTTCGTCTTTTAGTAATTTTGTTTCGTCTTTTAGTTAATTTTTTCGTCTTTTAGTTATTGTTTTTCGTCTTTTAGGTTTTTTGTTTTCTTCTTTTGGTTATTTTGTTTTAGTCTTTTAACTTCTTTCCTTTCTTTCATTTACTTCTTACCTAATTTTATCATTTTCCTTTCATTCTGACGTTTTCATAACTGTTTTTCATAGCATTCCAGTGAGGTTTGGGATTGTCTTCGTTGTGTATATGCCCTGTCCGAAATTGATAGGTGTTTGATTCCGGTTCACGACTGTTGAAATGCTTCTAACTATCTAGAATAAAAGGGATCACCCAAAATATAGGGACAACATTTCTTCGTGCAATCCATAAAGTTCGTATTTTGTAACATTGAAAGATACTGATCAAAATGTAACCTCTATCATTTGATTATCCGTACAAAAAAGGTGAAGTTCAATCGTGACTATCCTTATCCCTGTTAAACCTAATTTTTAAGCCGTCTCTTTCCATGACAACTTGAATCTTCCCTTTTCTCTAAAGTCCAACAACAATATATTACCATCTATACTTGATTAGTCCTATTAAACATCTTGAAAGTTTAAATGACACCAAAAGGAAAGGGTGTAACCTCAATATTAGACTGTATTTTTGACAGAAAAATACATCTCAGTAAAGCCTGGGTATTTGAACTGGACATGACTTTATCTAGAAAGAATCTCGTCTCCTATTTCCGGTGGCCCTCTTCTCCGTGGTATTTTTAAAATGATCTACAAGGGCCAGGAGAGGTATATCCCTACATACAAAATACAGGGTGTCTCAAAGAAATGTACTCACTCGTAGAATGACGAGAAAACATTTATTTATGAACATAGAGTGAAATGAAATAGCATCGAATACATGAGACAGATGTAATTGAAGAATCATGTTCGCAAATGTTCAAACTGATGACCATTATTGTTCAAACAAAGCTGATAACGCGCATGTTCATAAATAAAGGTTTTCTCGTCATTCTAAGAGTGAGTACATTTTTTTGAGACACCCTGTATACATATGAACACAACATCAGTTGTACCACTTAACATTCTCTGAATTTTCTGTTAATTAGGAGAGTAGAAAGTGGACCTTGGGTTTACTTTCAGCCGCCTCGTAACTCTCGCTTCCCTTATTTTGTCCTTTAGTCACATTCAATGAGCGATGTTTTTGACAAGGGGGGGATAATTGCTGTTGTCTCGTTCGGAATCTATCCATCTAAGACTTATCGTTGGCAAGATTTTGACATTGAACTAGTGTTTTTTAGCTCTTTACATCAGGTGGCTTCATGCCTTGTCTTGAGCGATTTCCATAAAAAACGACAAAAAACATCTCCCAAATATTTATATGTTTTATCATTACTTCCTTTTTATAATTATACGCTTTTTTTTCTTTCTTTTTTCCTTTCTTTTGTTTTTCTTTCTTTCTTAGTCTTCGTATCTCCCTTCTTTTTTTCCTTTTTATCGTATTCCTATTTCCTCGTGCTTTTATCATCTTCCCTCCATTTTATCTCTGTTCCTTGATTCTCGCTTTATTCTATCTTTATTCTATCTTTATTCTTATCCTTTTTCTTTCTTATCTCATTTCTTTCTGGTTTTATCTTTTTTTTCTTTCGTGCTGTCGTTTTATTTTTATCTTCTTTCTTTCTTTGTTTTTTTACGTTCTTATTTCCCCTCTTTCTTCCATTCTTTCGTTTGTCCTCCCTTCCCTTTGTCCTCATCCTCCTTCTGTCTTTTCGTTTTATTAGTATTTTTTTCTTTCATTGTCCCTTTTTCTTTTTTCCGCTCTTTGAGTCATTTTATTCGTGTCTTCTTTATTTTTGTATTCCAGTCATCCGTGTTTTTCTTTTTTTTTTCATATCTCCATTAGTTCCCTCGTTCTGTCATTCTTTCTCTCTTTCGTCATTTCGCCATTCGTATTTTCCTCCTCCATTTTCTTCTTCTTCTTTCTTTCTTTCTTTCTTTCATTCATTTTTTTTTCTCTCTCTCTCACACACTTTCTCTCTCTCTCTCTCTTTCTATATTTCCAAATCTATCTACGCAACATTCCCTGTTGTAATCTCCCCATAAATCCTTAGAACACACAGCCGGACGCCATTTTTCTTGTCAGAAGCAGCAGCAGCATCTCACTTGTGATTAATTTCGATAGCAAAACATTTACACTCTTTCTCCATCTCTTACTTTACTTTATTTCTGATAATTTTAAGGGTGGCACTCTCTACAGCAACGGCCAAATGTATTCGTTTGTAGTTAGCACACTGGTTTATCTCGAAAAGCGCACACAGATATATGCGTTTATATTTACCTATGTACAAACTCAACGTGCCAGTAACTGATACAAAATATAAAAACGGATTATTAATATACGTCCATTCAATCTGCGCATTCAGTTATAAAAATGTTAATTAAAAGTTATGAAAATGTCATTAAAATCAGGCCGACGGACGGATCGACACAGCCTCTTATATATAGGCCTGGACACATCTAAGATAAGATGCGTCTTAAATTTACGTGTTGTGTGATAAAAATACTATTTCACAATTAAGCGTAGCCGACTGACCAACCACCTAATAGACAAAGACGTCCATAGAGAAGCGATAACTCATAAAAAAAATGTTATTCATTAAAAACTAGGGCACATGCTGGATGTAATAGAATTATGGTGGTATGTTAACTAGTTTTGACTATAGGTGATATATGTAGTGCCTAGTAACTAATGATGGTTAAAGCATGAAAAGTCGTTTGGTGAATTTAAAAGTGAGATAACTAGAGATGTGTGCATTGTAGCATCGTGAGAACGAAAGTAAAGACAGACAGATAGGAAGTTACGTGAGATAGAGGGAAAAGAGTTTAGTGTTAAGATAAATCAGGTCAGTTCCAAGCTTGGGCTTGTTGAATTCTCTTCCTGCTGACTGGTTTCCTTCTACCTATAGCCTTGGTGTTTTCAAGACTAAGGCCAATAAGCATTTCCTGACTTTGCTATAATAATCTTTCGTTTCTGTTAGCTTCTCACATCAAGTGGCTTCGTGCCTTATTTAGAGCGATTTCCATAAGAATATTTATTAAAGATCACGGAAAAGAGATCTCTCTGTCTCACTCCTTTGGTTTCCATAATTCTTTCATTTTCTGAAAGCAGAAAATATTTCCGAACTAATTTTTCTTCCATAGCTCCACGTCAACCTCACAGTGAGATAAGCAATGTCTGACCACAACCGGTAGTATGGGGTCCAAATCATTAGATGAAACTATTACAAAAAACTGGCTGCCAAGACAACGAAGCCAGTACTAGTAGACCTGAGCGATAACTGACGAGGTAAGGAAAAACTGAGAGATAACTTAAAAGAAACCACTCCACACAATACGTAACATGAGGATCGAACATTCTATATTTTATTCGTACAAACATTTTTGGCTACACATTTGCAAACATGTTTTTATTCTAGTTGGGGATCAGCTGAACTTAGACGTAACCGCAAGCTTCTCTAGAAATCTAAAAAGCGTGACAGAAGAAGACTCCTTCCCTAACTTCTCCCTCGCTGGTTGCTCTGTAGAAGTAAATTATAAATCAAAATATTAATTCAGCAAACAAAATTAAATTATTTATAATTTTTATTCGTAAAAATACTTACATTTTCATTTACTTGTGTCTAAACAAACGAGACAACTTTTCAATGTGTTTATATTTAAATAGATAAAGATAATTAAATATACAAAAGTTCATTTTGTTCTGATAGACAATTCTGCCTGCGAGGATGCCTGTGAGATGAGAAATTCATAATGAAAAAAGGATGCACAATTTATAACCACATTTCCTCCAATACGACGTCCAGTGGCCAGATGAAATTCAATATTACCGGAAACAATGTTAGAATAAACATAGAATAACGTGTTATTTCGGAGCTTTTATTCTCCTACACTGGTTGCACTACCGGGGCATGGGAGTCTAGTTTATTCTACTATTTCATCCATAGCTACGAGTTTTGTCATACCTTTTCAAGAGTGTTAGAAAAAGTGATTTTCGTACAACGGCCTCCACTTCCAAACCCACTACACTCATCTAAATAGATGCAACGTTGCTTCACTTGTGATCCCATATTTGTTTCAATGTGACATCAAATAAACCAAATATATAAGTATTAGGTTTTCGCATAAGTTCGTCTACTTATGTGTGTTGTTTTATTATTCCGTGTCTATGGTTGTACTAACATAATTAGTCCTGCTCATTTCAGATAGTGCAAGGTTAAGAAAAACAACCTTCATTTCAGACACTTCCCTGTCAATTTAATCGATAAGAAAATGCACCCGATGCAGCAGGGAAGATCTGCAAGGTTTATTCAGAAAAGACGATGAACGAGCGAACTGTACAGAAATGCTTCAAGGAGTTTCGCGGCGATTTAAATCTAGACGATGCACGTCGTTTAGGACGGTCATCAGTTTTCGATGAAACGGTCTTAAATTTGCCAAGATTCTGATCAGTCCACAAGAAAGCTTGATCAAATAGTAGGATACGATTATGTAACAGTTTGTTATGCATGTGTAGAAGATGGACAATGTACATAAGTTCTCATGTCTACAAATCTCCCATTCTTTATATAAGAACATGTAGAAGTGTACGTATATAAGATGTTGCAGGAAAACCCAACACTTGACATAAAGTAAACGAAATACCTGCAGGTACCGAGAAGCGTAGTAAATCCCTTGATGGACGAGATTACCACCGGACGCCACTACGTCTTCCAGCAAGACTTCGCTCCTGCACACACTGCCAAGACGGCTCAGGCGTTGTTGCTCAACAATGTTCCTCACAATTAATTGCAGGACTTGTGGCCATCCTCCACACCAGACTGCAACCGCATTGATTATTTATTCTTGCGCGTGATCGAGGACAAGGCCAACAAGCACGCCCACAACACGGTCGACTTTCTGAAGGCTGTCATTGCGAGGCGTTCGCTGTTATAGACAAGGACATGGTCACCAAAGCGTGTGACTCATTTCGCGCCCGCCTTAAGATGGTAGTCTCCTCTGGCGGCGTCACATTAGAAAATTAATTTAGTATGTAACTGAAGCTGTTGCTAAATAAACTCTCGGGTCTTTTCTATATGCAACTTTTGTTTTTTATTTTGTTTTCTTTTTGAAAAGTGTCGGATTTTGCTGCAACATCCTGCATAAAACCAAACAGACGTATGTTGAGAACTCAATACACAAAGAATAACATTAACATCACAAATATTCATTATTTATCATTTTAACAAAAACGAATCCTTTTAAGATGCGTCATTTCAATTTATTCGTTTAATGATGAAAATGCTATTTTAAAACTTATGCGTGACAGACAAAAGAAAATGACATTTTTAAATAACGTTATAGCTCTTGAGTCAATCCAACCTAAATTCTGAGCAAATATTTAGGGCTTATTTTACTCAATGTGTCACGACTTATCAAGGCCAAAAGCCACTGAAGAACAATCGTTAAAGATTTGGAATGATTGTCAGTTGGGAGATATAGAATTTTATGAGAGGGCCGAGAGGGATTGTTGATAGAAGGTACGTAGTTCGAATATTTGTTGGGACGGTTCATGACAGAATTTGTTGACATTGAATTTGTAGATGACCATGTTGTAATCTTCAGAGAAGCAGTCCAGTGGCAATGTGTTGCGAAGAAGCTCTGTTTGTGGAAATTACGCCTAACACTAGGCACACGGGCGAAGAAGAAGAAGAAGAAGAAGAAGAGTTTTTGTTGTTGTGGTAATAAGATGAGTCATTTTCAAAATCGACAGTGCAATCCCCATCTAGATAGTCTGTTCGTATGCCAATAGAAACATTTGATTGGTTGATTTAAAAAGGAATAGGCAGAGTCCACATTACTAAGGCAGTAGATTTTACGATGTCAATACTTGAGTTCTAATCTCATGTAAATCTAAAGGATATTTTTAAGTTAATACGTATTTTATACATTTTAAGAAATGAACACAACATAACAGAAAAAAACATTACATACTTTTCTAAGTAACTTTTTTCTTATAATCCGCAAAAACGTAGACATAAAGGATATTCGGCATTAGTTCAAAGCGAATTATTTTTTGCTTAACACATGATTTCTAACGTTTTCTACCAATAAGAACAATATGTAAATACATCCATCGTAGTTAGATTACTCTCTTATGCAAATACTAAGTATTTATTGTTTCCACGAAATTTTACAAATATTTTTCTTCGTACTAGCTATAAAGTGATAGAGGCTAGGTAAAGATAGAAATTGACATACCTAGGTACTGTACAAACATTGCTCAAGAAGCAGATATAAACTAGTAGTAAAATTAAGATGTATTGAACACTGGTTACAAATGGAACGACGCGCCGGCCAGAGTATCGTATCATGTTGTATGATTATAGATCAGTATTTACGAAACACGTTACATGTGAAACCGGCCTTCACTCGGACCAAGCCTGTGATTGTGTCAAGTTGAAACAAAAGTCAATCATTGCGGACTACGCCGCCGGATTAACGAAGAAGAAGAAGAAGAAGAAGAAGAAGAAGCAGAAGAAGAAGAAGAAGAACAAGAAGAAGAAGAAGAAGAAGAAGAAGAAGAAAGAAAATAAGAAGAAGAAGAAGAAGAAGAAGAAGAAGAAAAAGAAAGAAAAGAAGAAGAAGAAGAAGAAGAAGAAGAAAAAGAAAGAAAAGAAGAAGAAGAAGAAGAAGAAAAAGAAAGAAAAGAAGAAGAAAGAGAAGAAGAAAGAGAAGAAGAAGAACAAGAAGAACAAGAAAGAAAAGTAGACGAAGAAGAAGAAGACGAAGAAGAAGAAAAAAAGGAAAGAAAAGAAGAAGAAGAAGAAGAAGAAGAAGATGATGATTGATGATGATGATGATGATGATGAAGAAGAAGAAGAAGAAGAAGAAGAAAGAAAGAAAGAAAAGAAGAAGAAAAAGAAGAAGAAGAAGAAGAAGAAAAAGAAAGAAA
This sequence comes from Sepiola atlantica, assembly GCA_963556195.1. NCBI lineage: Eukaryota > Metazoa > Mollusca > Cephalopoda > Sepiida > Sepiolidae > Sepiola > Sepiola atlantica. Next base: position 72,884,834 of record OY744533.1, on the reverse strand, counting down.
AGAAGAAGAAGAAGAAGAAGAAAAAGAAAGAAAAGAAGAAGAAAGAGAAGAAGAAAGAGAAGAAGAAGAACAAGAAGAACAAGAAAGAAAAGTAGACGAAGAAGAAGAAGACGAAGAAGAAGAAAAAAGGAAAGAAAAGAAGAAGAAGAAGAAGAAGAAGAAGAAAAAGAAGAAGAAGAAGAAGAAGAAGAAGAAGAAGAAGAAGAAGAAGAAGAAAAAAAAGATGTATTGAACACAGTGACCAACAGGCCGACAAAAGCGCATAAAAAATCATTTTCTTTAATAAACTTTGAAGTTTTCAAAGATCGGAATAGTTTAAACTATCTTGTAAACCTCTATCCACATCGGTCTGTGCTCTTACTACTATGCTTCTCAGTCGAGTGCGTGAAAAGAGGCGTTTTCTTTTTCATTCACAATTCTAGTTTTCAGAAATCTCGAAAGAAAAGCATAAGAGCGTTTCAAGATGCGATGGTAAACAAATGTGTGTAAGGGGGAAGATGGCGATACAGGCCAGATAAGACCAAGAATTGCCGAGCCGTCGCCCTGAGCACTTTGCCCTTGCTCTCACCCACACCACAAAATTCGTCTGAAGGTTATTGCTGGCCAGAAGGGACATATTGTTTGCTTCTTATCTGAAGAAGAAAAAGAAAAAAGAAGAAGAAGAAAAAAAGAAGAAGAAAGTGATGCACGTGCGCAAATATACACACACACACACTCACAAACACACCACACGTATCCAGTGCTAGCCATCCCATTGATAACATATACACTCGTGAACTGTTAACAAATGTTGTGAATCTGGATCTACAAAATGTATATACAATCTACAAATAAAAACAAGCCGCGCGTGGTCCCCCTCTGTATGTGACTCGATGTGGCGAGTGTAAAATGCAATAAATTTGGGCAATTTGTGGCATTTTTTACCCCCACTTTGACCCCCTCGGGGCGCGAACCAGAATGCTCATTTTATATCCAGAACAATTGCCTCTACATTTTGGCCAAGTTTCAGAAAAATTGAATGGATGGATCAAACGTTATGGGAGAAAAGGGTAATTTTTTGCCATTTTCGAGGCTTTTGACCCCCTAGGGGCGCGAACCAGATTTTTTCCAAGGTCAGCGATACTTATTTTCTATTAGTAACAAGAGCCTCCACATTTTAGCCAAGTTTCAGAGAAATTGTATGGATGGATGAAAAGTTATGGGGCTAAAAATGTCATTTTTTGCCATTTCGGGGCCTTTTTACCCCCTGGGGGCTAACCTGATTTTTTTTCAAAAATCGGAGAATGTCACTTTCTAACCTGACCAAAGTTACAACTTCATGCAAAATTTCAGAGAAATTCAATGGATGATTACGGAGAAAAATCCGGACGGACGGACGGACATGCCTCAAAACATAAGTCCCCCGATTTTATAAATCGGGGGACCAACAAGCAATTAAACGTTTATGTCGTTTAAGGCGAACTGTGATCAAAAAGGACTCAGACTACACCATACACCAAGATATATATATATATATATATATATATATATATATATATATATATATATATATATATATATATATATATAAGAACAACGGTTTTATCCTCATTTTGAATCTGACTCACTCTGGCCGTCGCCCCATCTCCCCCCCTCCCGCCCCGGCCGAGATTGAGATTGCCGCAGCACTGACACGTGCAAAGCCTCCCACGTAATAATTTGAAACACGACTTGTTGAGGTCATCCCCCCTCCCCTCTCATGTCCCATGTCGCCGTTATAGACAAAGCCCCAACTCCATCCCCCTCCCCCTCCAATGTATTTTCAATTTTAAATCTCCCGTTGAAGTAAATTTTATGCCATTTGAATTCCTTCCACCGGCCTGATGAATTGGTAGCTAACCCGTACCAATGAAACAAAACCTGTTTTGTCGCAACTAATGGAATAAAATCAAAAAAAAAAAAATATATATATATATATATATATATATATATATATATGTATATATATATATAACCTCTTAATCATTTTAACTAAATATATATATATAACCTCTTAATCATTTTAACTGAATATATATATATATATATATATATATATATATATATATATATATATATATATAAATAAATATATAAGGGGTAAGGTGCACGATAAGTCATGAAAATGAAATGTCGTGGTAGACAAAATGTGTAAAAAAATCAACTAACTAAAAAACTAACTTTTTCTGAAGACGTTCGTCAATACGAACGAAACCGGTCAAACATCTTGTTTTTGTTTTCCTCCAGCATTTTAACCTTAATTTCAAATTTGTCGTTTTCTTTTATAAATAAATACCGACGTTTTCCCTTGAAAAGTAGTCGGTCGAACGGCGCCTCAGGGTTACATCTATTTTACTATGTTTCATTAAATCGTATTTTCTTTTTTAAAATTCTAAAATCATTCTCCCCTCGAACAAATCGAATATATATATATATATATATATATATATATATATATATATATATATATATATATATATATGTGTGTGTGTGTGTGTATATATATTTATACCTAAGTATAAGTATATTAATTACTTATTTAAAATTTTCACGTTGCGCTAGTCAAATAAATTTAGGTTTCAACTTTTCAAATCCGGATTTACCTCCCCTTTATACTATCTTGTAATAAAAGGTTGCTTTTTTATTTTTTTTTTTCCAGCCATAATGGTGAGATATTTGACAAAGCGATTTATTGGAGATTACCATCCGTTATTAGGTAAGTAAAATTCACATCTATTTTGTTGAAGACACTCACCGCCCATATGGCCAGATAATACATTTACTGTTTGCTTTCAATCTAATGGAAATTAGCGGGATTTGACGAAAAAGCTTTGGAGATATCATTTACGAAACAAAGAAAACGCACTTTCAAACCCCGCTTCCGCTGAATAATACTATATTTACGCCATCCAATTGAAATCTTTGTTGCCATGGTGACTTACCAGGCATACAACCGTTTACTGATTGACCTAGCATTACCCTGGCGAGGGAGGTTCTATCTTCGGTCGAGTTTTTTTTTTTTTACTATGTTTGCTTGTTTTGTTTCCAGCCTAGCGGTTACATCTCTTGACCAATTGTCACCAAACTTGGTCAAAGATCGGCCATTTGAATTTAAAACGAATTTAATTTGGAAAAACCTCGGTCAAAGGTAAATTTAAGGTAACAAAAACAATGAAAGTCACACTTTTGGCGATAACTTCGATTCTGTTCATCTATGAGACTCGCTACTTGGCCCATATTGTAGTCAATGAAGTCTCGCATCTTATATGGCTTTGATTTTGACCTAAAAAATTTGGTCACGGTAGAAATTTGTAAGGAATATCAACATGAATCTGATGCTGTTTGATAGCAGCAATAAGCATGCAAAAGTTCAGCATTATCAGATAAATAGTTTTAGTAATCATCAATGTTTCTATGGCATAACTGCCGGTACACTTCATGAAATATGAAAAGGGTAAGACATAGATAAGTTTTTGGCCCATCCTTACGTTGCCAGGCGGAGATATGCAATCTCACGACTTACTTATCTTCTTTACATAATTTATTTATCTACGCCGTCCTCTTATTCTGCTCTAGATTCTCGTTTTTTAAATATTTCCGGATATTTTCTTGGGTGAAGTAATAAATTGTATAATCTAATTAGTATGGATTATCTCTTAAAAAGTAAGACATAATAATCTTAATTATGGTTTATTATGAAAGATCTCTCCAAATATATATGTAATTAAATAAAAATCTTTTAATAAGGGAAGGAATCGTTAATATAGTTAACTAGTTTTATCGCAAATATTGTATTGTTATTAAGATGAATTATTGACCCTATGGAGTTTAAGTGAGTCTGTGTCTAATCACCATATGTAAATTTCTATTCTATATTTTCATATATTTATGGTGGTAAGAGTTAATTTAGGATATAGTTGTAATACTGTTAATAAAGTTTGATTACCGTGAATATTAAGAAATAGGTAAGTGGGTAACTGAATATTCTTTATAATAGTGAAAAGTACTAAACAATTAATATTGTATTTCTACGATAAATTCATGTTATTATTGTGAAATTGTCGATTAATTTTGTTTGGAGGTGTTGGATAAGATGGAGGTGGTTTTAAGAGAGTGTTGTATGCCAGCTGGTATACTCGTAGGTATGTCTGTTTGTATTATGGGAGGGTGTTGTATTTGTATATATATATATATATATATATATATATATATATATATATAGCACTAGATAAAGTGAAGTGAAAGAATAAAATAAGGTGCGAATCAAATTTTATTAGAATTCAAAGTTCAAGCAAAGTACTTTAAAGTCCTTAACTCATGAGTTTTCAAAGAAAATCTTCTCCTCAGATGACCATTGCCGCAGTGACATTACTGCAGGTAATAAAATTAAACTTTGAAAATATATAAAAAATATACCTATAAAATACATAAAAGTATATAAAACATCAAATATATCGGCCCAAAACATACTTTTTTGTTAAACTTATACAGTTCATCCAAGTCATAAAATTTAAAACAGCTTCAAGAAAGATGTCAAAGAGGTTGATTAAAAAACAATCCCGGTGGTGAATGGTAGTCCAAAAACGAAAAAGTTATCCAGGCGGGAAATTTGTTTGCTATTGATGCAGTATATGACAGTGAAAAGTGTATCCAAATTAAAACGATAGAAACAACCATCATATGAAAAGTTCAGAAAACTCACTTGGTGGTGAATATTATAATGTCCAATTAAGGGTTCTTATGAGCTGATAGGAGTTGTGCAAACCATAACTTCCTAGTTAGATGCAAGCGCCGCTAATGTCAATTCGAATAAAATTAAGCGGACCTGATGTTTTCGGCCATTTTTCTTCCGGGTCCGATAAAATTACTTCAGTGAAAAATAATATTCGAATGTAATCAAGCTCCTGCAAACCCTGTGGACAGCGCAACGAATTAAAAAAACCCGGCTCCTCGGTAAGCCAGCCGCGCAAAAGTGGTTGAATGTCTGCTAATTCAAACAGCGTGTACACACGGGATTTAAATGTCTCCGTTAACAGGGCAATGTCACTATATATATATATATATATATATATATATATATATATATATATATATATATATATATATATATATAAGGGAGCTGCATTCCTATGATTTAAAAAATCTATGTTTCGGGTCTATTGTAATGCAGTGGACGGGTTCTTGTTAGTCTATCAGTCTCGCTTAAGTTTGGCAGAGTATTTTCGTCGGTCCATTACGCGTAAGTTTGAAATAGGTTTTGTGAATCGTCCCCACATCTATATAATAGGCTTTGTCTGTATGCCCGTATGTCTGTCACGCTTGTTTGAAATAGAATTTTCATCGCTTAATGCGCAATTTTAATAGACGTATCTGGCCTTACATGCTTTCAAATGTCACAGTATGGGGCTCCGTACGTCGGTCGTTTTACTGGCCTTAAAATCCACTCTGCGAATATTATCACACGAGTGTACACCGTCTGTCAAAAATAACGGAAGAAGAAATTATGCTTCGTCAGTGTCCGCACTAATCTTCTCTATTCATTAAAAATAACAATCAGTGAAGTTAAAAAGCTAGGACATAAGAAAGAGAGAAAGAAAACGTTTCAAACTGGACGTTTTTAAAAAAATATAAAAGGAAAGAAAAAACCGTAAGAATCAGTATAGAAAGCAGAAAGAAGATAAAAACGAAAACGTCTGATCATGGAAATGGGTTGAAGGTAGGGGTGTGTTTCTGATTTGCTATTTTCCTTCGCAATTCACCTAAATACTTGAAATAGATTCCTGGTGTTTTTTTACTCGTCAAATTTTGTGTGACAGGACAAATATATACATATGCAAATAACTATACATTGCTCTTTCTTATAAAATGGAGGATTAAAAAGAAGGGGAAACCAAAAAAAAAAAAGAAAGGACATAAGAGAGAGAGAGAGAGAGAGGGGGGAGGGGAAGAGAGAGATAGAGAAGAAAAATGTTTTTATAATTAAAACATAAGCAAAGAAAACATGAAAGGACAACTACGAGATAAATACATTTACGTAACTCTAATGGCTTCTGGTGTTCATTTCTAGTTACGTTTAGATGAAACACAGATGATGTCTCGTTGTTACAGAGTCGCGTTTTTCTTTTTTTAGTTTAGTTAATAAACGATAGAAGAATTTCTACTTACATAACTACCCCGATCCCCCTTAATGCATTACAGAGGGCCAACTTTCAAACCAATTCCGGCACTTTGAAGATTCCTAAATATGATATTAAAAGTACAAATAGATTTTTTTTTAAAGACAATGTTAATAACTAGGTTATTTACAGGTGTTTCACTATGGCGTATAATGGTTACCGTAATGTTAGCGAGTATGTTCGGCGCAAGTATTAAACAACAATGTGTCTAATGGTGTATCATCACCCACTCTATGATAAAGACCAATGTGTATTTATATGTATGTATATAGAAATATATGTGCTTCCATCCCGTTAGGCAAAAGTTCGCGAGTAAAACACGTGCTTTTTTCTCGACCCCCGGACGAAATAATTTTCAAGTGGTGATGGGGAAGCGAGGAAGCTAATAGCAAGCCAGACAACAAACTCAGACTTACCCCGCCGCATGAAGTATATTCCTAAAGAAAAATGATCTTCTCTATAATAAAAAGTTATATGTGGGTTTTTTTTCTTTAGGTCATCAGAAATGATAATAATGACTTATATATGAAAAATTAAATTACTGACGAAATTCTATGATTTTATATGAATATTTTAGTAATATATCGAGATAAATAGCGGGTGTGAACACTGGTGAAGCATCATTTGTCCATCGTTTCTGACGGAAATTGTACACTAGTATTTGATAAACAGTTGCTGTTTCGGTCGAAATTGGCAATATATATTTTTTTAACATTTAACAATTGTCAAACTTATTTACAAAAACAGTCTACTATATACAAATCTTGACGGCGTATCCTCATACTCAACTACGATGTTGAATCTATTCACTTCTTAACCCTCGGCCATCCTGCCGAGGTTTAGGAGAACAGTTACAATCAGATTATTTTACTCTTGCTTTCAAAAGTCAACTCTTTAACCTTATGTGAAAAATATTCTATCATTCATAAATTCCTTCTGTCACCTGACATATCACCTTGCATACTACAATTCTGGCCCGTCTGTGTTCACAACTGTCAGTAGATTTGACATACTTCGTTACAGCATATATCCACATCTTAATCAACTCATTCACCATTTTTTCGCGAGTCGAAATAATAATCAGAAACACACACAAACCGACACGTACACACTGCTTCACGGCGCCGACGTACACACACATCGCCACATCATCCATATTTTCTACGTCAGTTTAAAGCTGCCTTGTACCATCGAGAGCAGTAAAAAGTAAAATCGCCCATTAGCACTCTCTGATTCGCCGCTTCTGATGCAATGGGAGATGCATAAGTAGCATAGTTTGTCTCTAACTAATAATATTAGAGATCAAAATCCGAAATATTTTCTGTAGCTTATCGCTAAGTTTGCTTTCATTGCTACGACATCCTGCTGCTTGTTTTTTATAGCTATTATTTTTGTTGCTGTTCTTGTTGTTCCTTGGTTAATTGTTCTACTTAGTCGTTGTTAGTATACACACGACACCATAAGAAAGAAAACATGTACAATTTATTTTTAGCGGTAAAGAAAAAGGTTTCTTGTTGTTTTATTTATGTGAACACGCAGACATTGGATTCGATTGTCACTCAACTATCTGTGATGAATTTGCGTATATGTTTATAGGTGGCAAGCGAACTGCTATATGTACCTTGCTTAACATAAACGCGTCTTTATTTTACACGTTGCCCTTCCGCGTTCTTTCGGTCTCCTCTTTTTGCCGTCTCTCTATCTGCCTATATATTTACCTATATCACTTTACATCACGATCCACGACATACACACCTTTCGCATAGGTTTAAATTCGGATATTTTTGCGAATATCAGTTGTTTATGCTTTTCTAATAAATTATCCGACCTATTTTGAAAACCGTATTTGTTTTAATTGCCCATTGTCTGTAACATAAATCATAAACAAACTCCTAACACGAAATTACATTTTCAACATTCGTAATAATACTTCGTTTTAATAATTCTCCGATGTTTTTTTTTTATTGTTTCGAGTCTTCGTCAGTAATTTATACTAAATTAGACCTCCCGCTTATCACATTACATTACTGTGTGGATTTAGGAAGGTGTTAAGGTGAATTCATCTACAATATTACGTCTACAATTAGTCTATTATTTGTTTTATCTACAACAAATCTCGTACAATTCCTTTACAGACATTTGTCTATCGAGTCAATTAATCTACAAACCATATTTTTCAGTTCTAAATTATTGATATATATATAGAATTGATAAAAAATCTCTTTGACAAAGAATACTAAATAACTCAGAAGCCTAATGCACCCCTCTTTAAAAATAATCTATATTTTATATATTACTTTCAGAAATACGTTTAATAATAACAATTAAACTACCTAATTACTAATGAAAATAATTCATAACTAGATTTAATAACATGCATGTTATTGAAGCACACGCGCACGCACCGATCCTTTTTAAAATGTATTACTTAATATAACTAAAAAAATTGATGTACAGCAATTCTTTTTTGTGTTACATTTTTGTATTTTACACACACACACATATATATATATATATATATATATATATATATATATATATATATATATATATTATTACTTCATGTATCCACATAAAATATTATAAGGAGATATAATTTTTTATGTATCAGTTTTCAGTATTTACTTCAACAGTGCTCGATACGTAAGTAGAGCTAGGTAGTAAGCAATGAAAATATATATGGCAATCAAGCTACACAGAGGCTCCCGTGTTTCATCCCCGGGGGGAATCGTCAGGCTAAATGCATTTAGCCTGACGATTCCCCCGGGGATGAAACACGGGAGCCTCTGTGTAGCTTGATTGCCATATATATTTTCATTGCTTACTATATATATATATATATATATATATATATATATATATGTGTGTGTGTGTGTGTGTGTGTGTGTGTGTGTGTGTGTGTGTGTGTGTGTGTGTGTGTGTGTGTGTGTGTGTGACTAAATTATCAGTGAAATAAGACATCAGATCTTTAGTCGCAAATCCGGGGTCGTAACACCCTCGAATATTGGAAGGGCAAGACAAATTCTAAAAGTCTAAGTGGTGTCTAAATGCCAGCGTCGCAAGTCCAAAACTTCAACTATGTTATTACGTAATGCACGCGCGACTGTAACTGACCAACGAACCGTTTTCAGAAAAGAAACTGCCACTTCATCACAATCGGAACGCTTTTTATTTAAAGAAATACAGATTTGCTTGTGAATGAAGGATAAGAATAAGCAGAAACCTATTTCGAGGTTTACTAAAATCGTCTCCTTCTCGGTTACACTTTTCTGTTTTCGCCAGATGACACACAGATCACGAATTATTTTCCTAGGTAACATATTACGTCACAACTATTATTTTTATATGTCCAACATGTCAACTTCAACGTACAAAATAAATTAATGATCAAGAACTAGTTTAATTTACCATTGTTATATCAATGATATTGGTCAATAATACATGAAGAATACATTTAGCCATTTCTGTCTAGGTCTCTCCTTCTATAGAAATATGAGAATTTGGTTCTAATTAAATGTAAATGGCGGCGACTTGTATAGGGTATAATTACACTAAATGAGTTAAGTAATAATGAACTCATTAATCTTCATGTGAAATATGAATGACGAATACAGGGGAGGGGGTAATCCAACAATTGAAATAAATCTGCATCAGTTTCCATAAAATATTGTCCATTGGAAGGATTATAGAAACGACGTAATTGATTTGAAATCTTCAGACTCCGAAAGAAGCCGACAAAATCAGAAGTCTGTTGACATCGCGCGGAAGAATTTTCAGAAAAAAAAAAACTTATATTGATGACGTTTTGTTCATATTATATATTTAAAAATATAGCTTCTTTTATGAATTAGAAAATGTTGTATACCTCTGTTATCAGTGATGAAGGAATTAACAGAACACAGCTTTATCAAAATAAGAATGTGAAACTATCGTGGTCCGAGAGGCGCCTCTGTGTGGGATCTTCGTTTGACGCATTACATTGTTGTACTCTTTCACCTATCACCCTCCCCAGCACAGAACGGGGGAGAGGGATAATTGACAACGTCTCTCGCTTAATCATTATTTATAGTCATAGTGCAGTGCCCCCTTTCGTTGGCTTGAGGACAATATCAGCACGAGAAAAATATATTTTGGCTATATCTGTTTTGTCATGTCTAGTTCAGGGTCGCATAAAAAGGCAATTCTGCTTTCCCTGTGCCACAAGATTATTTCTGCATTTGTCTTTTCTGTACATGTTTTACGGGATTTCAACCCTTGTGAGATATTTAAAATTAAAAAAAAAAGTGTCAGTGAATGCGTCCGACTATATTTGAACCCGGTTCAACTGATTCCAAATGTAGTACAAAGGTTAGAATATGTATATGTAGAAAATATGTGTAAACTGAAATTCAATCAGTTGCATGGATTATAATAGTTCAAGCTACTATAATAAGTTATAATAATTCAATCAGCACCAATTTATTTAACACGGTACTTTATAAAGATTAATTAAGCGTGTTAAGTAAAATAAATGCTGATTAAATATGGTGAGAAACCTGTAAAACTCATGGCGTTTGTATCAGCGTTGGTGGAGAAGCATATGACAACTGTCATATAATTAGAGTTTTTATAGTAAGTAATTCCTAATTAAAATTTAAAAGGAGAAGTATATGGCCACAGTCATAACACTATCGTTTCTGCAGCAAGATAGCCTTAATAGAATAGTATGCCTATAAGAGATGTGACACTCATACAACTGGGCTTTCTATAAACAAACAATTCTTAATTAAACAACATTCCTACTCTCTAGGTAGGTGAAACATGTTGCCACAGTTATATAGCTAGTGTTTTAGTCCCAAATAAAATTTCGTTTTTATCCCTGTGGTAAGAATTCATATAAGTAGTGTTTCTGCATAAAATAGTCCTTAATGAAATAACCTTGTTATCTGCATGGGTAGAGAAATATATGACC
>OY744533.1:72853689-72868689 GCA_963556195.1 Sepiola atlantica | reverse complement strand
ATATATATATATATATATATATATATATATATATATATATATATATATCATTACAGACCTAAACAATGTAATTTATGAATGGGACTAAACCAGTAATTACGAGACTAAAAATAGAAACACAACTCGTCAGAAGAATAGACCAACAAAGCCCGGATGGGAAATCAAATTAGAAATCTAAAGCAACAAACTAAAGAAAAAGGTAAAATTGTAAATAAGGCGAAAGAAAACGATGGAAGAGGAAAAATATGACTGACAAAAAAAGGAAGGCTAAACAAGAAACATGAAGAACTAAAACAAAAGATACTAACAAAGGGAAGACTGGGGCGATAAAGCTTCAAATCTCAATAGTACAAACAGGACCTTTGAAAACAATGAAAGCCAGTTTCAACAAGAACGTAAGCGAAAAAAGAACAAAAACAGAACGACCGGAGTTGACTGAAACAAAAGACTCCTGATGCAATATATGAGAAAAGCAACAAGATCATAGCAGAAATGTCGAATGGCTGAAAAACACTAAGATTTACCTTCAGGAAATAAAATAAGAAATAGAAACGGACATTAATAAAGAAACACTCAACGCAACCTTAACAAAAATGGAAAACTGGAAAGTGCCAGTTCACAACGGAATACATGCATTATGGTTTTTAAAATTCACGAGCTTGCATGAAAGGCTAACGCAAAACCCGAGAATATGTATACACGAAACAGAGTAGATGACCAAAGAAAGAACTAAATTAATACAAAAAGACGTGAAGAAACTACAGAACAATAACGTGCTTACCCACGACGTAGAAAATCTTAACGGAATAACTGAGAGAACAAATCTACCACTCCTTTAATAACTGCGGACTGGACCCCGAGAAACAGGAAGCATACCGGAATACAACAAGATTGATACATGATAACCCTAACCCTAACCCTAACCCTCAAGCTTTTTTCTGGAACTACACAGGTTTTTTGTTGACGTTTAACAACCTCTCATGAAGCGTTATCAGTTGGGTTACAAAGAGTCGAAAGTACTCGTAATATATATGGAACATTTATTAATCTTTTTGATTTTGAAATTAAAAAGATTATTAAGTAAATCGGAAGAAAAGGTATACTCAAGTAGATAATTCTGTTGTATCTAAAAATGTTTGTTCAAATGAAAGAATGCTGCATTAATACACACAATTCAAATATAATGTAAAACTCTTTGTAAACAAACAAATAAAGCACTGTAAAGTGGCGGTCAATGTTTATATAAAACATTATAGATATCATTTACCAACGGCACCTAATAAAAGTGGCGGTCAATGTCTATATAAAAATATTATAGATATCATTTACCAACAGCACCTAATAAAAGCTGCCAACAATCAACTAGATGGTTGAAGGTTCGATCCCTGGCCTGGGATGGGTGCTAGCCGCACTGAAGATCTGTAGTACAGCGAAACAGTCTGTGGATGACTATATAAACTGTCTCGAGTTGAGAACAGTCGTTTATGATATCGCGTGTAAAGCTCTTTGCAAATAAACAAATAGAGCGGTCAATGTTTATATAAAAAAAATATATAGATATCATTTAGCAACAGCGCCTGCCCTGTGGCTCGGTGGTGCGCGCTAATGACTATTGACTAGATGGTTGTTGGTTCTATCCCTGGCTTGGGATAGGTGCTGGTTTAGCCACAATGAAGTCTGTCTATATGACTATATACATACACACACAAATATATATATATATATATATATATATATATATATATATATATATATATAACGTTTTTCTACATCAGAAGGAATTTTAAAATGAAATACAATTTTGTTTAAGAAATCGATAGGATGCCAAGATTTACTTTTATATACAATACATCAATCGATCTTTTTTAATGAGACTGAGAATCCGACTTTTTAAAAAATATTTCTCAACGCCGACCGTTGACAGCGAGATGATAACGGCCGACGTTCTACTGCTGTAATTGGAGACAGTTTAATGTCATGATTATATGATGGTGGTAGTAGCACAAGTAGTTGTGGAGATTGGCGCTCGATTCCGGCGATAGGTAATAAAATGTTTTTTTCCACATTAGAAATGTTTTTTAAATGAAATACAATTTTGTTTAAAAAATCGATAGGATGCCAAAATTTTTTTATATACAATACATCAAATATTTCGATCGATCAACCGATCTTTCTCAATTAAACTGAGAATCCGACACTGTTATTATATATATATATATATATATATATATATATATATATATATATATATATATATATATATATATATATATATATATATATGGGAAGAGAAGGATGAAGGTAATCCGACGAGATGGTAAAATGAAAAAGGAAAACCAAAACCTGGATGTTTTTTTATGTGTACATCAACGTTTCGTCTTTATTTATAAGACTTCATCAGGATGATGATATAGGGAAAAGATATCATGCAAGCACAGATACATGTAGGGTAGACATGTTGGGAAGAAAAATAAAATAAAATGAAAAATAATGGCAGCGTCTTGCTGGACGTCCGTACTTGTTAGAGAATGAAAATGAGTTGGAGAAAAAAGGGGAAGGGTGGAGGGAGCAAGGACTACTGTGGCTGGCGATGAGAGAAAGAGGTGGGGGATGAGCAGGGGTAAAATGGATGGCAGAGAGAGATTGGAGGAAGAGGGGGAGGGGGTGTTTGACCAGATGGCTGTGGTCGAGATTGAAGGGGAAGAGTGAGTTGGAATGTTTGTGTGTGGGGGGTGTATGCAGGGAAAATGGGGATGGGTAGAGAGGGAGGGGGGGCTGTGATTTTGGTGGATGGGCGAAAGTTATGGTCTTAGAGAGCGTTTGGAGAAAATGAGGGAATTTAAGAAGAGGTATGGGAGAAAATAGATGAGAGGGGGAAGAGGGAGGATTTGTCGTGATAGGGTGTGAAATATTTGGAAAATGATAGCAATGAGTGAGGGATTGGAGTGGGTGGGGGAGGGGGGTGATTGAAAGGGTGGGTGAGGAATATTTGAAATATTTGGAACATGAGGAAGTTTATTTGGACTGTAGTATTAAAAATGTGAGGGAAAAAAGTGAGGAAAAATAAGAGAAGATTCAGGGAGAAGAAGGAAGGGTGTGGGTGAATGGAAGAGTGTCATAAGGTTAGAGATGAAAATAAAAGTTAGCCATGATCAGGCAAAAGACTTTGTTCTGTGAGGATGATCTTGCTTATTAAGGGTGATAGGTTAAAGAAACCATTTCGCTGCTTGATGGTAGTGGAGGATGTGATGAGGGCAGTTTCCAATAATCTTCGCCGAGATTTGTTGTGGATGTGTTTAGTGATTTTGGCTTGTTCAAATTTGAATGCATGACCATATTCTAGAGCATGGGAGAAAAGTGCACTAAGAGGGGTGTTGTTTTTTATGTCCCTTTTATGTTCATTTAATCGTTTCTTATATATATATATTAAATATTTCTCAACGCCGACCGTTGACAGTGGTGATGCTTACTTGACAGGTTTCATGACATCCATCCCAAGCCAGGGATCCAACCAACAACCATCTAGTGGATTGTCATTAGTCCGCACCACAAGGCCACAGGGCAGGCGCTATTTTTTTTATTTTAAATATATATATATATACATATATATATATATATATATATATATATATATATATATATATATATATATATATATATATATATATATAATATTTATTGATATTTCCTACAGACATCGATGTTTCATGCTTATGCAATCTTCAGTTTCTAATAACTATCGATCGACAACAATGATTTTTTACATGTATGTATGAATAAAAGTAACTATATAAACAGCTTTATTTACTATTGAGCATTTTTTTATAAGCCCAGTTGAAAATTTTGGATTTTTATCCTGTAGATATCTACTTTACCTGGAGATTACTATATATATATATATATATATATATAGCGAGCAGAAAGAGGCTAATTTTGGATTTTGCTTTTTTATTTTTTATTTTTATATTTAACTGGCTTTGCAAACTTATCCTGCTTTAAACAATTTAATCCGAGCTCAATGGGTGACCCCACTGGCAAAATTCTTCATGTAGAATATTAAAAGAGATCACCTGTTTAATGGTGATAAAATGCGACCTGAAATCGAACCTAAAGAGAATTCTTCAAATATTAAATCTAAAGAAACAGCAAGTCATTTAAAAGTTTTAAAAAAACAATATTTGAAGCTTTTTAGTTAGCGACTTTATTGCTCGTATTAACACTTCAACTTTAAACTTTTCAAAAATTCAACTTTATATTCTATATTTATTTTTCTACAATTAGATAAATACCTGGGTAAAGCATTAGCCCTTTAAATGGCATGGTTTAGCGTCGCATCTAAAGTGTAATTTGACCAAGTAAGCATCCATACGGCCAAACTCG
Source organism: Sepiola atlantica (assembly GCA_963556195.1). Taxonomy (NCBI): domain Eukaryota; kingdom Metazoa; phylum Mollusca; class Cephalopoda; order Sepiida; family Sepiolidae; genus Sepiola; species Sepiola atlantica. The sequence continues at coordinate 72,864,309 of OY744533.1, read as the reverse complement.
GCTGGAAAGAAAAGCGTGATGCCAAAAAGACTAATGGTAGATTTGTCGCTACTTAAATTAATCATGAGCTTGCCATCTTGGAAAACAGGTAAGAGTTCGCGGCTTGTACTATATAAAGAGTGAATTAGAGAGAGGGGAGCGAGAAAGAGAAAGAGAAGGAGGGGGAAAAGAGAAAAGGAGAGATAAATAGTGAGATGAGAAAGATAGGTGTTAGAGAGAGAGAGAGAGGGGGGGGGAGAAAGAGAGATAGTTAAGAGAGAGTGAAAGTAGAGAGATAATGAAGGGAGGTGGAGGGTGAAGAAAGAAAGAGTGAAAGGAGAAAGAGTGAAGAGGATGGAGACACATACACACACACATACATACATACATACATACATACATACACACGCACGAAATTCATCGGGCTTGGCCTTTTGGCTAAGATCATAGTATCTGTTCCGATGGATACTGCACCCCATACTGGTGTTGTTTGGCCTTCGGGTCTTGATTTACGCCGGTCAATGGGTCTGTCCTGTGCAGTTCTGGGAGGTCCCCCTTCCCAGGCTTTGCCTCCCCTCTTTGGGGAGGAGTATGTTTATTGCTTACTGTCTGAGGCGCTCCTACCGGGTAATGCCGACGGGGCTGCCTAGACAATTTGTTAATGGCCAGAGTGCTAACCTTCACAGGTGCGGGCTTTTCAACCCCCACTTTCCCGACCCGACCTTGGGTCACATCTTACTTGTGGGAGTAAGATAAAACTGGCCTTGCGCCTAACCTCCTGGAGAGGAGGTAAATAAAAACTCATTTACCGCGCTCTCTTTCACTCTCCTCCTCACACACACAAACACACATACTCTCTCTCTCTCACACACACAAAAACACCCTCTCTTTCACATACATACACACAACACACACACCTCTCTCACACATACAAACACTCTCTTTCACAAATACACACACTCTCTCACACACATAAAAACACTATCATTCACACACGCATACACACGCACTCTCACACACACAAGCACAAACTCTATATCTCTCTTCCTCTCTCACCCCCCCCTTTCTCTCTCTTTCTCTACCACTTTAGCTCTCTATTCCTGCCTCTCTCTCCCTCTATTTCTCTCCCTATCTCTCTCTCTCTTTCTCTCCCTATCTCTCTCTGTCTCTCTCTCTCTCTCTCTCTCTCTCTCTCTCTCTCTCTCTCTCTCTCTCTATATATATATATATATATATATATATATCCCTCTATCTCCCCCTCCCTCTCTCTCTTTCGTCCCCTCTATCTTTATCTCCTTCTATCCCCTTCTCTCTCTCTTCATCTCTTCCTCTCTCTTTCTGTCTCTCTCTTGTTCTCTCTCCCTCCCCTTCCTTCTCTCCCCTCTCTCTCTCACTCTCTCACCTTCTCTCTCTACATTCCTTCCTGCTGTCATCGTTATATTTACATCCTGAATTCTTGAGAGTGCGAAACACGAAAGACAAATAAACAAGATACACAAAACAAAAACACACACAAAGAAGAAGGAAAAAAACTCAGAACGATGGTAATCCCCCACCCTCAACCACCCAATACCTCTTACCACCCACCCCTTCTTTCTTTTACGACTTTGTGTCCCTCGATCGCTTCTCTTTGTCTCTCACACTCCCTCAACCGCTCACTCACCCTCTCACACCACACGCACAAACAAACAAACAAACAAACAAACAAGAACAGGTGTTTCTAAGATGCGTCCATCCAATTTACGCGTTTGACGATAAAAAAAAAGCCAGTTCATAGTTCAGCGCGACAAGGGACACACCGACGAAAATGTTATTTAAAACTTAGGCGAAAATATTATTTTAACTCGTAAATATATTCTCCCTCCGGTTGCATATTTCGCTAGATCTGTAGGATAGTATTATGACGAACAAACATATACTACACTGCCCCCTAAAAAAGGAGGTAATGTCTGGGAGAATGGTATCATGACAACAGAATAGATAATACACTAGCCCCCCCCCCTAAAAAAGGGGTAATGCCTAAGAGGATGGTATCATGACGAACGAACATATACAAAACTAATGTCTTTGGGAATGGTTTCACGAAAACAGAACAGATACTACACTACCCCAAAAGAGGGAGGTTATGCATTGAATGATGGTATCATGACTACATAACAGATACTACACTACTCCGCAACAAATAGGGGTGAGGTAATGCCTGTGCGGATGATACAACAGAATAGATACTACACTACCCCCTAAAAAACAAGAGGTAATGCCTGGGAAAATGGTATCATAACAACAGAACAACGAATTGAGCATTAAAAGATAACACATTAGTCTGACATAGTATTTTATTTACCTGCTCTCCACGAAGCTAGACAAAAGGGCAGATGTGTTTTTTTAAGCCAGCGCACTAGGATTAGTGCGCTCTGGCCTACAAAAAATATCTTGAGCAGCCCTGTCGACATTCCCCGGTAGGAGCGCCTCAGCAATAAACTGTATTTTTCTCAAAGAGAAAGTAAAGCCTGGGAGGGTGGACGTCTCGAGACTGGACAGAACCATACCTCAGCCAGACAGCAACAAAGTCACTGTCTTACCAGTCGAAGACGTATCCTCGACTGGTAAGAACACACCTAACCCTAACCCTAACCCTAACCCTAACCCTAACCCTAACCCCTAACTGTGCCAGGTAAGTATTAGTCTGCCATAGTATAGTAAACTTGATTGAACATGAAAAGGCAGTACAATAATACAATTATTAGAAGTAATAGTATAGTTTAGGCTTCAGACAGACAGACAGATACTAAATCTCTGTTGGTAATATATGTAAGCATTGCATACCGACGACAATGGTATTTGAAACTGAAGCGTGACAGACCGACGAAAACGATATTTCAAATATAAGCGTGACAGACTAACGAAAATAATTTGTCAAACTTGAGCGTGCCACCTCGACGAAAATGCCATTTAGACGTAAGTGTTACACATCGAAGAAAACGCTATTCATACATAAGCTTGACAGACCAACGGATATACTATTTTAAAATTAAACTTGACAGCCCAACGAATATACTCTTCTATTTATCTTCCTCCCACAAGGTAAGATGTGACACAAGGTCGGGAAAGTGGGATTTGAAAAGCCAGCGCCCGAGAAGGTGAGCACTCTGGCCTACAAAAAAATGACTGGGCAGCCCCGTCGGCATTCCCTGGTAGGGGCGCCTCAGGCAGTAAGCAATAAACTTATTCCTCCCCAAAGAGGGGAGGCGAAGCCTGGGAGGGTGGACTTCCTAGAACTGCACAGGACAACCCTACAGACCTGCGTCATCAAGACCCGAAGGCCAAGACGGTACCAGTCTATGGGGTGTAGTATCCATCTGAACAGATACTACACTTTGATCTTGGCCAAAAGGCCAAGAAGTTACGAATACTATTTCAAAATTAAGCGTGACAGTCTGACCGAGGTACAGGTTTTCTAGTAGAGATGCTTGGACGCACCTAAATTAAGATACGTCCAATTAACCTTAAGCGTGAGAGACCTACCGAAGGAGAGACAAATCATCTCACCTAATAAACGTGCACGGCGCAAATGTACACTGAAGGGCAAACGAACAAAAATGTATGGGAGGTGATTATAAATTCCAGCAAATATTGTCTTTCAGCTTCTGACATAGAAAGGAAATTGATTGCTGCAGACTGGCACGTTATGACGATGACGACGTCTTACGAACGCGGATTACTTTGAATCGTTATCAAACAGTTGTCCTCGTAACTGCTTCAGCTGCTCTCAAAACACTGAAAGTGGAAGACGACACATTATCACACATCAGTTTCTTTATAGCGGTGATTTTTTTTTCTTTTGAAATGAAACCCAGAATTGGCTGACAACCACATGTCCATTAGAATGCATAAAAAACAACAACCACGTAAAGGTTATTAGTAGTATTGTACCTATCCATTTCTCCCTCCTCTAGAAATGGGTGAAATACTAGCGTAGACTCGATTACCAAGACTCTGTAGAGCAATTATTCTACGAGAAGTAAAACTGCGAAATGACATCGATCTTCCGCTAAGCTCACTGGTGATATCTGTCGTCTGGGATTTCTCTCTGCCTGTTGACTTCCGCCAGGCTAAGGGAAGTATCTTTACAAAACCATACATGGGAATCCTATTCTAGGAGAGTAGAAGGTGGACATTAAGTTTACTTTCGGCAGTCTCGTAACTCTCGCTTCAGTTATTTTGTTTTTTAGTCCTCACATTCCATGGGCGATGTTTCTGACAAAGGGGGAATTATTGCTGTTTTCTGAGTAGAAATCTATCCATGTAACACCGATCGTTAGCTAGTTTTTGACCTTGAAGTAGTAATATGTTTGTTTAGCTCTTTACATTAAGTGGCTTCATGCCTTGTCCTGAGCGATTGCCATTTAAAAAAATATAAAAAAGATTACACCTATCACTTTCCTAAATAATGACCGCCACTTTAAATCAACATATCTACAGTAAACTCTCAGGCATTCCTCCACTCATGTAACTTTACATAATTCTAGCCTGTTAGAACAAACAGCTCATCCATGAAAATATTTCCTTTTTTTTTTTCAATATATGGAAACATTTATCCTCGGTGTTAGGAGGCCAACATCCACGATAGCATCTCCTACATTGCACTAATCAATAAAGTATATTACATGACGCGTAAATCGCGCTCACTTTTGTGGGGAAAACTCATTTCTGAGAAAATTCCAAGGTGACTGAGGACTGTTTTAAAGGCATTTGTCACCAGCAATAAACTCCAATACGTCGTTTACGAAGCTCGACTTTTTGTCACATCGATCGCCCTGCATAACCGGATCCTTAGAAACAGTCCGTCCAAGGATTGAAAAGAAACAAATGCAAAACCCGATGGTGTCCCAGCAGATGATTTTCAAACACCTACATCTCTTGATTCGCAGTAAGAACTCCTTTTCTACCACAACGGAAAAAGACTTTGATTTCTCCTTTAATGTTCCTAGCGCCAGACGGAATTTCGGGCATCATTTACTGAAGTGAACAGAACGAAAAAGGGGTAAAAAGCAAACAATTATGCAACAAATATATGTTGCCAAAAGCAAGATAAGTTACTCTTCTACCTACTTGGATAGATTTTTTTTTATTAAGTAATTTTAAAGTATTTTTTACTTCCAGAAAAAAAGTAGGGTCGAAGACATAACGTTAAAATGAAAAACAAAATGGCTATGTGCTGCTTCGAGAATCGCCCCAAAATCGAAATTAAACAAAAATACAGCTAATAAAATATATACATAAACTTTTCGCCTAATTGGTGAGAGTTAGTACCTATATTTTTGTTTAATTTCGTCATTTTTTTATTTTTATTTTAACGTTATGTCTTCGAACCTACTTTCTTCTGGAAGTAAAAAAACGCTTTAAAATAACTTAAAACTAAAAAAAGCTTATCCGCTTATCCAGGTAGGTAGAAGAGTAACTTATCTTGCCTTTGGTAACATTCATTTGTTGCATATTGTTTTTGTTTATCCTTTTTTCGTTCTGTCGACTTCAGTAAATAATGCCCAGAATTTTCATTGACAGACCTTCTTTGTAAGTTATTCTCTCTGTGGGACACATTACTGCGGAGATGCTTCCCTGCTAACTACAACTTGGTCGTCTTCAAATCTAATGTCAAGACTTTTTTATCAAAAATCGTTTTATAAGTAATAATCAGTCCATAACATCGATCAATATTAGTACTCCCACAAGGTTCATCATCTTTCTGCTGGCAGTCATTTCTGTCTCATTAACCCTTATCCTCGAGTGGTTCTTGACCTTGATAAGTGATGATCCAATAGTTAAAAAATACGGATTGTCGTACCTGACTGAAAGAAAGTCAACATTCTTGTTATCTTCAAATACAAAGCCGGCAAAACAATGTGTGGAAAGAGTCATGAAATTAACCTCATCTCCATTACTGACTATGGTCACGTTCAAAAGATGGACTGCATACGTACATACGTATATACTGCCAACTTATGCTTTGAGTACAGTCGATCGATCAGTCAGTTTCGCAATTTTCTTCTTCAGTCACCTGGCCTGTGTCACTTAATGAATTTAGCGTCTAGTATGGCTTGCATAGCATTATGCATACGTTATGAACATGCTGGTAACAGATGAGTGGTGCAAATATTTGCTACAACACAAGGACAACAAGCCTCAGATATTTATTGGAAGTTTTCCCTTTCTTATATTAGTTGCTCTTTCTGAGGCTTTACTATTTTACACATACATACATACATACATACATACATACATACATACATACATACATACATACAGAGAATTTCTTAGATGACCGATGCCACTTTAAGATAATAAACAAAAGTAATAATTGAAATGTATAACATACATTCGGTAATGTCTGGTGTGCTATTCGCCCTAAACGAATACCACACCAGGTATTTCGGCTTTCGTCGAAAGAGGAAGTTTCTAAGGAATATCAAATTCATATGCAGTCCCCAGCTGCATGTATATCCCGGTCAAGGGAGTTGACATACAGCGCCTAGTATTCCCAAAATGGTCACTCATCTGATACTGATCAGAATCAACGTCGCTTAACTTCGATAATCTAATGAGACTCGGTATGTCAACGTAACTATGATGAATAGTTAAAACTAATTAAAAAAATTACGAGTGTTTAGGAGGAAATAGAACTCAAAACTTGACCAGTAAAATTTTATAAATACCAAGGGAAAAGTGATAACTGATTCTAGCTTTCTCCCCCTCCCCCTCCGGTACGGTAAAGATAGATCAATCCGTTTGCGGTCTATCCCCAGTCTGGCAAGATAAGTTAGCACTGTTTGTTACTGCTGTAATCTAAAGTAATTATTCTCGAGGTAAAGGACAAGTACAATTCTTAAAATCGATATTTATTTGGATAAGTGATTGTCTCCAAAGCTGATGGTGTCGTTTGAGCATTTTGGGTGATATTAAAGTCGGATCGTAGCAAAACGAAGAATTAAAATCTGCAGTTGGCATTTGGCCTTTATTACAAAAGAAAAATAATGATTTATTATTTTCATGAGTTCACTTAAATTCTAATATAAATAAATCTTCTTATTGAATTATTCCATGACCAAATTTGAACAAGAAATAACGAAACTATTAATTGGAATTCTCAGGTTAGCAATTTCAAAAATATAGCTACCATAGAAATAGTTTACCAATGAGAATCAGGTGGCAGGAGTTAAGTCTTGCTAACATTCAAAGAAGGGAATTGATTACTAAAGCGGTGTATCTCGGAGTTGGTATGGTAGTTTTGTTTTACGGCATATCAACCCTTTTTGGGTTATTTAATGCCGAATCTGGTCATTATAGTAAAAGTTTTTATGCTTCAAGTTCTTTATATCTTCAAATGTTTAATCATCGTTTTTGGTTTGGTAGTTTTGTTTTACGGCATATCAACCCTTTTTGGGTTATTTAATGCCGAATCTGGTCATTATAGTAAAAGTTTTTATGCTTCAAGTTCTTTATATCTTCAAATGTTTAATCATCGTTTTTGGTTTGGTAGTTTTGTTTTACGGCATATCACCCCTTTTTGGGTTATTTAATGCCGAATCTGGTCATTATAGTAAAAGATTTATGCTTCAAGTTCTAAAAATAAAATAAAAAAGGGGAGGGAGAAAGGGAGAGGGGCTGTTGTTTTTGTTTTTGGTTTTGTAGAACATAATTAAGTTTTACAAAAAAAAAAAAAAAAAAAAAAAAAACGTCAATGTAGGTGAATTTCGTCTCAGGGAGCCACAGGGCAGCCTGATCTGGTATCACCAGTCGGAGTTGGTGATTGGTTGACAGTAAGGAAATGGGGGACTCTTATTCCCCGTTGACCTTCATTCAAGTTGGGACCGAGATATTTGAATTTTAACAGGCATTTCCCCATAGTCTGGTTGAGTAGACAGTTCTGCACTTAGGTCCTGAAATCAACCTGCTAGTTCAAAACCTGCCCTTTTTGACAAAGCGAAAAATAACAGTAGCAGTTTTAGATCCAAATTTGACTAAGCATATAGCAAAATATTCAGTGCATATATAAAGTCCGGATGAAGTTTTTCTTTGCTTTATACAAATTGTATCGATGTTATTTACATAAAGCGACCAACATTACAACTGTATTTATCATTTTTCTTGTTGATACCGTGTTTGTGTCCACTGATCGACTAAGCCAACATATCGTTCAATAACTTGCAATCTTCCGTAATCAAAGGATACAATGTGAGTCTCGAAATGCAGGCCGTATGAATCGTCAACCAATTTCAAAGAAGGACTATAGGATTGACTTGACTTGTATCCTATACATACAAACAATGTTCCAAAAGAAAGCCTCTTCCATCGTAATATTGAAAAATAAAAAGCGAAAATAGTAGTCATGTGAGGTGCTTCAAAATACGTCCACGCGCTCGAAATCATGTTTGGCGCCTAAAAGCAAATGTATTCTTTTGGTCCGATCTTATAGCATAAAATATTAGACCTTCAAGGATAGGGGAAGCGAATTCCTATTCTCAACTAACTCACACATCCCGTCACCTGCATATACACCCACTGACAAACACACCACACACACAAGGCCTACTGAAATGCATCACCCATCCTCTTGCACTGTCACACGCATATACACACTGGCAGAAAACAAACACATAGACGCATCCACTTCTAACACTCGTAACTTTTCATCTCTCTTAACATTAAACTTTTCAAACACAACCACAAACAATTCTCTCACTAAATGAATTTCAAGCAATTATAAATCCGTATAAATATGTTGTGTTCGTTAACAATCTTTTCTTCTTCCATTCAATATTCTCGTACTTACTTTCACCTTTATTATATATTTGACCGTCAGCGTGGGTCTTTCATACATTTTAAAAACGGGATCATCGTCTATACCCTATCCAACTATGATCTACCTCACTACAGAAACAGAAACTAAAAATTAGCGCTTGAATGGATTAAATGAATACTCGACCATAAAACATAATATGCAGGGGAAATAACACAATTTATTAAACAGTAATTTAAATATATTACAAATGAAAAAATCTTAAGAGAAAAGCGGAAAATAGCTAACGTCAATAACATTTCCGGAATCTAACAAAACATAATAGTTATCTATTAAAATGTATTTTTCGAAACCAATATGCACATATCACAAAGTCCTGCTTGCGTGCCAGGCCGATAGCAGGCTCAAGGCGTTTCCAGGAAAATAATTTATAAACCATTCGTGTACAACACATTCATAAATAGATATACTCGGCGCTAACTAACCCGAAATATTATAAAAACAAACAACACATTTTTTAAACATAGTTCACCACAAACAAGACAAGTTGCCACTGTAGTCGTAAGGGGATACTGAGAATTAGGGTGAAAGTTTAGGGGGTCATCCTATGCAGCGAGATGCTTGTTCACATTAGTTTTAAATTTTTGCATGTCGGTACACTCAGGGAAACAGGGAGCAGGGAGGGGTTTCCAAAGGCCGGCAGCTCGATGAAAGAAGCTATTGAAGTAAAAGGCTCTCCGGCATCTGGGGACCTCCACAGTGAATGGATGAGATTTAGATGATTTTCGAGTTGGTCGAGTGTATTAACGTCGAGGGGGCACCAGAGCAGCAAGTTCATCGTATCACATTTCATTGAAGTACTTGTAAAACCAGTACAAAGATGCAACATTGCAGCGATGGGACAGTGGCCGGTGCTTGGTGAATAGTGAGGGACCTATCAGATTAGAGACTATTTTTGGGGCGTTGTCTGAGGGGGGAGACAAGTGGATGGTGCACCAGCACAGATGTGACAACAATACTCCATGCATGGGCGGATGGTGGCTTAGTAAAGATATAGAATACTGTCAGGTGTGAGAAGTTTACTAGCACGGTAGAAGGAGCCCACCTTCTTTGCTGCAGCGTTGGCAATGTCTTCTATGTATTTGTTCCAATTCATGTTACCTGTGAATGTTAGGCAATCGATGGTTGAAAAGGAACGAAAAACATACACATGCATACACGCTTATATTGTAACCTCCCTTGACATGTGTAGATAACCCAAAATAAATTGTTTGGGACTAATTACCCAACTGTATTTTCTCTTAAAATCTTTTATGTCGCCAATAGTAACGTTATCCATTAGACCACTCTCCTCCACTCGCAGGTAAGGGAGGACTATGTATGCAAAAGAAAACATAATTTTCAAGTAACCGGGCAAGGAAAGTGCAGAGCGAATTAATAAACCATATAATCACGAAATCGTGTCTCCCCCTTCGCCTTTGCGTGTATCCACGTTGTTTTAGTACGTTTATGTCGAAGCAATCTTTGCACCGAGTCACCTAATCTAAAATCTGTTTTGGCTCATGATTTTCGCGTTGTTTCCTTTGAGAGTATTTTTATCACATTACATTAAACACAAAAAATCAAATGTAATTTTGGTATTTTATTCGGAAATAACTTCCAAACGTTCTAAACATTTTTTTGCGAATGGGCGATTTAAAGGTCTCAATTTACGCTATGTTCTTTTGGAGATGGGGTTCTTGTTTGCTTGTAAGTGTGTGAGTATGGTGTGGGTCTGATCTGGTTTCTTTAACGACAAATAAACCTTTTTAGATTATTTCATTTCGAAGCTTAATACTCATTGT
>OY744533.1:72841189-72848689 GCA_963556195.1 Sepiola atlantica | reverse complement strand
CTTGTGATCCAGGGTTTCGAAACGCATGACCGGTAGTGAATAGTCATATCTCTATGCTGATGAGTCCAGAATAAAAAGGACGAAACGTATACGTACATAGATAATAAACAATAACAAATATTTATATATATATATATATATATATATATATATATATATATGTGTGTGTGTGTGTGTGTGTGTGTGTGTGTGTATATTTTCAGGTATTTCTTCAGCAATGCTCAATACATGAGTTGAGTGTAGTAGTACAGTATAAAAATATATTCATAGCAATTAACTTTACTTATACAGAGGCTAAGTGCACAGATTTTTCGATACTGACTATCAGTAACTTACTGGCGCTTTTACTGATCTACTTTCTAGTGGCATTGAAATAAATTGTATCGCATTATATATCTCACTAGGTATAGTAAAACTGATGAGTTGTAGAGATGACACTGCATGAGTCTCTTGATAAATAAATAAATATATATATATATATATATATATATATATATATATATATATATATATATACATATGTCATGTATATATATATATATATATATATATATATATATATATATATATATATATATATATATATATATATAATTGTTGTGGGCCTGTACAGGGTCCGGAAGGGAAACACGAACTCGGATTTTAGCAAAAGCAAATACATTGAAAAAATACAAATACAACAGAGATTTAACTGTCAGTATAGACTGGTGTGGTTCCAACACTAAGAAGCAGGTGCTCCCAATATTTATGGTGAGTGGAAGAGTTGAAGTTGTCCGTAAAGGTAAGGTACCATAACACCCCCTCCCAAGCCTTACCTCCTCAGGAGTCACAGTATCATTTTCATTTTTGGATTGACGCTATTCTGAGGCTTCATCAGGTAGCTGTATGTCGAAAATGTCGTATCTGGTAACCATAACACCTTCTTGGGGAGTGCTGTCGGTGTCTTTCGATAGTCGTTATATAATTTGATTTAAGTGTCTTATATGAGAGAACTGTATGCATATATCAAACAAAGATTTGATATCCTCCCGTTTTGAATTCTAGACTTCTGATTTTGGAGCACATTATTAAACTGAAAAAATATATTGTTTGCTTCGACATTTAACTTCAAGAAAAGTCATCTTATCTTTAATAGTCTTTAGCTTTTCTAAGACATCTATGAGTTTCAATTTTAGCGATTTCAACGTTGGAACCATAAGTTCACTCTCTTTAACCTTTAATTGCTTCTCCAAAAAAATTGACTTAATTCCTTTCAGTTTAGTATTAGCAATTATCAGTGTGTATTTTGTGTCTTTATGTGCTTAAATTTCTGCAGAAAATTTATTTTGAGTCTATTTCATACGATTTTTAATTGTTGAAACAAATTCCCTCTTTTGTTTTTCTGACTTAGTCGTCAGATTGTTTATTTTATGGCCAAAAATATTGGTTGTTAACCTCCATAGGTAACTGCTGCATCAAATCTGTGCTAAATAAATTGTTGGTATTATTAATATGAACATTTTTTACCTTTCTGTAGTTCTGTTTAAAGTAATGTCTGTAATAATTGCACTCTCGAATTTAATTTTTTCACCAGGAACTGTTCTGGCTATTTTGTTTGTTCTTAGCATGGTCGGTTTATCCAACCTTCTCTATGTATGCATGTTGATAATCGACACGTCTAAACCAGAATCTAATTGTAATTTTACATTTTTATTCAGAATTTTTACCTGTAAATATTTTCTTATCATTCTGCCGCCATCTTCGTTAGTTGTTGTGAATTTAACCCACGTTTCATTTCCTCTATCCATTCTGCAATGTGAAATCTTGTTTGACTTTATTACAAGTTAGACAAGGTATGGGAAATGCGTTACCCAATGAAGGGCTCCGCAACGGAAATAAGGGCAAGGCGGTAATTTATCCTGTTTTTTATTAGGCTGGCTTGTTTTTCTAAGAGCATGAAAATAATCCCTCTTTTTGTTAGAAGTTGTTCTTTGAAAAAGAGTTGAAATGTGATTTCTGACGTACTTTTCTTATGTGCGCATTGCCCGACTCTTAAATGTCTTCAGAATTTTGTTTAACACTTACAAATCTCTGGCAGTCTCGGCTAATTTCTGTAATGTTAAATTTGGTTCACTTTCTAACTTGCTTAGAACCCTACGTCTGATTTCTGCGTCTTTTCCTGATACAAATGATTGCACAAAAATTAAACATTTAAAGTTATCCGCGCTAAGTTCAGCTACTTTGAAATCGTCACAGTGTTTATTAAGGATTTACGGAAAAGTTGCGTATTCTTTGACTAAATTAAGACACTTTCGCTTTTTGTGGAACACGGAAGTTTTAGGGCTGAATAATTCTGTTGAAGTTTAACCGCTTCAGAAAAGGTCAAGTCGCTAGTTTTTCGGGGTAAAATAAAGTTCACGAATTTGGTATATTCGGTATTGCCTAATTATAATAATAGTTAGCGACCTTTTTTAGAATTTGCCCAATTTTCACAATCTATTTTTTATAGATCCTCATATATTTTGAAATATGAAGCAAAGCTTTTATCCGAGTCCGGGGAATAACTGAAATTTTCAATTACACTCCAAACGGCATTCTGCGAAAAAGCATATTCGTTCTCAGTATTTTGACTCCTATGCGATATTGTTTGCATTAATACTTCAATCTTTTGATTGGTTTCTCTTTTTTGTTCCAGATGCTTTCTTCATTTTTTAGTTGTCTTTCTTCCGTTTTTTGTAGCTGTTGCATTTGTTATTTCACGAGTTCTGTATAGCTGATTTAAAATCTTCCATGTTTAGATGTACTTTATAAAATACGGCTTTTAGAAGTTCGTTCTTTTATATTACACTGCTAACGTAATATTAGTTGTAAAAAGAGAAAGACAATATAAAACCCTATTTTTTCTTCAGCCCAAAACATCAATTTTTTAGTACGTTTTCCATGGAACCGTAGAATTTACGGTCAGCACTCCAGTCAACAGAAAAAAAAATATGGTATTTTTTATTTCGGCTGCAGGACATTTCTCTTTTAGAGAGAAAAGAAAATATCACGTGTTCTCTTCTTGTTAAAATTAATACAGTGTAGGAATAGCAATAAAAAAAAACTCACTAACCTTTCTTCTTTGAGAAAAATAAATTGGTCTTTTATGTGTTCCTTTCGTCGGATTGTTGTTGTGGTTCAGGTAAAAGCTTTTGAAATCTTTCTTCATTTTGTCTTTCTTGATGCATTTGGTGTTTTACGAGTTCTGTCATAGTTTAGCTAAAATCTTCTGTTTTAATTTGTCTATATAGAATGCGAATTTTAGAAGTTCTTTCTTTTAAATTAAGCTGCTAACGTATCTTAGTTGTAAAAAACGAAAAACAATATAAAACCTTTTTTCTTCCCCCCCCCCCCTCAAATCACTTTTTTAGTACGTTTTTCACGTAATCGTAGGATTTACGGTCTCACTCTAGTCAACAGTAAAAAAATAATGTTTTTTTCTTTCGGCTGCAGGACGTTTCTCTTTTGGAGAAACCAGAAAATATCATGTATTCCCTTCTTGTTAAAAATTAACACAGTGCCAGAATAACAATAAAAAATCACTGACCTTTCTTCTTTGAGAGAAAATAAGTTTGTCTTTAACGTGTTTTTTTTATTTTTGTCCGCCGGTAAAGCGAGTTTTTAAAACTAGGAGGTTGTCGGCTGAATTTTTCCTTTATTCCTCCACGTTTGTCTTTTTTAAGTGTCTAAAAACATCCTTAATATACTTCGTCGCCAATTTGTGGCGTCCATTTTAAGGTTCTCAAGAATCCCTTACTATACCTCGTCGCCAATTGTTATGGCGTCCATTTTAAGGTTTTCAAGAATTCCTTTCTGTACTTCGTCGCCAATTGTTGTGGCGTTCATTTTAAGGGTCTCAAGAATTCCTTACTGTACCTCGTCGCCAATTGTTGTGGCGTTCATTTTAAGGGTCTCAAGAATTCCTTACTGTACCTCGTCGCCAATTGTTGTGGCGTTCATTTTAAGGTTCTCAAGAATCCCTTACTATACCTCGTCGCCAATTGTTGTGGCGTCCATTTTAAGGGTCTCAAAAATTCCTTACTGTACTTCTTCGCCAATTATTGTGGCGTCCATTTTAAGGTTCTCAAGAATTCCTTACTGTACTTCGTCGCCAATTGTTGTGGCGTCCATTTTAAGGTTCTCAATAATTCCTTTACTGTACTTCGTTGCCAGTTGTTGTGGGGCTGTAAAAGGCACGAAAGGAAAACACGAACTCGGTGTTTAGAAAAAACAAGTATATTGAAAAAAAGTACAATACAACAGAGAACAAGAGTGATTTTACGTCAGTCTTGACTGCTAGTATAGCCTGGTGTGCTTTACACACTGAGAAGCAGTTGCTCCCAGTATTTATGGTGAGTCGAGTAGTTCAAGTAGTCTGTATAGGTAAAGTACCATAACAATAATATTATGAAATAATATAATATATTAGGTATATATATTTTCAGTATTTACTGCAACAGATCTCAATACGTGAGTAGAGCTTGGTAGTAATAGAAATATATATATTGATGGCGCACAGGGACGTTCATGATTCATTTCCGGTGTTAAATCATCAGGTCATTAGCCTAATGATTTCCCTCGGAAATGAAACCTAAACGTTTCCTGAAGCTAACTTGCCGCATATATATATATATATATATATATATATATATATATATATATATATATATATATATATATATATATATGTAACCTACATACGCTATTGTTTCAAGCTTATTGCTCTCATCAGTGCAGTAAGGTAACAATTAAAAATAGTGGGAAGGCGGTTCACAGAGTCAGCCTAGAATTTTAAAAAGTCGCCCTATCCTCGCAGTCCCCGGGAACTGTCACGCGATTAAGGGAAATTAAGATCTATATGTACCTAGAAGCGGACACATATAGAAGAGTAGTCTAGAGTGCTCGACGAATGTATTCGGAACTTTGCATTAGAGCTTTTTGACAGTCTATTTTTAACATCACAGAGAGTGCTCGACTTTAATTTTTTAAAGGGCTTATTATAATATTTACAAATAAATATTAAATTATTTATAATTTACAGACGCTAGCGTTTAAAGCTTATTGCTCGTATTAGTGCATGAAAAGTAACAATTTCATACTGTCGGGATGCGCGAACCCGGTTTATAGAGTCAGCCTAGACTTGGCTACTGGTGACCGCAACCTCAACCATTTATTACATATCCGAACTAGAAACTAACTACGTCCTAATTTTCCTTCACATTACTGAACACAACATCTTAAACTAAATACCCAGTCTATAGAAAACTAACAAATAAAAATCACTTTATACACTGCTACTTCCAGAACAACATTAGAATATTATCCGGAATGATCATAGGCTCTTTCCCCAGAGCACTTAGAATGTATAGCCCAGCCTACCGTCACAATGGAGAAACCTGTATCGAGACCACGTACAGAACTTTAAAATAGCCCCACTTTTTCATCCACAACGGCAAAGGTAAAGCTTTTAATATTCGCAACAAATGTATATTGAAATTGCCGTGAGGGTAGGGTGGAAGCGTGCAGATCCAGAGGTGGCTCTGGGAACCGGGTTCGCGCCTTATCACCGTCTGAAATTATCACTTCCCTACACTGAAGAAGGCAATAAGCTCGAAACGACGTCGTCTGTAGGTAAATATATATATATATATATACTAGCATGAAAACCCAACGTTGCTCGGGATTGAATGAAGATCGCTACTATACACTTTTTCACTATGCTCATATAACCTTGTTATATATATATATATATATATATATATATATATATATATATATATATATATATATATAAATAAATTTTTATTTATTTATCTTCCTCTCACAAGGTAAGATGTGACACAAAGTCGGGAAAGTGGGATTTGAAAAGCCAGCGCCCGAGGAGGTGAACACTCTGGCCTACAAAAAATGCAAGGGCAGCCCCGTCGGCATTCCCCGGTAGGGGTACCTCAGGCAGTAAGCAATAAATTTACTCCTCCACAAAGAGGGGAGGCAAAGCCTGGGAGGGTGGAACTCATAGAACTGCACAGGACAACCCCACAGACCGGCGGAATCAAGACCCGAAGGCTAAGACGGTACCGGTCTATGGGGTGTAGTATCCATCGGAACAGATACTACACTTTGATCTTGGCCAAAGGGCCAAGAAGCGCGTGGGATTCTGATATGTTCGTACCACTGCTGTAATTTTCCAGTTTTTAAGAATATTCATCTGTATGATACGATACGTTATTTAGTGTTAAATCTGTTATACGTTTTATTTATCAACCGACTCTGCTGTTGTTTGTGTCAAAAGTTAGAATGATTTGTTTTGATTAACGAATTGTAAAACACCCAACTCTTCCACCAAATTAATATATAAACAAAACGTGCTTGTACGTTCGTTACGCATATCAGTTAAAGAACTTTATTCATCTTGATGTATCTCAGTTTATTCATAGCTATCTCATATCTAAATCTATTCAAATTGACGTCATCATCACGGATGCAGCATGCTGACTGATGCTAGCAACAGCGTGAAATTAGTAATCTTGTAAAATTTTAATCTATTTTTATTTACACTGAGTCAATTTATACTAATTTAAAAACTTGCTCCTTCCATCTTTTTCTTCTCCCTTTCGTTATATATATATATATATATATATATATATATATATATATATATATATATATATATATATATATATATATATATAACTTATTTATTTATTACCTACAGACATCGATGTTTCATGCTAACGCAATCTTCGGTGCGGGAAGTTAATTCCCGACGGTCCGCGGGCTCGAACTCCGATCACAAATCGCCAGTAAGTCGCAGTCAAGAGCGTTCCCTCGTTGGCCACCGTGAATTAGCTAATAATTAGGAGGAATTTAACTTTGTAAATACCGAAGCAGTGAAAGTGATCTTACAACAACAAACTGTGTTGGACCTCGCATGAAGCTATTAGTACTGCTTGTTATTAAACTCACTCAGAGTGCCCGGCCTTTAGTAAAGGGGGCTTATAATAATATTTATAAATAAATATTAATTATTTATTACCTACAGATATATATATATATATATATATATATATATATATATATATATATATATATATATATATATATATATATATATATATATATAGTCTAAAGAAGCTTTGAGTTATTTTAAACAAAAAGACAAAAAAAAGGAAAATGCAGTTTAAATTCCCAGAGAAACTAACTAAATCCAAAATAGTGTAGACTTAACATTTGTTGGAAAATTCATAAATAAATAATATATCATAGTAAGTAAATAAAATAAAAAGGGGGATTAAGTATCTAACAGTGAAACAAAAGCAGGAGACCTTAACGTAAGCATCTAATATTAACACGGGGATCTTCAGCTGTTTACCATGAAACTGTTTCGGAGATTTAAAAACAGGACAGTTATATGCATGGCTCTCCAATGGTACAGATAAAACTACCATTTCCCCAATAATCAAGTGTCGAAATAATTCAGCT
>OY744533.1:72821189-72833689 GCA_963556195.1 Sepiola atlantica | reverse complement strand
TCTCTCTCTCCCTCTGTCTCTCTCTCTCTCTCTCTCTCTCTCTCTCTCTCTATATATATATATATATATATATATATATATATATATATATATATATATATATATAATGTATAGCTATATTGTACCGAAGTTTTTTGTTTTGAAAAAATGATTAGTAATGTGAATAAAATCTTAGTCATTGGAATGTAGCATAATATTGTTTACTCATATATACCCTATTGCTTAATGTATATGCAAAAACATATTTGCTCATATATATATATATATATATATATATATATATATATATAACAATGTTCATGAATAAATATAAAATTATTGATACCTACATACGACATCATTTATTTGAGCCTTGCTTTATCGCTTAAGTGAATGTCTGTTTTTTAATATCTCCTAATAGTGCTCAACTTTTAATCACTTAAAGGGGATTAATAACAATATTCATGAATAAATATAAGATTATTTATACCTACATATGACGTCGTTTCAAGCTTACGCTTCGCTTCTATAAGTGTAGTGAAGGGATAATTTCAGACGTTCACAAGACGTAAGCCCGGTTAACAGAGTCAACTCATACTCCGAACGCTTTCGCTCTAGCCTCTAGGCTATAGGAAATTATCACGTGATACGGGAGAAATTAAATTATATTTACGCCAAGTACAGCAGGCCGTAAACATCCAGACATTCTAAAGAGTTCAACGAACTTAATCGGAGCCTTGCTTTTAGCTTAAATGAATGTCTGTTTTTTTTAAACAAATATCTCATAATAGTGCTCAAGTTTACGGTCATTAGGTATTATCTCCAAAACCTTAGGAGCAGCTTGTAAATATATATCTGAAGTTATAGTGCCTGTCTGTCTGTTTGTTTATTCACAAGCTCCTCCTGAGGTTTTGGAGATAGGACATCATAACTGTATACATTCTGAAACTACATTGTCCAAATTACTTGGATAGATATATTCCATCTTAGTATATCAAAGGGATGCAATATTAGCGTGAAGCTCTCCATTCGTGCTGACATTCATAATTAAGGAAATGCGACGTTTTACTTGACCTTTTTTTAATAACGTTTAAAAATTATAGAAATAAAGAAATAAACATAGAAATGTTAATAAGGGGTTCAGGGCTTGGATCAGAGATGTGTTCATTGATTCCCGGAAAACGCCGACTGTGATTCGATGAGGTTACAGACCATAAATTTACCGAAATTTATCTCAATTAATGTCACTTTATTTACATCTCGTACCAGACAATCAATGATGAGTACATCTTTGCTCCCCAACCCCATATTGGTCCCCACTCTATTCAATATCATATTAATACTTATGAATATGAAGTATGAATATAAAATGTAATGCTATTTTATAAGCTGGTCACTAAAAGAAATAAGGTTTTATCCCTGGCAACGTCGGGTTTTACTGCTAGTATGCAAATATAGTTATAAAACTACGCAGTGTGGAATTAAGATTTGAATTGACCGCAAACAGTGTCGGATAATGTGTTAAAAACGGGGTGTTGGTGGGGTGATTTGTTTGAAAAATGAGATGTCAATGTTTGAGAGATTTATTTTATTTTCCTTGAGCTTTAGATAAATTCAGTGACATAATTAAACTTCGCATTCATTTAGTTTCTGCTGCCTTTCTTCATGTATACGAGTGTGAGTATATGTATGTAAGCCGATGGGGGGTCGACGATGGCGGTTTCCGCGCAGGTTCATTCCTGAGAGCAAAGGTGGTCAACGAGTACCATTCACTAACCACATGCACGTTGACACTGGAGGCACTGGAATGTCTCTCTGGGTTGGGCATTTTATTCTAGCTTTCATTCTCTCGGCAATTTCGATTATCTGGTGCCGAAGCTTATTCATACTAAAAGAAAAAAACTGCTGGTTTTATGGGTAGTTGCTGCTTTGGCATATTAGCTTAGTGGTAATCATGTTTTCTAAAAGGAAACTATTTTTTAGTTATTGCTTTTAATCGAAGCACAAGTGTAATTAATTTAGCCTTTCTTTTTTATATTTCTCTATATGGAGTTAGGAATGTTTATATGTTGAGATATTTGTATGTGCATGATTCACTCATAAACTAATTAACTGATCGTCATAGATTTTGAAACACAGCTGCTAGACGCAAGAGGGCGCAATGTGAGGAATATATAGTTTAATTTAGTTTTATGCAAAGAGCATAATGAATACCTAGAAGCCATTCGTGAAAATTAAGATACCTCCGGTTATTTTACAAAAGGTATTAGACATCAATTAATAAATATTCCTTAGATTTCAGGGGGTTTGAGGTATGTTAAAGGATATTTAGGTAGCATAATATGGACACACATTTCCATTTGAAAATTAAAATATTTCAGATTTGCTTTAAATTTGATCCATGGTTATTAGACACCAATTAAGCAAGATAGTAACCCATTTTTACAGTGATATAGGAGTGATGAATGAAAAACTTTCTCATTTATTCATTTATATATATATATATATATATATATATATATATATATATATATATATATATATATATATATATGCAAGATCCAAACACAGTTTGTTGATCACTTTAAACTGCTCGTGTAAATTAGCCGCCGACTCGCTTTTTACAAAGTTAAATTCCTCCTTAATTATTACCTAATTCCCTATGGCCGAGGGGTTTACGGTCTTGACTGCGAATCAGTTGCGATTTGTGATCGGAGTTCGGGCCCGCCGACCGTTGAGAATTAACTTGCTGCACTGAAGATTGCGTTAGCATGAAACATCGATGTTTGTAGGTAATAAATAATTAATATTTATTTATAAATATTACATAAATATATATACACACACATATATATATATATATATATATATATATATATATATATATATATATATATATATATATATATATATATATATATATATATATATATATATATATATATAGTGGTTATTCATGTCTTGTTCTTCTCATTTGAAGTTCCCATCGTCGGATCTAAATAAATATAAATCTAGACACATTTTGAAAATTACTTGATAGAAATATACTCTTTTTTTTTTTTACTAAAATGAGTCACTCGAAGAAAATAGGTTAATAAGATGGATGGACTCAGTTGAATGATGAAGAATATTATGCGATAATTGAAAATAAATGGAATTAACAAAATGTGCTCAGGAATTTGGAAATTAAGTGTAGATACAAACCCCCAGCTGTGGTTGTATGATTGGGGTCAGCTAAGAATTCACGTAAGTCTAGATATCTGATTTGCTAGGTTTTGCCACGTAGCGAAGAAGAGATTCGAGGTTAGAATGTAGTTACTATATAAGTAATGTAAGGTCTTGTTAAATAAGGACGCTTGGACAGCCTGTGTGGATGGTTCACAGTAAAAACTCATAGCTAAGAAAAAAGAAACCATTAGTTCAGTGAATAGAGAGAGAGAGAGAGAGAGAGAGAGAGAGAGAGAGAGAGAGAGAGAGAGAGAGAGAGAGAGGAGGAGGAGGGGTGATACTTATTTATACACTAAATGTGAGTTTATCAACGTTTGTTTCCCCGAAGGCATTTTTTATATATACTTTAATAAACACAAAGTGTATGCTAAAATAAATCTAATTTCTGGAATTGAGTTATATTTGAAAATAAATTATGTTTTAATCGTTATAATTAGCCGTAATTTATATTGAACTGGACCAATCGCCAATATCTTTCTTACCATATATATGTATTTCTCTCGCCTCCTGACATGCTACGTGGACTCAATAAGGCTCTAATATTTCTTCTTTTTTTTAACATAGTTCACCCCAAACAAGGCAGGCCGCCACTGTAGACGTAAGGGGCTACTGAGAAAAAAGAAAAGGGGAGAAGGTTGGGGGGTGACAATCTAAATTGGGATCTGCGCAGCGAATGCTTATTCGAGCATTTAGAGAAAGAGTGACCCTTTTTTCAACGTGATAATCTAATTTACATACGTGTTGATGTACATACTAGAGAGGGGGATAATTCTGAAGTTATTTTCTGTCATCGATATTGGCAATTTCAAAGCTATTAGCTCTATATCAAATTGACCTTGTGTAAACTTCCCCATGTGGGGAGGCGAGTAAATAGCTTCAAATCGTAAGATAGTAAATCTGATATAAAGATATTTTCTGAAATTATTTCAAATTGTGTACAAAATATTTTTACAATTATTTTTTTTTGTTTTACGTACATGGATTCCCATGATATCTGACGTGCAAAAACAAAAGTAGAGCAAATAACACCTTGATCGACTTCCAGTGACAAAATTATGACGTATGTTAGGGATAGGCTTCTTTTCTTGCCATATTACTGTATTTAACACTAGTGACCCCCCCCCCCCGTTCCAGAATTGCACGGGAAAATTGGGGAATCCAATAAACACTTGCTCTCAAGCCTTATCTACATAATACTATTTTATTTTTATTTTTTACTTTCAATAAATATCAACTTTCAAGTTATAAATAAAAGTACAACTAAGACCCCACGCTATTACTGTAAACCCCCCAACCTTAAAATACAAATTCAATCTGTAAATATGAAAGTTTCAAATCGAATAACCGTATTGCATACGTTTTTAAGCGTCTCAAAATCTTATTTAAAATGCAGGAAATGTATGTATAGAAAAATACAAATTATTTTAATTATGACGTATTCAATATTGAAATTATTTTTACTTCAATATAATTTGTTAAACAATCTGCTTATTTTATGCTATGGCATATATGATTTGAAAAGGTAACTGCTTAATAGTAAAAGAAATAATACTGCCTAAGCATCGTAGAAGATATCTCATTTTGTGACCACTTATCTCAAAGGCAGTACTTAAGGAAATGTTTACAAAATCATAGCGTTGTGAGAGAGCCAAAATCGTCTTCCTTTTTGTATATGAAATAACAACCTCGCTCTCTCTTTCTTTCTCTCTCTCTCTCTCTCTCTCTCTCTCTCTCTATCTATCTATCTATCTTTTTATCTCTTTCTATCTACCTATCTTTCTATCTATATCTATCTCGCTCTGCGTCTCAAATATTGATGTTACTATTTTACTGTTGCGTAAACGGTGCATCAGGAAATATGTCGCTTACTAAATATTTGAACACGATGATTCTGTGGCAGTAAGTGAACTTGTGACTGGGAGGGGATTATTCTCTCCAATTCTCTCTGGCATTAGTCATCAAAAGGACAACTGTAGATCGGATTAAATATAAAAAGTAAAAATAGATTGGATATTTTAAAAAATATAGTTCTAAGAACACAGACCCTATCATACTGACTGATCAGATTTTTTTCATCTAGCTGTTGGTTAGGAACCTATTTCAATCAATGGTACAAGGGAAAATCCCTCTCTATTCTATATATAAGATATAATCCACCGAACAATTTGCGAACGAGTTGAACATTCAAACAGGGACAGGGAAAAGTAAAGCAAATCAACTAGGCTTGATCTATACAAAATGGCGTCGGATGTCGAAAGTATTCAAATGCAAAAAAATAGATAACAGGTTAAATATATCTAAAATTAGTCTCATAGTTTTATCAGTTTATCTTATAGGAAAAGGTGTAACTGTTAGTTTTGGATATTTTAATCTTTATTACTGTTGATTGGCAGATAAGATACAAAATAGAGAATAGAAACCAATTCACGTTTGCAAAACGTCTACTGAGTGTCGTCAGAATTAATTTTGCTTAGAATAAAGTTCTATTTGCGTCTCTATGTATGAAGTAAAATACTATTTGCGTTTATATATGAACTAGAAGAAGACCCATCCTTGGACGGGAAAAATTAATTCCCCGAACAGGACAGATTTGCACCACTTTTATGTCCTTCTTTTCTGAAGATTAAAATCAAGATATGATGCAATTAAACCTTATGCCTATCATCCTTATTCCGATTTTGATCAAACTCCATTACGTGATTTTGATTTTAGAAAATATCTAAGATTTAAGGCTTACTCTTAAGGGAACTTAAGAAGAAATTGAAATTCATTAAATCTTGCTTCATTGGTATCTAATGACTATGTGTCGAATTTAAAGCAAATCTGATATATTTAAATTTTTAAATGGGAGACGGTGTCCATATTATGTCCCATAAACCCCCTTAAAACACTCACAAACAAACTGAAATTTGAGGAATATCTATAAATTGATATCTAATACCTATTGTTAAAATTTCACAAAAATGAGAAGTATCTAAATTTTACGAAGGGCTTCCACAGCCTTCCTTTGCATGAAAGTAAATTAAACAAAATATAGCCCATATCACTTATCCTTACGCCTAGCAGACGTCTGAAGATATATATATATATATATATATATATATATATATATATATATATATAGTCTCGGAAGTTCTTTTAACCTTCAAAACTGGAGAAAAAAAATAAATAAATAAATAAATTTTTTGTTGAAAGATAGTAAGTCAATAAATCTACTGCAATCACTATTTTAGTTTACTTCCAAGAATATACTCTAATATAAATATATTTTTATATATGTTTTTATATATAAGGGATCGTCAGTTGTTTACCATGAAAACTGTTTCGGGATTTTAAAAACAAAACAGTATTTTTTTATCATGGCATCCCAGCAGTGTTGATCAGACACCACCTCCCTATTTAATAATTATTTTTTAATTTAAAAAGTTTACAAATATTTGATTTAGTTTTGCCTCCAGATTTGTTTTTCTAAAGTATTAAAATATAGTTTCCTTACCTGTGTTGTTCCTTTCAAAGTGGGTATTTACTATTTTACAGAACATCTATTTTATAGAGTTAGATGATTCCATTATAATAACCCCCCTTTTTTTCCCTTGGTTATTTTCTTTGTCTACAAATGTTTTAAAATTAAAAATGTATATTTATAAAAATATTTCATATATACATATATATATATACATTTATTTATTTATTTTATCATGGACTATTTACATATGTTATACATTTTTATAGTAGAGTTTTGGATTTCTTTTATCAATTTTTTTTTATTTATTTCATATAATTTAAAAGCGTCAGGATAGCGTGTTATTGCCTTATTTAACTGTCTAAATATTTTATTTTTATCTCCACCTTGTTTAAGCATTCTTATTACTAATGAAGTGACTGGAGGTATAAAATCCATTAACCTTAAAGTAACGCGGGCTATTCTTAGAAATTCGGACATTATACTCCCATAAAATATATACATAGGACAGGTACTACTTTTATGCGGCATACGAACGATATGAAAGGGAAAAGAATTTCTTTTATCAAACATTTTATAAATAAATCTACCATCCTCAATTTTTATATCTAAATCTAGAAAGGTAGCATGTATTCCTGTATGTTCACAATTTAATTTTAATTCCCTAGGATATATTAAATGTTTAGTATTTTAAAACTCCTCTTTATCATTTATACAGACCAGGTCATCAATAAACCTCCTGCAGCCGTGGTAACTATACGTTCTAGATATATCATTTTTTATTAATGCTGACATATATATGTATTCATATCTATGTAAATAGAGATTTGCCCAAAAGGGGGCAGGGTCCAAACCCATAGGAATACCTATTGTTTGTATTAGTGTATTATTTCCTATTTTAAAATAACTTTCTTTAATCAGGTGACTTATAAGTATTTTAAGGCCATTTTTTGAAGTACTAGTTTTACTGTTTTTAGTCTTACACCAAAAGGCTTTAGATTTTGAAAATTCTATGTATTTACCTTTACCTCCGACAAAAGCTAAATCTATAATGTTACCTAATTCTTTAATTAGTTCATTTTGTGGTATTTTAGTATATAAGGTACTAAAATCATATGTAGAAATTGACTTGGCCTTTTTACGGGAATTTATATGATCTAGTTTTTCTTTTATTGGATATGAATTATTTACTACCCAAAATAGGTTTATATTACTATAGAACTTTCTTTTATTATGAAAATTATTTATCTGATTAATTATTAATTTAAACACATTTGATATATATGTTTGTGAGTATATAAATATGTACGTATTAGCGTGGGTGTGAGTATGTATGAGTATGTCTCGATGTCTATGCGTGTGGTTAAAGAGGAAGAGACGGTATGACCCAATTTCTTGCAAGTTGATAGATAGGTGTCAAAGTTGGCATCTTATGGAAAGGGTTGTCTCGTCTGAAGATTTTTGAAATGTAATTTGTCTGCTTGTTTTTTTTCTTTTTCTTTCTTTCTTATGATTGTGTATTAGCGGATATTATCTTAGCTCACCAGTACATCCCTGAAGAAGAGCCGAGCAGGTTCTGAAACGACTGTCGGATACTCCAACTATGTTTATTTTAATATAAAAGCTCTAATATATATTGAGCACTTTTGAATAGTAATGGTTTTGTTCATTTAGTTAATATTTGAACTTAATTAATATATATATATATATATATATATATATATATATATATATATATATATATATATATAAAGTTTAATTATTTCCCTCGAGAATGAAACACAAACGTTTCTGTATAGCTTACTTGCAATAAGTATATTTTTATACGATATATATATATATATATATATATATATATATATATATATATATCACATTTTGGCTCACGCACGCACGCAGACATGCACTGACCCATGATTCTCCTCCCATCCTCCGTTTCTCTCTCCTGCCTGGGGGCACACGAAAATACCGAGTACTTTATCATCTTTATCTAAGATGAAATGTTTCCATCTTGTTTGCTGACCTGCTCTATTTTTATTTATAGAAGATAAAAAGGGTAAAACACATAACAAAGAAGTAAAAAAGGAGGAAAGAAAATAATGTGAGGAATTTTTAGTACGTCCTGTTATCACATTTTGGAGGGAGAGATTCTTGGGAAGAATCAGCAACGGTTCTGTCGGAAGGGAGGGAATGAAAAAAGGAAGAAGGAAAGGGGAGACAAGTAGGAAAGAAAGAACGAATGAAAGTAAGAAAGGAATTCATAAATAAATAAAATAAAAGAAAGGGAGGAAATAAGGAATTAAGTAAGAATCAAAGAAAGAAAGGGAAAAGGTGGAAGAGGGATGTAAAAAAAGGAAACTAGAACAAAGAAAAAAAGGAAGGAAAATGAAAAATAAACAATGAAAGGAAAAAAGAAAGAATGAATGAATAAATAAATGAATAGATAAAAACGGAAGTAAGAAAAGAAGTAAAAATGTAAGAAAGAAAGAAAGGAAGAAAAAAGGAAATAAAGAATGAACAAATGAAAGATAGAGAGGAAAGTAGATAAAAAAGGAAGGAGGGAGGGATACAAGGAAAAGGATGTAAAGAATAAATAAATGAAGACAGGAAGACATAAGGGACTAAAGACGAAATAAAAGAATAAGAAAGGGACCAAGGAAAAGAAGAAATGAATGAATAAATATATGACGGAAATAAGAAAAATAATGAAATGAGTGAAAGATAAAATGAAGTAATAATGAATTAACGAAAGTAATGAAGACATAATTAAATGAAGGGAGACGGAATAAATGAAAAAGGAAAAACGATAAGAGGAAAGAAAGAAATAAAAGTAAGAGGGAAAGAATGAAGAAAGTAATAAACACTAAAACAAAGAAACGGAGAGGTAAAAAGAAGGAATGAGTGGACAAAAGAAGGGAAGAAGTGATAAAGAAATTAAAAAGGAAAGAAAGAAATGGGGGAATAATAAAGATAGAAAGAAAGAAAAGGAAGAAGAAATAAAAGAAGAACTTAATGAAGGAAAAACAAAAGGGGTTAAGAAAGAAAGGTACAAAGAAAAGAAAGGAAGATAAATTTTAAAAAGAAAGAATGAAGAGATACATTGAAGAAAAAAAAGAAACAAAAAGAAAGAATTAATGATAAAGGAAAGGACCGTGAGAAGCGATAAATAAAGAAAGTAACAAAGAAAGAGAAAAATGAAAAGAAAGAATAGATGAATAAAGAAAAGAAAGGAGGAAGAGACAGATGAAAGAAAGAAAAAGAAACAAAGGATAAAAGATTGAGAAAGGAACGGGAGGGAGAATATATAAATGACGGGAACAAGAAAGAAAGAAAGAAAGAAAGAAAGACAGAAAGAAAAAGAAACAAAGAATAAAAGATTGAGGAAGGAACGGGAGGGAGAAGATATAAATTACGGAAAAAAGAAAAAAGACAGAAAGAAAGAAAGAAAAAAAAGAAAGAAAGAAAAAAGAAAGAAAGAAAGAAACACAGAAAGACAGAAAAAATAAAATAAAAATGAATACGAAAATAAAGGAAGATAAATGAAAGAAAGAAGGATAAAAGTAAAATGAAAAAAGAAAGAAAGTAAATTAAGAATGAAGTAAAGACAGAATGAAGGAAGGAAGGAAGGAGGAAATGCACCAAGGATAGAAGAACAGAAAAATATAGGAAGAAGAATGGAAATAAAAAGAAAGAAAATTATATGAAAGGATATTTTACTCCATACGGAAGGAATAGCACATAGAAATAAATAAGCACACAGACAACCAACCACAGCAGAGTTTGAATTACCTACTAGATACTAGCCTCGAGTGTCTTCGGTCTCTCTTTATAAATGTTTATCAGGAAAACCTGACATGGGGATACTTACTCCTACAAGTAAACCCTGACCAAATATTCAAAATAACATAGTATTTGAAGCCCAAATAAGATCCCCTCGACACAGCTATACACTGGTTCATAGGAGGAATCGTGCACCATCTCCTAGTGATGCTACCTCTAATGACAGCACTAAGCTGGATACTCCACCAGACTAGATGAATTCTTGTCCTGGAATCCGGTAAGACCAAGAAACCACAAGAAAGATATACTATAACATAGTTAACTAGTCAATTGGGAAGAGGAAAAATAATGTTCTTAACTGCTTTATTAACTCAACGTTTGACAGGTAAAGGAGACCTTTATGGAATATACGAATATCTATTTATTTCATATAGAAATAAAGTGTTAGCCCCAAGAAGGGGTCCTTTGAGTTATGAGAAGATCGACTGAAGTAAAATAAAACAAACATAAATAAATAAATAAATAAATAAATAAGGTTGCGTGTAAAAGAAATGAAAAGAAGGAAAAGTTTTCATTATTTCTCTCTTACTTTCATAAATATATTATATCATGTTAATGAGTTAAAAAGTTTAAAATATCAATAAAACCCGAGGTTCATTTCAGTTAAACTGTGCCCTAAAAAGACAACTATTAAAATGAAACTCCAAACTTTTGTTAGCGTTTTATAAATGTGCTGGAAGAATACCCGTCCCAAGAAGGGTAAAATCAATTCACAGAAGAGAAAAGTTTTGCACAACTTTTTTATATCCCGTTAAGAAACAAGATTGAAATCAAGACATAATGCTACTTAAGCTTACGTCTAGAATCCTTATTTCAATTTTGATCAAACTCCATTACATGATTTTGATTCTAGAAAATGTCTAAAATTTAAGACTTCAGCTTAAGGAATCTTAAGAAGAAATTAAAATTTAGGGAATCTTATTTAATTGTTGTCTAATGAATATAGATCAAATTCAATGCAAATCTAAAATATTTGAACTTTCAACTAGAAGGTTTTACCTATATTATGCCCTCTGAAACCCTTTAAAATACTCCAAAGAAACTGAAATTCGAGGAATATTCATTAATTGATCTAATACCTATTGTTAAGATTTCACAAAAATCAGAGCTATCTGAATTTTCACGAAGGGCTTCCCTTTTTACCCTTTTTGCCTAAAACTAAATTAAACTAAATATATTCTGCATTACGATCCGTTACGCCTAGCAGCGTTTCCAACAAGGATCAGTTTATTAGTTTAGTCGTAACTACAGTGCATACAAATATATAAACATATCTAACTTTATATAAATAGAGATTAATGGCAGAGAGATATTTAAAGAAAGAATGGAAGAGTATGACGATGTTTAAAAGAAACAGAAAGAAAAATAAAGTACGTATGCCTTAAAAAAGAAAAAAAAAGAAAGAAAGAAAGAAGAAAAGAAATAAAGAAATAAAGAAATAGAGGGAGAAGTTCTTAAGAATTAAAGCAAGAAGGAAAGAAAAATCGCTTGAACTTTTTATTCATTCTCTCTTTTAAGCAATGCAGGTAAAAAGAAAGAGGCTGTGAAATATTAAATCGTGATTGGCCGAGCAGATCATGTGATTTGTTTAGGAAAATGTTTTTTTTTAATAGTGAAACACGAAGGAGGTCTACGGATGGCCATATTGGACGACTTCCCTCATGGTCAGCTAGAAAACGGAAGTAACAGTGTAAGATCATAGGAAAGTGTGAATCAACCCACAAGCCAACCGGTTATTGTTCTTTTATTATTAAGTTAATATGTTTATAACGTAAAAATCTATTTGTAGTCATAAATTAAACCCAATACAAAAATCAGCCATGAAGATGACATCCAATATGGCGTCACTGTACACAAAAAAGTTTAGAGTTGAACTAAATACACTAAGAGAATCATGGAAAAGAATATACAGAAAATTACGCCATGATTCAATGCCGATGATGTTAAAACTATAACCTTTCTCTATTTAAATATAAATTGTTTAATGTTC
>OY744533.1:72803689-72816189 GCA_963556195.1 Sepiola atlantica | reverse complement strand
GGAAAATATTTACAATTTACTGTCTTTATATTTTTTTTTTTGAAATATAAACGAATTTATCCGATACGTATACATTTATACCGTCTCCTGTCATTTATATTTGTTCATCCCATCTTCCACCTTGGGTTTTCAACATTGCATTGCTTCGGAATACTCATCTTCATACTTACATACATATATATATATATATATATATATATATATATATATATATATATATATATATATATATATCATATATATATATATATATATCATATATATATATATATATATATATCATATATATATATATATCATATATATATCATATATATATATATATCATATATATATATATATCATATATATATATATATATATATATATATATATATCTATATATATATATCATATATATATATATATCTATATATATATATCATATATATATATATATATCATATATATATATATATATATCATATATATATATATATCATATATATATATATATCATATATATATATATATATCATATATATATATATATATCATATATATATATATATCATATATATATATATATCATATATATATATATATCATATATATATATATATATCATATATATATATATATATCATATCATATATATATATATATCATATATATATATATATATATATATATATATATATATCATATATATATATATATATATATATGATATTTTAATATTTCACCTACGTACAACGTCTTTTCGAGCTTTCGGTTCTCATCAGTGCAGGGAAATGACAATCTCAGACAGTCAGGTGAAAAGAAAACTTGAAATAATACTAATATGCGTGTAAGTATATATATATATATATATATATATATATATATATATATATATATATATATATATATATATATATATATAGTCTTGGAAGTTTCTCAACCATTAAAACTATATTTTTTTTAAATTAAAAAAAAAAGAAAAAAACTTAAGTCCCAAGTCGTTCAGTGGAAAATCACTCATGTAAGTCAATTTAACTTTTTCAGTTATTATATTAGTTTGCTTCTAACATTATTTAAGGGATCATCAGTTGTTTACCAGTAGGTATTTAAATAATTAATAAATATTTATTTATAAATATTATTATATATATAAGATCGATATTTAAGTTGTTTTGTATTAATGGCTGGGGGTAAGAGGATGATAATGATTGAGGGAGATTGAGGAGTTAAAGCAATACATATGCATACGTGCACACACACATATACACACACCAACACACATCTATATGTGTATATACATATATAAGTGCACGTGTATTTATACACACACACACATACATACACTGCACAAGTTAATGCTGTTTCGTTATTATTATATAGTGAAAGAAGGTTAGATTATTTTAGCGGCGGGGGAAGTCGTTCATTGGGAATTGAATTAGTGTATCGGCGACACATAATAAAGGAGTAGTGCTCCGTTTTAGTGCAACCTGTGCTACTAACTCACGGGTCATCACCTTGAATGGGGATGCTAAAGTGGCTGCAGGTTTAAAGCTTTAGCTAGTAAATATTTTCTTCTATGCGAACAGTATTTAAAGACCTCCGATCTCACGTTTAAGATTTATTCATGAATGAGTGTATCTCCCGTATGATTCTTAATTTAATTTTTCGGACGTACATAGGTGACATTTTTTAGTACGAGTGTATACGCTTATGGGTGTTTAAGTATCCGCCATTTTATGTCATATAGAGTGTTGTTATCTTTCAGTTAGGGCTAGGGCAATTACGGATCGTTTATCATTGTCTCTGAAAGAGTCTTAATGGACATAGAATATTTTCGGTATAATCTCTATACCCGTGTTAATCCTTTTATTGGAGTTGGCTTTGATTACTTAAATCTTATATAGTACACATTTTCCTTCGATGGACAATGTGGCGTTCGGCCTACAGAAGCATGATGGAGAGGGATGCTTAACCAGCTTCTTCGTTATCGCTACTTTTTTTTTAACATAGTTCACCCCAAACAAGGCAGACGGCCACTGTAGACGTAAGGGGCTACTGAGAAAAAAGGGTGAAGGTTTTTTTTTGGGGGGGGGGCAACCTAATCAAGGAGCTGCGCAACGAGATGTCTATTTACATTAGTTTTAAATTTATGCATGTAAGTAACGTCAGGAAAGCAGGGAGCAGGGAGGGAGTTCCAGGGTCCAGTAGCACGAGGAAAGAAGCTTTTTGTATAGAAAGCTC
This sequence comes from Sepiola atlantica, assembly GCA_963556195.1. Lineage (NCBI taxonomy): Eukaryota > Metazoa > Mollusca > Cephalopoda > Sepiida > Sepiolidae > Sepiola > Sepiola atlantica. The sequence continues at coordinate 72,813,966 of OY744533.1, read as the reverse complement.
TTTGGCATCTTGGGACCTCCACAGTGTATGGATGGGATTTGGCAGATTGTCGGGTTGGTCTAGTGAATTTCTGTCGTGGGGGACCAGAGCAGCAAGCTCATCAGAGCACAATCCATTGAAGTACTTTAAAACAGGCACAAGGAGGCAACATTGCGGCGATGGGACAGGGGCTGGAGCTTGGTTGATAGTGAAGGACCTGTCAAGTTGACGACTCTTTTTTGGACCTTTTCTAAGAGGGAGAGACTAGCGGATGATGTACCAGCCCAGATGTGGCAACAATACTCCATGCATGGGCGGATGGTGGCTTTGTAGAGACATAGGATAATGTCAGGTGTGAGAAGTTTACTGGTACGGTAGAAGGAGCCCACCTTCTTTGCAGCAGCCCTGGCAATGTTTTCAATGTATTGATTCCAATTCATGTTGGGATGCATATAAATACTACAAAAAATATAACTGACAAATTGAGGTTTTAAGGAGCACGACAATTTGAATGATATCGAAGCAAATAGTATCTACACCTTTGAACACTTTATATAGAAAATCGTAAAATGTAAGTTCATGTCTTCAATAGAATATAGAATCAGCTTCTTCACTTGTTTCTGCTCTTTTGTCAAATCAACATCTAGAATCATCAGGTCAGATCAGACGCCGAAAGTATACGGGTCAGTTGGAGGGTTCAAAAAATCTAAATTCAATTTCTTGGTGATTATAAAGTAATACAATGAATAAGTGAGGTTAAGTCCAGCTATTCTCAAAGGATGAGTGACTCTAACCCATCTCAAAGGGTTGCCGCTCGTGGTTCTTGGCCTTTTGGCTAAGATCAAAGTGTAGTATCTGTTCCGATGGATACTGCACCCTATAGACCGGTATTGTCTTGGCCTTCGGGGCTTGATTCCGCCGGTCTATGGGTCTGGCCTGTGCAGTTCTAAGAGGTCCACCCTCCCAGGCTTCGCCTCCCATCTTTGGGGAGGAGTAAGTTTATTGCTTACTGCCTGAGGCGCCCCTACCGGGGAATACCGACGGGGATGCCCAGGTAATTTTTAAACCCCATTTGCCCGACCCGACCTTGGGTCACATCTTACTTGTGGGAGTAAGATAAAAACTGGCCTTGTGCCTAACTCCTGGAGAGGAGTAAATCAATACAATAGTGTTGTTAATAGAGACAAGTCTGCTATTCCTCCTCTTTTTAATAGTCTTCGTGTTATTCCATCTTCTAACGATTCGGCTGATCTCTTTGCTCGTCTTTTTGCTGACAATTCTTCTCTTGATAATTGTGGTGCTTTTCTTCCTGATTATTCTTCGAAGACTGATCACTCTCTTGACACTGTCATCATCACTCCAAATATGGTTGTTAGAGTTTTTTTTATCTTGACCAGTCTAAAGCTTCCGGTCCTGATTCAATTCTTTATGCACCCTCATGAGAATGGAAAAAAATGAAAAAAACGGGTGAGAATGAATAAAAAAGGGACAAAAATGTGTAAAAAAGGGATGAATGTGGACTATTATGCTTGGTGCTAATAAATTATTATTTTATATGTGCACTTTGGCATTTTTTTTTTTATTGCCGATTGAGTTTGAATGGAAAAGTATATATATATATATATATATATATATATATATATATATATATATATATATATATATATATGAAAAAAGTAAACCAAAAATTAATTAATTACTTACTATGTATATATATATATATATACATAGTAAGTAATTAATTATTTTTTGGTTTACTTTTTTCATATATATATATATATATATATATATATATATATATATATATATATATATATATATATACATAGTAAGTAATTAATTAATTTTTGGTTTACTTTTTTCATATATATATATATATATATATATATATATATATATACATAGTAAGTAATTAATTAATTTTTGGTTTACTTTTTTCATATATATATATATATATATATATATATATATATATATATATATATATATACATAGTAAGTAATTAATTAATTTTTGGTTTACTTTTTTCATATATATATATATATATATATATATATATATACTTAGGAAGCATTTCTTCGTTGTTGCATGTTTGATTAAACAATAGTGACAATTCCTGCTTCTTTCTTTATTGATCCATCGTTTTGGCGAGTTCCTATTCACACTTTAACAGAACATTAGATTCTTGTCCCGTCAACTTGAATATATATATATATATACACACACACATGATATATATATATATATATATATATTATATATATATATATATATATATATATATATATATTATATATATATATATATATATATTATATATATATATATATATATATATATATATATATATATATATATATATATATATCAAGGTGTTAAATAGGATGAACGGAGTCATAGCGAGTCGAGGACAATATCACAAGAAAAAAAAAGAGGAAAATTATAGTAATAAATTTAATCGTCAGAAGAGAATTCGATTAAAAACTTTTAAAAAGAATTTTTTTAAATCGACTAAAATTAACAAACTAAATCCCAAGGTACCTTTCAACCGACACATTTTCAAGGGAAACGTCGGCGAATATCTATTAAAAACGGACGAAAAAGAGTAACGTGGAGCAAAAAAAAAAAACGAAAAAAGAACAAAACAAAAAACAGGGAGATTGAATATCGCCATTATAAACCGAAAAGGAATATATGGACGAAATAGGCAAAGTATTTTGTTTTTCTTTTAGAAGTCTCTAAATAAGTCTAATTTGTGAGACAACTCTTTTTGCCTACAGAACGATGGCTTTCGCATTGTTACACTCACTGCCTCCAACACTTTGAGATGGTGTTTGGAACGGGCCTTGTGTACAATGCGAAAACATCCATCGGAGTACGCCTCACCGCACTTTTTATTATCATACAAGTGCTGTCCAATGGATGACTCGTAGTTTTCTCGTTTCGGCTTGTACTTTGAACATTATGGCTCCGAGCGTTGTTTCGTCAGCAGTCACTCAAGCGCTTTCGATCTCACGATCGCGATATATATATATATATATATATATATATATATATATATATATATATATATATATATATATATATATATATATATATATATATATATATATATATATATATATATATAATTATTTCCACAATCAGACAACGCCGCAGCCCACAACCTATGAAAGAAACAAACCGGAAGTCCGGTTTGTTTCTTTCATAGGTTGTGGGCTGCGGCGTTGTCTGATTGTAGTAACAAAGATAATTGATGCCTGTCTCCCCCTTGGAGTAATAATGGAATGTTCTACATTCGTGTATATTAAGAGTGAATGTTAAAACACTATTTGTCTAAGTAAGCAACAAATGGTTAAATAAAGCTTATCCTTAAGTTATATTCGGCGTCCAGTTTTTATTACAATTTATTTAACCATTCGTTATGGAACGTTACTTGAAACCCGATCGTCTAGACCTTGATACGGCCGACTCGGAATCTACTGACAAATGGCGGCATTGGAGAAAAATGTTCGAAGGATTCCTTACAGCTCTACAGTTATCTTCAAACGCGGCTTTAACAGGTACTGAGAAATATACCCTTCTTTTACATCATGTCTCTACTGCTATTTATAGAAATGTATCTGAATGTGAAAATTATGAAACTGCGGTGGACATTTTAGAAGCCATGTTTGTCAAGAAAAAAAATACTATTTTTGCTAGACATTTACTTGCTACCCGGCGTCAACAACCAGAAGAAAGCCTTGAACAATACCTTCAGATTCTAAAGACGTTAAGTCGCGAGTGTGAATTTACAGCCTTAACTGCGAACCAAGCGAGAGATGTTTTTATCAGGGACGCATTTATTAATGGAATACAGTCCAACCAAATAAGACAAAGACTACTAGAGAATAAAAACCTAGACTTACCAACAGCTTATGAACAAGCTCTAACGTTGGACATGGCACAGAAGCAGTCTGTCTTCTATTTACAACCCGATATTTTGGGAGCTGCTATCGTAGCCCCTCCTCTGCATGTTCAAAATTCTTCCATTGTCCAAGATGCTGCCACCCCCCTTTCTAACGATCACGAACAACTTATCACTGCCGCCTCAGCTGGATCCACATGCTACTTTTGTGGCCTTCGTATACATGCTCGTTCGTCCTGCCCGGCTCGAGATGTTAGATGCCACAAGTGTGATAAGCAGGGACATTTTTCGAAAGTTTGCCGGTCAGCTTCTCAAAAAAAACGTTCGGCTACTCTTGCTACTGTAGCACCAATTACAATATCAGCTGCATTCCCCGGCTGCCTCTCAAAAACAATCGTGAGGGTAAAAATCAATGGATTGACTATTCATGCGCTTATTGATACAGGCAGTTCCGAAAGTTTTATTAATGCCAGTATTGTAAAAGCAAATAAATGGGAAATATTTCCTTGTTCCAACCAAATATCAATGGCAAATTCATCTTTATCGTCCCATGTAATTGGATATTGCATGGTTAACCTGAAACTAAAAGGAAACTCCTATCAAGGGATCAAATTATCAGTAATGAAAAACCTCTGCTGCGAAGTGATTTTGGGTCACAATTTTCTAAAACAACATTCATGCGTTGAAATTCCTTTTGGTGGCCCCAAGCCAGTCCTAAGCGTATGTGGACTAGCAGCTGTCAAAGTGCGGCACCCGTCACTTTTTACAAACTTAACTCCTGACTGCAAACCAATAGCAATAAAATCAAGACGCTATTCAGAAACGGACAAACAGTTCATAGCAGCAGAAGTAACAAAACTACTTAAGGAAGGAATTATAGAGCCAAGTGAATCTCCATGGCGAGCACAGGTCCTCGTAACAGCCACTGAAAATCACAAGAAAAGGATGGTCATTGACTATTCCCAGACCATCAACAGATACACATTACTCGATGCCTATCCACTGCCTCGTATTGACGAAATGATTTCTAATATTGCAAAATATCACACTTTCAGTACTTTAGATCTCAGAAGTGCCTACCATCAGGTACCTATCAAGCCAGAGGATAAGCCCTACACGGCATTCGAGGCCTGCGGTCGCCTATATCAGTTCTGCCGAATTCCTTTTGGGATAACAAATGGTGTGGCTAGCTTCCAGAGGGTAATAGATGAAATAATCTCCAATGAAAAATTGAAGGGTACTGTTGCATATATAGACAATGTCACAGTATGCGGACATAACCAAGCTGAACATGACCACAACCTTAAACGATTCATGGCTGCCGTCAAGAAATATAATCTGACTTTGAACAGTGAAAAATGTTCCTACAACTTGAAAAGCATCAAATTATTGGGATACATTGTCAAAAATGGCACCATGACGCCGGATCCCGAGCGACTGAAACCGCTAATGGAATTACCAATCCCTGGAAACATGCCCTCTTTACGACGAGCCCTCGGTATGTTTGCTCACTACTCCCAATGGGTTGCGTCTCTTTCAGAAAAAATACACCCATTGACACAAGTATCTACTTTTCCGTTGTCCTGTTCCGCCATCAGAGCATTTCAAAACATGAAAAGGAACATTGCTCAGTCTGCCATTTCTGCTGTGGATCCTTTTATCCCTCTATTAGTTGAGACGGATGCCTCCGACTGTGCGATAGCTGCCTCACTGAGACAATCCGGTCGTCCTGTAGCTTTTTTTTCAAGAACACTTTCGAAATCCGAGCGACGACACTCTGCAATAGAAAAAGAAGCGTACGCCATAGTTGAGGCATTACGAAAATGGAGGCATTACTTAATCGGCCGACATTTTGAATTAATCACTGACCAAAAGTCGGTCTCGTTTATGTTTAACCCAAAAACAACGAGTAAAATAAAAAACGAGAAAATAGCGAGATGGAGAATGGAGCTTTCTTGCTACTCCTTTGACGTCACTTACCGCCCTGGTAAGGAGAATGCCGCGGTCGACGCGCTTTCAAGGGTGTGTGGCCTGGTAACTGGCTCAGATGATCTTCAGTATATACACAGGGAATTGTGTCACCCAGGTATCACAAGAATGATTCACGTAGTCAGGAGCAGAAACTTGCCATATTCTGTTGAAGACGTAAAAAGAATTACGAACTCTTGTCGGATATGCGCAGAAAATAAGCCCAGGTTCTACAAACCTCCTCCAGCAACACTCATTAAGGCCACACAGCCTTTTGAAAGACTTAACCTGGATTTTAAGGGCCCTTTACCCTCTAAAACTAAAAATAAATACATGCTCACAATAATAGACGAGTACTCAAGATTTCCGTTCGTCATCCCCTGCCCAGACGTAACGGCTGCAACAGTAATTCAAGGCCTCTGCTCCATTTTTGCCGTTTTTGGAGTGCCTGCATATATACATTCAGATCGTGGGTCTGCTTTTATGTCGGACGAACTCAAGCAGTTTCTGCATGAACGAAGGGTAGCTGTAAGTAGAACAACTCCTCACAATCCTCAAGGAAACGGACAGTGCGAAAGATACAATGGTATAATATGGAAGACAGTACAGTTGGCGGCAGCAAATCGCAATAGTCCGATCTCCGATTGGGAAAGTCTCATCCCCATGGCCTTATACGCTATTAGGACTCTATTATGTACAGCGACAAACGCTACCCCACATGAGAGATTCTTCTCGTTCCCACGACGAAGCTCAGCAGGCACATCACTTCCCTCGTGGCTTGCACAACCTGGCACAGTTTTATTAAAACGTCATGTTCGTCATAGTAAACATGACCCATTGGTAAGCGAGGTACAATTAATCGAAGCGAACCCTCAGTATGCACTGGTCAGAAATTCAGAAGGAAGGCAATCTACTGTCTCCTTAAGGGATCTAGCCCCAGCAGGAAATGTATATGAACGTAGAACTGCTTCAGATGGATATAGAGCTCCGGTTAGTGGAACAAGTCCGACCCTCTTAGGTGATCGTGTGCCAGATACGTCAAGTTCAGAGTCCCAACAAAACGAATCTGAATATACTAACAGAGTCGTCTCTGACTCTAGTTCGGACGACAGATGGGTACCACGAAAGCGGTTTCACCCAATATCTGAGACAGATACTCAATCTTCAGACACCAAGCGACCGAAGCGCCGTAGAAAACGAGAGCGATTTGGAGCAAGATATTTTAGCCCTAAACCAGCCACACAAGACAGTCCCGAAACGTCGTCAGGTCCCGAGGAGCCTAGATTAGAAATGGATGTCGGGCACGAACAACCAAGACGCACTCAAAGAACCCGCAGGAGGCCAGGTCGATGGGATGATTTTGTTCCCTACGAATAAGAAGATAGATGGGGGAGAATGTAGTAACAAAGATAATTGATGCCTGTCTCCCCCTTGGAGTAATAATGGAATGTTCTACATTCGTGTATATTAAGAGTGAATGTTAAAACACTATTTGTCTAAGTAAGCAACAAATGGTTAAATAAAGCTTATCCTTAAGTTATATTCGGCGTCCAGTTTTTATTACACTGATTGTGGAAATAATTATATATATCATCTCACATTCAAGAAATCTAATATATATATATATATATATATATATATATATATATATATATATATGAAGTTAATCCAACAAAAGATATAAGAGGCAACTAATATCTTTAATTAGTGAACATCCGGATAAAACAGAAGCTCAATATACTGGATAGAGCATTAATAGCATAATATAAAATGAAATAATAAAATGAGGTGCGAATCAAATTTTATTAGAATTCAATGTTCAGGCAAAGTACCTTAAAGTCCTTAACTCATGAGTTTTCAAAGAAATTTCTTCTCCCCAGAGGACCATTACCGCAATGACATTCCTGCAGGTAATAAAATTAAACTTTGAAAATATATAAAAATATATATAAAAATACATAAAAGTATATAAAACATCAAATATATCAGCCCAAAACATACTTTTTAGTTAAAGCTATACAGTTCATCCAAGTCATACAATTTAAAACTTATTCAGGAAAGATATCCAAGAGGTTGATTGAAAAGTGATCCAGGTGGTGAATGGTAGTCCAAAAACGAAAAAAATATCCAGGAGGGAAATCTGTTTGCAATCGATGCAGTAAATGACAGTGAAAAATGTATCAAAGGTGTATGCAAATTAATAAAACGATAAAGAAACCAAATCATATGAAAAGTTCATAAAACTCACTTTGTGTTCAATATTATAATACTCAAAATTCAGGGTTCTTATGAGCTGATCGGAGTAGTGCAAACCATAACTCCCTGGTTAAGTGAAAGCTCCGCTAAATCCAATTCCAATTTTTTGAAAACTCATGAGTTAAGGACTTTAAGGTACTTTGCCTGAACATTGAATTCTAATAAAATTTGATTCGCACCTTATTTTATTATTTCACCCTGTCTTGGCCTTTTGGCTAAGATCAAAGTGTAGTATCTGTTCCGATGGATACTGCACCCCATAGACTGGTATTGTCTTGGCCTTCGGGGCTTAGTTTACGCCGGTCTATGGGTCTGTCCTGTGCAGTTCTAGGAGGCCCACCCTCCCAGGCTTCGCCTCCCCTCTTTGGGGAGGAGTAAGTTTATTGCTTACTGCCTGAGGCGCCCCTACCGGGGAATGCCGACGCGGCTGCCCAGGCAATTTTTAAACCCCACTTTCCCGACCCGACCTTGGGTCACATCTTACTTGTGGGAGTAAGATAAAAACTGGCCTTGTGCCTAACTCCTGGAGAGGAGTAAATCAATATATATATATATATATATATATATATATATATATATATACGCTGTGATGACCGCCAGAGTCACCATCTTAGTTAAGTCACTGATGACATGAGATGATTAACGATAGAGAAGTTTGTCCCCGTTTGAATGCTTTACTTGCAAAACGTGTTGGCCGGCGCTGAAGAGGTGGTGGGGGTAGGTCATATCTTGAAATAAGTGTCATGACGGAATGTTGGTTTAAACAACGATGTCGACTCGCTGGAAGGCATTAAGTAATAAAAGAAAGTCCCGCAGCACTACGTTGAAAACAAACAAGAAACGGTAGTCTTAAGATGCGTCCATTCAATATACGCGTTTAGCGATGGGAAATATTATTTCAAAGTTAAGCGTTACAGACCAAGGAAATATGCTCTTTCAAACTGAAGCGTGACAGACCGACGAACCCGCTATTTCAAAGAGTGCACGATTATGCTCCGATGAATTGGCTACTCTGGTGCTCCCTCGACGTTAATTCACTAGACCAACTCGACAATCAACTAAATCCCATCCATTCACTGTGGAGGTCCCCAGATGCCGGAGAGCTTTCTACTCAAATAGCTTCTTTCCTCGTGCTGCTGGCCTCTGGAACTCTCTCCCTGCCCCCTGTTTCCCCGACAGGACTGACATGCAGAAATTTAAAATTAATGTAAACAGACATCTCGCTGCGCAGATCCCAATTTAGGTTGACCCTCAACCTTCTCCCCTTTTCTTTCTTCTCAGTAGCCCCTTACGTCTACAGTGGCGGCCTGCCTTGTTTGGGGTGAACTACGTTAAAAAAAAATTAAACAAAATTATAGGGCTATTTTAATGCATCTAAATTAAGTTGCGTCAATTCAACCTGCGTGTTCAGTGTTCAAAATGCTATTTCGATATGAAGCGTGACCGTCGTACAGACAGACAGAGCCTCTCTAAAAAATGTTAGAACTCGTCTGAATGAGTAAAAGGTCATTAGGTGAAATTAACAAAAAGCAGTGACGTCACGATGGAATCGTGAGAGGAAGCAAAAGCAGATGAGGGGGGTGATGGGCGGGGGAAGGGATGGAGGTATGTCACGTATTGACAAACCAGTTGCAGACTAGTTGAAATATTCCAGATGTCTTGCCGGTTAGTTTTAGTACCAGGAACAACCTTTTTTTTTATATTTGAAAGAATAAAGAACTACAAACAAAAAGATGTGCTAACAATCGGAAGTTGTAGTCGCTGCATATTTGTGTGTGTGTGTGGGGGGGTGCACGTTAGTGAAAGGAATAGGAAAGAAATACCAAAAGCTGTTATTGGTAAAAAAAAAGATTACGTGATGTGAGAGAATTTGAGTTCTATTTCTCTGGTCTACGGCAAATCATCCCTTTGTGTGGGTTATTAAATCCCGAAACACAATATCTACAAAAAAATATAAAAAATAAATGAGTGCGCGCAAATTTTTGCTTATTGGCAAATAATTTCCCGGCGCTTTTTAAAATTTTTTGTTTAATTTCGGAATCTATTGTGTGTGTTTTTTTTTAATTTTGGCATCTAGTTTTTCGAGAATTCCGTTTTGGAATTTTTTTTTTTTCAAAAAATCAATTTTGGAATGATTTTTTAATCTATTTTTTGAATAATGATTACA
>OY744533.1:72741189-72798689 GCA_963556195.1 Sepiola atlantica | reverse complement strand
TCAATGCAAAATGTACTCGATAAATCATGTTTATTTTTTCTTTCCTTAAACCAAGGCTTTTTAACCGGACAGACTCCATATTTTTTGTACACGCATACTCTTACTCTCCATTACTTTATAATGTTTCAAATTTTGAATTTTGGCTTTTAGACTGCCACTTATCCATCTATGTAATTTTTTTATGATAAGATTTTAATCTTTGAAAAGCCTTGGCTTAAGGAAAGAAAAATAAACCATTTAGGGCCTGCCAAAACGCTGGTTATTCTCTTCTAATGTGCGGCCATTTTTGAATCGGTTGAACCACTCCTTAATTTGTGTTACACTACGCATCTTTTCCAAACACCTGCTGAATTGAACGCCACGGCGGAGATGAACACCATTCCAAAAGAAGACTTCCAGAGGTGTTTCCGGCAGTGGATGGATCGGTGGGCTAAGTGTGTTCAAGCACAAGGGGCCTACTTTGAAATTGATTAGGGTCCCAACCCCGTCATGTATTTGAAATATTTTTTCTGATCTAAGGTCGGATACTTTTTAGGCAGGCCTCGTATATTATTGCGTAGTATACACTAATTTTATTCGAATTTTTAAAGAAACTGTTTAGACCGTCGATCTTTACATTTACCCTTAAGTAGTTTGTATTGCAGCTGCAAGTTTGTCATCAGTCCAGCAGGATGTCGCGCGTGATTTCTGATATTTGTACTGTGCATGCGATGAAAATAAATAAGCTATATTTTATATGTAACACGAATATGAAACTGACTATATCCGTTGTAAAAAAAATATACAAGTATACACATTTATGTAGAATGTTCTTTACTTTTAGAAATGGGCCTTTTTTGTTTGTAAAGTTGACAAGACTTGAGATTATTGATTCAATTAAGAGATTCAAACAAAAACATAATAAATTAAAATGCTTCATGACTATTTAAAAAAAATTTATCAGGTGGCATGGCTTAGTATTACTATTAACTAGACTTTTATTTAACGAGAAAAAATGTGACCCGTTGGGGCATCCATTCAGCTTGGGTTAGATTTTTTGAATCAGAAAAATGTGAGTTTGCAAGGCCAGTTAAATGTTAAAAATAAAAAGATAAAATAAAAATTAGTCAATTTCTGCTCGTTAAATCCCCACCCTCTCTCTCTCTCTGTCTCTCTCTTTCTCTTTCTCTCTCTCTCTCTCTCTCTCTCTGTTTCTCTTTCTCTCTCTTTCTCTTACTTTCTCTCTCTTTCTTTCTCTCTCTCTCTCTTTCTTTTTCTCTCTCTCTTTCTCTTACTTTCTCTCTCTCTCTTTTTTCTCTCTCTTTCTCTCTCTTTCTCTCTCTTTCTTTCTCTCTCTTTCTCTTTCTCTCTCTTTCTCTTACTTTCTCTCTCTTACTTTCTCTCTCTCTTTATCTTTCTCTTTCTCTTACTTTCTCTCTCTCTCTCTCTTTCTCTCTCTCTCTTTCTCTCTCTCTTTCTCTCCCTTTCTCTTACTTTCTCTCTCTTTCTTTCTCTATCTCTTTCTCTTTCTTTCTCTCTCTCTTTCTCTCTCTCTTTTTTTCTCTCTCTCTTTCTCTCTCTCTTTCTCTCTCTCTCTCCCGATTGGCCGAGGAATAAATAGTTTTACTACTATTATTGATATTCCCTTTTCGTTAGAATGGACTATTCCAATCTTTTTTACTCGCTCCTTTCTTTATTACATTCGACAGTTAATAAAAAGAGATCGAGAGAGGGAGAGGGTTACGGAAGCGACAGTGATATAAACGGTATAAACAAGCCGCGCGTGCGTGGTCCCCCTCTGTATGTGACTCGATGTGGCGAGTGTAAAATGCAATAAATTTGGGCAATTTGGGGCATTTTTGACCCCCCCCCTTTGACCCCCTGGGGGCGCGAACAAGAATTTTTCTGAGGTAAAGGATGCTCATTTAATATCCAGAAGAATTGCCTCTACATTTTGGCCAAGTTTCAGAAAAATTGAATGGATGGATCAAACGTTATTGGAGAAAAGGGTAATTTTTTGTCATTTTGGGGCTTCTGACCCCCTGGGGGCGCGAACCAGATTTTTTTTCCAAGGTCAGCGATACCTATTTTCTATTAGGAACAATTGCCTCCACATTTTGGCCAAGTTTCAGAGAAATTGAATGGATGGATGAAAAGTTATGGGGCAAAAAATGTCATTTTTTGCCATTTCGGGGCCTTTTGATCCCCTGGGCGGCTAACCAGATTTTTTTCAAAAATCGGAGAATGTCACTTTCTAACCTGACCAAAGTTACAACTTCATGCAAAATGTCAGAGAAATTAAATGGATGGTTGCAGAGAAAAATCCAATAAATATTATAATGAATCGGCTGCATTTTTCTGAATTTTTTTCTACCTCACAAATGAGTAGGTGAACCCAAATAAACTGATTGTGACTAATTTCCCAACTGTATTTGCTTTAAAATAATTTATTGTAAATTTTAAATTAGTCCAAACAATTAATTTGGGTTTACTTACTCATTTGTGAGGTCGGAAAATATAGACGATTCATTGTCAGCCATTTTGGCTGTGAAACGACGAATAACATTTTTTTATATATTTTAATCGCATAAAATACATGCTAAAATATTTCTTGATTATGAGATCGAATTATATTTTAAATTATTCATTTTAATTGTTCTAATCAGCCTTAATTTGCAATTGACTCGCTATTTTGGCTTAATTAACCAAAAAAGCCATAGGAAAACAAACGTTGATTAACTCAGCTTTAGTATAATAATAGATGCTAGCTAAAAATGTACAGATTTTTTTTATTATTCATGGTATAAAATATATGAATACCAAAACGAACACGTACTCCGAGAATCTAATAAATAATCAAGCATCGGCTTTGTGTAGACCAGTAATAGGTTTACTTCGCCTTAAAGTTCAGGAGACAACTATGTCCTGACAACATTCCTTTTGTAAACAGAAAGAATAGTTGATGGAACTTGGTGTAATTTATATTTGTTTCATAAAATGAATCCCTCCTCGTCCATTTCGATAATTTAATTTTCTTTCAGATTTTACCCATATTTCCACAGTTCATTGAACCATCTATCTAGTACCAATCCTCTATTTTTACCTTAAAAAGAAAGGTATAAAACCGGTCGTTATTAGCCCTCTTGGCATTCATATACTTCTATATTTTATACCAGTGGTTCCCAACCTTTTTCTTTTTGTTGCCCCTGTACTTTCCTGCCACGCGAGTAGTGCTTCCCTTAACACACAAACAAATACAAATATCTTGCTATTATAAAGGCTATAAATAGATACACCATTTATGTTTATGATGGCTGTTTGATGTACATTACAAGATTGAAGTTAACTTGCAAAAACAAACAGATTCAGGGTCTTTGCGACTGTTGACATCTGCTGTGAGATCTGGTTGCTGTGTGAGATAGGAGGTTTTGATCACGACAATATCCTGAAGTCGCTACTTCAATTGCAAAGTCCTAAGAATAGGTGACCATCGTATTTAAAATTTGTTTAAATAGAAAACAAGATTATTTGTAAAAAAAAATATATCGATTAATATAGAAGGACCGATCAAATATTAAAATAAATCCATATATCTTGTCGTGGAACTCCCGTCACATTCGTATAGGCTTCAGAATTGAACATTTTATGGGAAGCATGTAAATCATCTAAGGCGTTTCCGTCAAAGGGCATTTGTGTCATTCCGAGAATCTGTAGACAGGACAAAATTGATAACATGGAGATCTTAGACAAAATAAGATCAACATCTACTGAAGAAATTAAAGTCGCTGGTCCGAATCGATGAGCAATGCTATTCCAAAAAAACTACTCTTGTTTTCTGAACTAAAATATTGTCATAGAAAAAGATGACCGTTGAAGCAAAACATAAGAAGTACATCTTAAATGGAAATGGAAATGGTATATCTCCGTACTTTTTAGGAATAAGTATCCAAGAAAATTTCAATACTTACGTCATCAATTACGAGTTTCACCGAAGACTTTAGAATGTTAACGAACTTTATCGAGCAAACTGATTTTGTAGAAGTCATTTAACGAAAAAAAAAGATTTTATCCTGTATTTATTCTGTGATATTGTTTCGATACTTCTACACAATACGAACCGAAATGTTGTTTTTTTAACCTAACCCTAAACTAACCCTAAACTAACCGTTTTATTAAAGGTAAATGAAAAGGTACCGAAAACATTACAAATGAAAGTTGTAAAATTGATAAGAATATCCAAATAATTACGTACAAATAGGAACTTGATCTTAATTGATTGAGAAAATAGTGGTCTGTCTGGCAAGTAACAGGGTCTTTTTTATTTATATATTTCGGTAAAATTCGGAACTAGATTCGGTTTTCTCCGTTTGTAGTCTGAACTGCTTATGTCACGACTGCAAATCTATGGATAACTATTCCTAGAAAGCATTGATATTTATTTGATTAAACATACTAACAAAGTGAAAACTGAGCAGAACCGAATGCAGTGACAAAAATGACCTCGTGATCGTTTTGTGGGGTAGGTATTTTAACAGAAACAAATCTGCTGAAGAGTTCCGCTATAGAGCAGAGTCATGGCCACCGAGAGTTAACAAGGCCAAGCAACTAACTTCTTGCCCCCCTCTGACGTCATTGTGGTTGGTTAACTTAATTTCGCGCCTTTTTAAATTTCATTTCATAATTCAAAGTTAAAATGCCTACTGCATGTGTTTGGATTTCCAAAAGAGAAAGAATTACGGCAAATATGGATACACGCAAATAAGTTTGATTTTTTTAAAAATTATATAAAAAATCAAAAGTCTGAATTACTTATTCATTATTTGATAAAAAAAGTAGTGTATAGTCAATAATTATAGTTTCCATTTTTTTTTAATTTCTTTTTTCGATGTCTTATTAAGTGTAGTATATTTTATCTTTTCTCTAGTTTTGTAGATTAAATAAATGAAATAATAACGGCATATTTAATCAATATTTTCACACAAAAAAATTGATTAAACAATGCTTTATTCAATGATAATATCGTTAATTAACAAAATTAATTTTTCTTCGAGTTATAATGGTTTTATTAACATGGAGTTTAGGGGCATTTTTCGTAATATATACGAAATAGTTAAAAAAATATTTTAAACATATACAGATCTTTATTTTCATTTTAAAAAATTCATGGATTTTTTTTATATATAAAAATATACCTTTAGTAATGGTGTATTTTGTTTAAAAAAATAATACATTTTCACTAAAAAAATGTTTAAATAGTTTCATTTACGGCATTTCGAACAATTTTGAACAATGTTATTCAAATAAATAGTAAATGACATGAAATATATTATGAAATTATATTTTTTGGTGAAAATATTGATTAAACAATGCTTTATTCAATAATAATATTGTTAATTAACAAAATTTATTTTTCTTCGAGGTATGATTTTTATTTAGGGGCATTTTTCGTAATATATACGAAATAATTAATTTTAATTTTTTTATTTTAAACATATACATACCTTTATTTTCATTAAAAAATGCTAATCTTCTTTTTCATGTTGACTCTTGTGAAGAGGGTCACAATATTGGAAAAATAGAAAGAATGATTATCTGGAGTTCCTCCAATTCTATACTGAATAATTTTTGTGGTATGAAAAATTATCACATCAGTAAGAAAAAGCTAAACAGAAAAAGAAAATTAGAAACATTCTACTAAATATTTTCTATGAATTTATATTGAATAAAGATCAGTTTCAGGATAAATCGAATCGTGTTCCTTTCTTTTCTTTTTTACATGCAATTTTTTAAGTTTTCTAATGCTTTGTTTTAAATATGTACAATATCGTATGGTCAACATGTTTTGATATTTTGGATAACTTTAGTAAAAGTGTTTTTTTGTTTACAGGAAATAATACATTTGCACCAAGCTTTCTAATAAAGTAATGGATTTATTATATTCCGTGATCATTAATTAATAAATACTGAAAATTTCATTAAAAATGATTGATTTCCTAGTGAATGGAGAAGTCGAAATGTCTTCTTATTATTACGACGGCCATTGTTTGACACGCAATGCAGTGACGTCATTTTTTAGCCAACAGGCCTGTAGTAACTCTCGGTGGCCATGGCAGAGTTCACTACCATGATATCAACAGACTGCCAACGTCCCGTCTGTTTGTCTCGGTAAATCCCGTCTGTTCAATTAATCTTGAGTACGTTGAAGGCCACACAGACAAATGTTCTATAAATAAAAAATTTTAAAAACTAAAATAACTTCAGTACATCCCGGACAACGCCGAGTAACACAGCTAATAATACAAACATAATTAATGATGCTAAGACCAAAGTTAGAAATAAGAAACTATCAGAAGTTGAAGTAGGAATAAAGAGAAAACAATAGAAAAAAAACAAGTGAAAAGTGAGTTGGACATTGACAGTATCGTAGCTACCATTGTCACTGCTGGTCCACTGTTACTTAACTGGGCTAGTGTTTGTGAGAGGTGGAGAAACGTAAAAGATAATAATTTATTCCGGTATTCTGTAATTCAAAATTCTCTGATTTTACGGATAAATGTGTTTAGAGTAAATATATTAATTCGTATATTACGAGTGTATTTGCAATATTTCATTTCAAAAGTTACTTTGTCCGGTTCAGACGACGTATAATATGGGACATTTTTAAATAATCACCTAAAAAATGTAGCGAAGTCATTATTTGACTGGGTTAATGTTTATGAGAGCTGGAAGAACCTAACAAGATTATAGTATATTAGTGTCTTCCGTAACTCAAAATTTTATGATTTTGATGAATACATGTGTTTAGGGTAAATATATCAGTTAATATAATATCACGTGTACATTTGTAATACATTGTATTGATATTAAAATGTAGAAGATTATGATGCGCCGAAATCTCACTGTATTCAATAAGCTACTCGATTCCCGCAATGCTTTTGTAATAATAGAGACAAAAAGTAACATTTACACGCTTCAAAACGTATTAGATGTTTTGCGTGTAGGACACCTGTTTGCTAGAAAGAAAAGAACTCATGTGTATGATCGCGGATTTTTGTGGGTTTAATTAATGTTCATGTGTGAGCAACTAAGTTGCATGTGTAGAGAGAGGAAACCAACTGACGTTATCTTATCTATCTCTCACTCACTCTCTCTTTCTCTCTGTCGCTGTCTCTCTGTCTCTCTCTCTCTCTCTCTCTCTCTCTCTATCTCTCTATTTATCTATCTATCTTTTACTCCCTCCCTCTCTCTCTCTCTCTCTCTCTCTCTCTCTCTCTCTCTCTTTCTATCTCTCTATCTCTCTATGTGTATAAACATTCAACGGTAATAAAACTAACTACGAAACAGAAGCTTTCTTTCTAACGGTCCTTACTACATGCAACTCTCTGTAAGTAAGAATTCTGATAGATTATTTCTATCAAAGACCCGACGACAAAATGTGTTTATAATAAGAGATGGAATATTTGTTCTGGCTTACCAATTAACGCGAGATCACGTTTTATGGGCGGAGACTTGCGCCGAAACGGCTTGAATGGCGATTTGTCGTCTGTTCTTAGTCAACACTCGCCCACTTATTACCGATGCTTTGTTTCGTGAAGTTCATTTGCGTGCTTGTTTGTTTTCTTATTTATTTATTTTTGCAATGCACTTAAATTAATGAACGAAACCTGCACTGCGCATGTCAAACATGAAAAATGAAAATTACGGTTGGACGGCGTTCTATTATTTCAACGGTTTTATTATTATAGGGTTCTGGAGGAGGCGGGGGGGAATTTTTTTTTTAAATGAGAGAGAGTTAAGACGGATATAGGATTTGATTAGAATGGAGGAAATAGAAGAGAAATAAGTGAAATTTGATGACGTAGATGTAACGAAAACATAATAAATCAGGTGGAAATAAAGAAAGAGACAACGTATTATTTGGATTATTACGACTAGTGTTTTCATCTCGGATGTTATTCTCACAACGTTTCGGCCGCTGTAACCTTCCATCTTTTTTCAGGTGCGTCTAGTCGTACTCGGGAATTTTCATGTCGAATTCGAGAATCTGTACCGAAGTTTGAACGAAACCATTTAGTTAATTCATGGGGGTAGTTTGTTCTCGTTTCGTCGACCATGATCGAGTAGAAGTCTGAAGTAATTCTAAATTGCATTCTTAGTATCGACCGTACGGAGGATTGAACCTTCAACATCCAGAAAACTGTCACTTAGAACTGATTATTACTTAGCACTTTTATCTGTTGCGCCACTGTTTTTTGTGGACATCGGCCGAAACATTGTGAGAATAACATCCAAGATGAGAACAGTCATCATCATCATCATATTCGATTTAACGCGCTGGCATGCGTAGGACAGCTTTAAAAAATTGACTTCCAAACTAATCTATCTCTGACCAGGTCTTTGTTTATCCGTCTTTCTCAAGTCCATTTTTATCACTTCCTCACATGTTTTACTTGTTCTGCTCCTGTGAACCGGACCAAAACTCTAACCCATTCTTTCAACGTGCCAATATCATTTAAGTCTCCTGTTCTGCACAGTAGTCCGCATAATCCACATAATACAAATCTTTAATCCTCATCTAAAAATTCCAAAAGATAAAACGGTTTAAAGGAACTACGTTAATCTTGTCTGAAACCAATTAAGCACACAGATAAAATGTAATACACTAGCCCAGTATCCAGGCGTTACCCGGTTTTAGACCAATGTGAATATACTAAATTAACTTTATTAGATCGATTATTGTTCATAGCTTTCTTTAAAGTTGAGGGAAATATTTATAAAACGGACATAAAAATCGGTAGTCACTTCCACAATTAATACTAAACCGTTTGCACTAACAACAATGCTGTATGAAGTTGATCCTATGGAATCTTGAACATTTGGAAAAATTACACAAAATAAAGAAGTCAAAGTCTCGAATGACTTAAACAATTTTCATTGGTTGCATAGTTTGGGAAGTGGTCCAACCCGCCCTGAAATCTTTTCTATGTGTGAAAGAGGCGTTTTCGATATTTGAACTGATGCACGAAAATGCCCTGCACTTCTTTCAACCAGCCTCTTCTAATAATATTTGACTTTTCTTGAACCCTATTGAGACCTAGTTGTGTTCACGAGTGTTTCTTCCGTCATGTTCTGCAAAATGAGGGTAACTGATATATGACTTGGTCACCCGGTACAATTACGTAAAAATATATCAACGTTTTCCTTAAATGCACAGTCTAAAATAATTTAGCACACATTTTTTAACTATAATAAAAGGCACACAATAGATACAGTTTAGACCAATAGCCACCTAGCGAAAATATTTGCCCACGTTTGACAACAAGTCACGGCATTGCACACCGAATTATGTGCCTTGTCTGCTTGTGTTTTCTCGTCAATATTCGCTAAGCCAGTTTACATGATGTAATCCCTAAACAGGAATTAATCTGATGTGTTTTATTTCGTCAGTCTGTAGCACTACGGGATGAGGATTTAATTGTTCTGAAATATATCAAAGGGAGACCACTGCGATTCATACCTCCATTTGTTTGTTGCATAATGTTTCCCTTTTAATCAATTCTTTCGTCGGTTGTTAAAAAATATTCAACAGACACTAGGCTTGGTAAGTTGTACAAAAATCATGTTATTCTTTTGTGTATTTAACATTTAGTATCACTGCACAATTCTTAGATTTTCTTGCGTAAACTCTGACCCTTTGTATTCCCCCCCCCCCTCCGTCTTCTTTTTGTTGCTTTTCCCGGGTGTATATAGTATAATTAATGTTTGCCCAACTCTTCCCCAGATTCCAATTGTCCCATTGTCCGTCGTCTGGTCAATACTCGAACTTGTCACTTAATTTTAGTCAGCAATCTAATCAAATCCTCTTTCAATCATATCAAAGACTTTCAGAAAAACGTAGGCGATTTAAAATTCAGTTGTTGTCAATAACATCAATTCATTCACCGTCTTGCTGCTCCAGAACTGACTGCTTATGTGTTAATTAGCATAGCCTCTGTGTGTTATATATCTGTTGTGTTTCAATGAATAACGACAAACACTTCTGTATAAAAATATGATGATATATCTTTATTGTTGTGGCGGTGAACGGGTATGGTAAGGGAGAAAAGGGAAGACGCACAGGAATTGACGGAAATGGTTTTCTCGAATTCGATCGTCAGTCGACTCTCGGTCATAATTTGGAGTTAGTTTATATGATTTGGGACACCCACGCATTAACATACAAGAGATTTCGCCTTCGCTGTCAATGTAGCCACGCCTCGATGGCGTTTATTTAGCGACGAGGTATTCTTCTCTGCAGAAAGCTTTTTATAGATAAACTTTGCAGGTGGTGTTGAATAAATCAGCAAATATTATATTTCTGAAGAGTTATATTTCCGTGTCAATCAACAGTGTCAATCAACAGCGTCAATCAACAGTGTCAATCAACAGCGTCAATCAACAGTGTCAATCAGCAGCGTCAATCAACAGTGTCAATCAACAGCGTCAATCAACAGTGTCAATCAGCAGTGTCAATCAACAGTGTCAATCAACAGTGTCAATCAACAGTGTCAATCAACAGCGTCAATCAACCTCGTGTTATTTCTTCCGGCCAGTTGAGTGTCTGTAAAGTACGTTTTATCTCTACCAGGTAACATTTCCGGCACGCCAGATCCGATATTCAACATATTCAAATTACTCCTCCCACTTATCTCGTGACTTCAAAAACGTCCAGAGTTTAACCCTGTGCGTAAGTACTGTGAAATCAACTGCGTCTACGCCGCATAGGAAGCCAAACAAATTATATAAATAGGGTTTTCTTTAATAAAGGTAAAATTTCCTTTATTTTCTTATTCAGTTGCTGGTGGACCGCTGACACACCGCCTGTAAGACTCATGGTGATCACACACTCTATTTTATTGACGGCGCACAACTGACACACGAGATAAACATTTTTAATCCATTTCCATGAGGGATTGGCTAGGTTGCATCGAAATAGTGTGCATGAAACGGAAGACTTTCCGGGAAACGTGGGCAAAGTCTCAAATTCAGTCATCAATCATTTTACCGTCTCGTAGCTTCTGTCCCAGTGTGAACAACTGGCTGGTTTTATGGCACACTGCATATCCGCTTCTCACATATCTCATGACTTTCTAGGCCTACGTGCATAGCACAGGCGATCGTATGCCGCTTACGATGAAAAGGACTGGTTCTACCTATTAAACTTACTGTATAGAGCTTAGGTTCTCTGAATTTGGTTCTAGTGACTAAGATAGAACTGAATAGAGTACATCGCATGCTCTTCTCGGACTGAACTTTGATCACCGTCAACGTCCCTATCAAAATCACTTTGTGTTTCTTATCGAGGTGTATTTGTAAATCAAATTTCAATTTTGTATATGTTCAGCTGAGAAAGTCGTTGTGTTTCATTTTTTTCTTCTGCAAGATTTAAATAAAACTTTGTGTTTAGAATAGCATATCAAAACATTAGAATCTTCGGACTATTATCCTTTATTAAGTTCTGTAAT
Organism: Sepiola atlantica; assembly: GCA_963556195.1. Classification (NCBI taxonomy): domain Eukaryota; kingdom Metazoa; phylum Mollusca; class Cephalopoda; order Sepiida; family Sepiolidae; genus Sepiola; species Sepiola atlantica. Next base: position 72,787,206 of record OY744533.1, on the reverse strand, counting down.
GGTTCTGAGTCTCCATGCATAGCTCTGTCTTTAAAATAACTCCAGAAACAGATATCTGGGGGCTATCGTCTGAGCTGTGGGGTTTCCACTAAAAATCAGTGTGGAAACTGATCGCACAGTCTCCAATATTCTCTTTCAGTCAGTTGTGTTTAAAATATCATATCAAAACGTGAGAGTCTTTGGACCTTTTTTATGTAAAGCATGTGCCTTCATTCATCTCTGTGCATATCTTAAGACGTCTTCAAAGTTCTCTTTCAGCCAATTCTGGGACAGGTTTTAGAGGTGAGAGCTTGTTCCATCTTTTTGTAACCAGAACTTCACAATTAGCGACGATTACAGGGTCTGCAGCTCATTCTTACGCATAGTGTTTCAGACTTTACTGAACTGACTCTCTCACACTATCGATCAACTTTTAAGGCCATCTTGAATGACGTGAACAATTTTCATTGGCTTCATAGTTTTGGAAGTGATCCAACCTGTCCTGAAATCTTTTTCATGTGTGAAAGAGGCCTTTTTAATATTTGAACTGATGCACGAAAGTGCCCTGCACTTCTTTGAGCGAGCCTCTTGTAGTAATATTTGACTTTTCTTGAACCCTATGCAAATTAGATGATAATGATGCCCAAAGAGAGTCACTCTTTCTACAAATGCTCACAGAGACATTAGGAAATATTAGAGAGCGGTTGAATAAACATTGAGTGAGAGATAGGTGGCTATTTCAGTTTATTACAAATTAAGACTTATTAGAAAAATTAACACTTTTTCTTTTAAACTTAACTTGACCCCAGAAATAAAGTCTATTTAAGCATGTGTTTTGTATTATTAAAGTATATAGTAAAAAGGAAGACCAACATTAGTGAACTACGCAATATATATATATATATATATATATATATATATATATATATACATATATATATATATATATATATATATATATATATATATATATATATATATATATATATATATATATATATATATATATATATTAAAAAGTGAGGCTACTAACGTTTGTGAATTTGAAAAAAGTTTTTCAAAAATTGCTTATTTTAGAATTTTTTTAATTTTATAATTTTATTACGCGTTTCGAGCATCTTGACTCTCTTCAGATATTTATTCCATTTAAGAAAATGGGTTATTTTTAACAGTTTGGCGTTTTTGCGCAGGCGCGTCTGTGTGTGTGTGTGTGTGTAGTGTGTGTGTATATGTTTTCATATCCTTTAATTCTCTAGGCAAACGCTATGTGTTTTTTAAGCATGTGTGTTTTTTACTTTTATCTCTGCGGTCATCTTCGTGTGTAGTGATTAAGTACATTTTGGTCAGTTTCTTTGAGATTTTATTGCGGATTCTAGCGTCACAGTGTCTGTCCGCGCGTGTGTGTGTGTGTGGAGTGCATGTACCTTTTGGTAAGTGCGTTAGTTTTGGCTTGTGTGCGCAGGTGCGTGTGCGCACATACATGTGTTTTTGTTTATATATATATATATATATATATATATATATATATATATATATATATATATATATATATATGACTTAAATCCATCAATTAATTATTTAAGGGATTCAACCCCAATTTTTTTCTTTCTTCTCACACTGTCCTCTCAGTTAGCTTCTCCAACATATAAATTTCCCTTCATTTTTCATTCGTTTTTTGTTTGTTTTTATTAGTATCATTTCTGGCGTTTCTCTTCTGAAGAGTGTCAGAAGAAAAAGCTGTACGAGGTTTTATTACTTTTTCTCATTAAAATATTTTTCAACACCCTTTTAATTTATAAATATGTTTTCGTCCTCTTAAGCTTACCCTATCTTCTTGCTGTACAAATAATATGTTTATATATATATATATATATATATATATATATATATATATATATATATATATATATATATATATATATATAACAATATATGTATTAGCATATACTATCAGTTCCTTTTACTTTGTAGTCTCCTGAAAAGATTCAGCTCAATGATTGTCAATTATTGACAACAGAGCGAATATAAGAATTTGTGAATTTTTTCTGATGATTTTGTAGTGTTGTAAAGACGATATTGACATAAAAATGTTGTTTGGCACAAGACAAATGAAACGGACCGTAAAAAATATATCTCACAGAAATATTATGTTTTTTGTAAATGTGAAAACAAATTAAAAAATAAAATTATAAAATAAAACCATGGTTATTGGAATATAATATGAACTGACTAATATATATATATATATATATATATATATATATATATATATATATATATATATATATATATATATATATATATGTGTGTGTGTGTGTACATATATATGTATATATATATAAATATATATATATATATTTAAAAAGTTCAACAAGTTGGATATCTCAGTGATTCAAATCAGTAAAAAACATGCAGCCATGTTGAACAATGTTCGAAAATACAGCTTACATAACTGAAATTATGGGCATAGAAAAGTGTTACGTTTATGTAGTTAAGTACCAATAGAAAGTCTTTAAGTGATTTAAATTTCTTAAAATAAGAATAATAATCATTATTTTGTGTAATTCGGCTATGATTATGAGAAAAACATCCATATGCCCCTTCCCCGTATGACAATCTGCAAAAGCAGGGAATGATTCTTACAAAATATTGAGTTTCTATTGCTTATAGCAAAAACTGAGCAGCAGACATAGAGGCACACGTGTCTAATATTATATTCATGTTATTTGTTTTATTTATTTAAATAGATATATTAATACATTGAGAAATATTTCTTGTTTGTAAATATAATGTTAGTAAATAAACACGAATTTAAGTTAATGATTTTTTTTAATATCAATGCTCTCTCTCTCTCTCTCTCTCTCTCTCTCTCTCTCTCTCCCCCTCTCTCTCTAAATCGTCTTGCATTTTTTTTCACGTTTTCCGGAAATTCTTTTAGTCTAAAGCGGAAGTTCATTTTGCACCTAGAAAAAAATTAAATGTTTATGATTTCTCAACTCCAGACAACATAAAAGGACCGGAAATCAGTGGAAGGATTTTAATCTTTTTCATTGCAAAAGCGGCTGGATTCCTGAATCCAAGATGGTCAAAAATATTTTCATTGCTCTCCAAAATCTCTAACGTATATATATACACACACACACGCGCGCATATATATATATATATATATATATATATATGAGGAATAAAATACACGGGATATCATCAAATGAAATGCTGTGGTGACAGGATGTAGAAAAAGACAAAAAGAAAAGCAAATTAAACACAGGAAGACATCTGAAGACGTTCGTTGATCCGGACGAAACCGGTAAATCTCTCGTTTTTGATGATTTCATCCTGTGATTAATTTGTTTTCCTATTGTATTTATGCTGGATTAAACAGAGCAGAAAAGGGAAAAGATTACGAAATACCAAGGTCTTATGTACGACATGAAAAGAAACTGGAATCTTAGGATAATCTCCATCATACCAGTAATTATATGAGCAATAAGACTAATGAAAAAGAATTTTAAAAGCTATCTGGCGAGTATACCCGGTGAACCGAGGGCAAGAGAAATACAAACAACTGCACTTAAAGGGACGGTTAGAATCTTTAAAAGATCTCTAGGCTGGAGTATCTTAAATAGCCGGTGAATGTCTGGCATCCGGTAGAATGCCCCATCTCCAGCAAAAAATATATATTTGTGTATATATATATATATTTTAAGGTAATTTTCCAGAAGTGTTTTAATGTTAAAGCTCGATGAATGTTAATATTTAACAACAGAGCATATAGAAGTAAACAATGGTATTTTAACGAACAATCAGGAATAAATACATAATTATCAGGATAAAGATGACCGGTTGTCCACGAATGGATCTTATTTGGGGAACGGTTTTCTGGCGATATTCTGATGAGCTACATGAACGAAAGATCCTCGTAATTATGTATTTATTCCTGGTTGTTCATTTCTGCGCGAAACACTTGTCAAGAGTTACAATGATTGTATTTAATTCGGCAAGTAAAAATATGAATAAAGACTTGGTCATTGGAATTTAAAATACCATAGTTTACTTATATATATATATATATATATATATATATATATATATATATATATATATATATATATATATATATATATATATATATATAATATTTATTTATAAATATTATTGTATAGCCCCCTTTACTAAAGCTGAGCACTTTGAGTGAATTTAATAACAAGCAGTACTACTAGCTTCATTGCGAGATCCAACACTATTTGTTGTTGTTGTTGATCACTCTTCCCCGCTTGCTGTCGATACTCGCCGACTTGGTATTTACAAAGTTAAAGTCGACCGTCTGGAATTAGCTTCTTGCACTGAAGATTGCGTAAGCATGAAACATCGATGTAAGTAATAAATAATTAATACTTATTTATAAATATATATATATATATATATATATATATATATATATATATAGAGAGAGAGAGAGAGAGAGAGAGAGAGAGAGAGAGAGAGAGAGAAAATGGGGGCGAGACAGACAGACAGACAGACAGAGAAACACATACTAGGTAGAGAGCGTGTTACGAAACAAATGGAGACATAGAAGATGAAAGAGAGCACTTTCTGTCACGAGTATTAGATTTATAAAGAAAGTAGCCGTTATCCCTAATAAACTTTACGAACACAACAAAACACTTCATGATACCATAACAATAGATCGAGATCTGTGAACAGACACACGACGGCTTCTTTAATTAACTCCTACTGGCCTCTGTTTGTTTATGTGGCGCACATGAAAATTTAAACCGTTGCATATCACTACGAACAGCATTTAAATGTGGCGTAATTAATACCGGCATGAACTATAGAATCGGCTGGTCGTTAACTTACGCAGTAATAGCATCGGTATGGGTATGAACCCCCACTCCCCAACAACAGTTCTTAAAAGAAGTGTTGTTAATGAAACGTTTTTAAATAGATGTTGCTTTTGAGGATTGAATAACGACAAAAGAGTTGATATGCCGGAGGAAGAGATACAGAAGTATTGGTTGATATCGGCTATTACACGAAAACTAGCAAATATTTTAGCGAGTATATATATATATATATATATATATATATATATATATATATATATATATATATATATATAGATTTAGATTTTTCACTTATAAAATAGATCATTCAGTGAAGACCGGGGTTGTTCCAATAAAAAACAAGCTCGATGATACTCGATTACAGAGTACAGAGCATTTATATGTGATTTTATGAAGGCTTACCAAAGCATTCCTTTCAAGACACCAATGATCACCATTAAAGATATTTTTTTCTTACAAATACTATTTATTCAAATTAAATGTTTTTTCCTACACGTGTTTCACTACCAAGCAGTTACTTGCTTGGCAGATCATCAGGGAAATTAAATGTCTGGAATACTGGTTTCAACTGCATATATATATATATATATATATATATATATATATATATATGTATGTATCTTGGCAGCATCTTTTCTTTTATACAAGTATCATTAAAAATAACGGACATCTTGTGTCTGGATATTTTTTCTATGATTCTTTCCGTTTTTCTGATTAGGTTCTTAGTTTCAGACGGAAACTGGCTGATAAAATTGCCAAAGCTTCCCAAAGAGCTTTCGGACCCTTCCAGGTCCATCGTCAGTGGAGTAATGTTAACCAGGCATCGACCTAGGAGTGAATATATATTCTATTTAGGCGGGAAAAATAAAGGACTGTGTTTAATTTAAATTTATATTCAAAGGTAATTTAACACAAAATTCTTGGAAGCAAACTAATATAGTCACTGTAAAAAGTTAATTGACTTACAATCAAAGTAGTTTTCCAACGAATGACTTGGGACTAAAAGTGTTTGTTTATTTTTTTTTTTTTGCATGTAGTTTTAATGCTTGAAAAACTTCTAAGACTATATATATATATATATATATATATATATATATATATATATATATATATATATATATATATATATATATATATATATATATATATTCTAGAGATGAAAGATGAGAATAAAAAATTGTAAAGATACAATATTTATTAGAACATTAAAGGTTCAGAGCATGGAGCGTCATATCCTTAATCCATGGATTTTCAAAGATAAACTCTTTTCATCAGAGGATAGAGAAAAACCGACAATGTAATTGTAAATATTATCGGCAACATTTAACTTTGAAAATTTTACATAAAATAAAACAAAATAAAGACCAAAAGGTAAAGAGTCTTATGTTGAGATGAGAGCGTAGATTCAGGGTGGACGCCGTCCAAAAGCACGTCAAAAATAAAAACAGCTTTTATATTGGCAATGAATGTTTGAAAAAGAATAATACTCAAGTTGTTTAGGAATCCAAATATTTTTGTTAAGAGGCTGATATTCAGGCGGCAATTGGTAACGTCCAGTTAATCCTGTCTTTGCAGTAGTTTGGTACTGGAATTATCCGTTTCACAGGGTTCAGAATGAAGTTTGTCAGTTAGAGTTCGGTATATATCAAAGTGTGCATTTCGAAAACCTCTAGCTCCCTGGTTGATCAGTGTATCAATAGGTTATAGATATATATTTAGATTCGATATTTTTCACGATAATTAAACGATAATTCAATTATCTTTAATTTAATTCAACATTTAAATATATATATATATATATATATATATATATATATATATATATATATATATATATATATATATATATATATATATATATATATTCGGGGATTTTCTCGAATATATATTATAATATTCGATGTTAGTATTAATTTTATATTAGGGTCTGCGTTCGCGCCGGACATTAATAAACACAAAAAAAAATGTTTTATTTAATTTATTTCATAACTTCAAAATTTAGAAAATCATCGAAAATTAAAAAAAGATAGGTGTCATCATTCATCCTCAAGAAACTTGCTAATATGAATATAGACTGACTGGTTCAACTTATTCGAATAGGTCTAATGTTTTTTCCACAAATATTCATATCTATGCTTTTCACGTTTACATGCCTAATAAATTAAAAGTAGTTAGTAGAATTAATGTTAAACTGAATAGTTTTGAATAACAAAAATATAGAGATTAAAAGATATTTGGTTTGCTTTGGGGTGGGGTACAGCATACCAATCTCATTAGGTCATTTAATGCCGATGAAATATAAGAAAAGAATAATGCTGACATAATGAGAAACATTGCATGGCGACGAGGATGAGATCATGTTTAATCACGATAAGCATGTGTAACATTTCCACAAAATCCTCACAATTGGAAGTTTAAATTACGGAACTCATTCTACGTACATATAGCGCTCAATATGATGTTTGTGGTTGTTGTTTTTATTTGTTGTTGTCATGTTTACCAATTTTTCGCATATACGCAGAAAGACCTAAATTCTACTTCGAGGCGAATATCCAAGGCAAAAACAAAAACGGCAGTCCTTTATTGTTCTATTAAGACAGACATGTTCTCCCTACTTAAAGACATTGTCACGTGCAGCTTAAAATACAAAAACTATTAAGAAACTCTGGCAGGCTTTCAGGGAGCACTCACTACAACCCAACGCCATCCGTCACCATCCACGTCTCTCCGCAAAAACAACTCCATATAGATGGTAGCAAAAACTTTCCTCCCTAATAATTATGTACTGTCACTCCACTCATCGACACCGGGAACTAATTAACACAGTTTAATTTACACAAAACAGTCCGTCCTTATTTATTACTTGCCTGGTATTAATTTACTACACAATAAAAAGCAATACGCAAAGACTTAATGAACGCTCCCGTCCACTCCGATGATTTTCCGCGAATATCAGATTACGTACTTTCTCATTCTACCTATGACTTCTACATTTATATTCATTCCGGAATTAAGCGAATGAAATTAACGAACACAGTTCCTGCAACATTTATTCATTCAATATAGCGACTACAATTTCTTGATCGAATCGAATTCCTATTTAATTCAATAAGCGTAAATATACTTGTAGACCCCGATTCATTTACATTTTCAAAATCATACACCTTCAACACGCATATTATAGAAAACTTGCCAATTTACTTCATCAACAAATGACCTAAACCGTGTCATTGTTGAACTTTCCATTTCGTCGGCAGAATCTAAATCTTAACATAACACACATGCCAATAAACAAGCTTAGCTTAATTGGCCTATTTACACATGTACTTTTAAGTCGAAACTTTAGTGCAGTCGTTAAGAAGGCAGGTTTCATGATCGACTGTTTCAGCGTTCGATCCCATTCTACGCGGTCACTTTTTTCTTATTTTTTAAAATTCAAAACATTCATTCGCCAACACGGTAATTATAGACAGTTTTTTTTTCATTCGACGTCATGCAATAGGTAGTACTTTCTCCCGTGCAACGCCAGGCGACGGGTTCCGCTAATTTAAAATAAAATAACAAAGTTCGGAAACACGTTTTGAGAAAATTATAAGAGACTTGATAGTGAGGCAGACGACCGCATTCGCAGACTTTGCTATCCGAAAGGAAACTTCAGCTACTTCAAGCGTGTTACAATGCTGAGTCAGGCTAACCGGAAGTAACCGGTGTTTGCCAGTTCATGTAAGCTCTGTACATACATACATTACAGTTATTATTATTTCGGGGAGAAATCACTATATTCGCATAAAACAGATAAACCCAACTAATCAATAGAACGTTTAGAACATGTATATTTTGTAATTAAATAATCCAAAAGTGCTGATATGCTGTAAAATGAACTAATCGTTTACAATATATATCTTATTTGGGTATTAGATAGCTTCAAAAAGTGTTCATATGCATGCTGACATTGCTTCACATAAAACATGTTATTTATTTATTTTAATTTTATTAAAACCAACCAAGGAACATTGCCACTGAGACGTAAAAGGGCTACTGTAATTCAATGACCATATCCATAGTGGCCTGCAAAGTAGTGATAGATGAAGCAAAGAGAAGGTATACAGAGATAACCAAAAAACGCATTCAGTCACAGAATCTAGGTACTCGTGATTTCTGGAAAATCTACAATAGTGTGATGAACAATGGACAATCGACAATTCCCCCGCTATCAAATCGCAACGATGTTGTTTGCACGGTAACTGATAAGGCTGAACTACTTGCCCAGCGTTTCGCCTTAAACTCCATTTTGGACTCAGCAAACCACACCCTTCCTAAATTCCCATTGCGGACTGAAGCCACACTTGAGAACATGGTCATCACCCCATCTCAAGTCAGAGACATCATAAAAAACCTTGACACCTCCAAAGCTTGTAGGCCTGATCTTATACCAGTAATAGTAATAAGGAAATGCTCTGCTGAGCTGGCCCCTGCTCTCTCCAAACTATACAACAAATGCCTTGCTGAATCTTGTTTCGCTGATAGTTGGAAAATTACCTCTGTGTTACCAGTCTTCAAGAATTCTGGAGATATAACTGATCCTCTAAACTACAACTCAATCAGTCTACTCCCGATCTTTGCTAAAATCTTTGAATCCTTAATTAATCTAGCGATAATCAGGCACCTAGTTAATGCTAAACTTCTTTTTGATCATTAATACGGATTTAAACAAGCACGATCTACTGCAGATATCCTAACGATCATCTCTGAACGCATATACCATACACTGGACAAGGCATGTGAAACTAGGGTAGTAGCGCTCGATACATCCAATGCCTTTGACAGGGTCTGGCATGTAGGGCTTCTCTTAAAACTGCACTTATATGGTATGACTGGATAAATATTGCATATAATTTAATCCTTCTTAACAAAAAGAAAGATCCAGGTTGTCCTCAATGGCCGTTCATCTAAGCAACATGACATAAATGCTGGTGTACCCCAGGGGTCCATCCTTGGACCTCTACTGTTCCTGATTTTCATAAATGACCTCCCTGATGTAATTGAGACTGAGATAGGAATATTCGCTGACGACACCACGTTCTACTCTCGGCATGTGGGCAAAACCGACGCACACATATCTGAGACAATGGCTGAATCCTTAGAAAATGATCTCCAGTCTGTAGTGGAATGGGGTAAAAAATGGATGGTAACTTTTAATGCCGCAAATACAAAGCTACTTTCCTTCAATAACTACAAGAAACCTCTTCAACCGCCGATTGTCATGGCAAATAACACTCTACCTGAGAATTCATCATTCAAACTCCTCGGCCTAACTTTCACAGATAACATTGCTGCTATGGTACCCCCACGACGTTAATTCACTAGACCAACCCGACAATCTGTTAAATCCCATCCATTCACTGTGGATGTCCCCAGATGCCGAAGAGCTTTCTACTCCAAAAGCTTCTTTCCTCGTGCTGCTGGACTCTGGAACTCCCTCCCTGCTCCATGTTTTACGGACGGTGCGTACATGCAGAAATTTAAAACTAATGTAAACAGACATGTTGCTGGGCAGCTCCCAATTTAGGTTGACCCCCCCCCCAACTTTCACCCTTTTTCTCAGTAACCCCTTACGTCTACGGTGGCGGCCTGCTTTGTTTGGGGTGAACTATGTTAAAAATAAAAAATGAAAAAAGTAAGAGGTTGTGCAGCGAGATGTTTGTTCACGTTACATTTGAATTAATGCATGTTAAGAAACAGGAAGCAGAAAGGGAATTCCAAAAGTCAGCTGTTCGAGAAAATAAGTTATTAGAGTAGAAAGCCTTCCGGCATATGGGGATTTCTACACTGTAGGGGTGGGATTTATCTAATTGTCGGGTATATCGGGGGTATTTACGTTGATTGGCACCAAGGCAGCAAGTTCGTCGGAGCACATTCCATTGAAGTACATGTAAGACAAGGGATTCAAAATTGAGGCTTTAGGAAGAAAAGGAAAACAAATCAAATGGATGGTAAGCAATACGTATAGTATTTTTGCATCAAATAACTTTCAAAGTGTTGATATGCAAGTATTTACCCACTTCCCACTACAGCAAGTCAGTCTAACGGTCGGTACAAAAATAGCTAAGAACGATATTCCCCAATAAAGGCGCGTCAGACGACCGGCAATAACCCAAGCCTCTCCCGAATGGGAAGGTAATTCCAGAGAGGATGCACCTTCTAGGACCGATTCGTACCATACCTTATATCAACTAAGTGAAAGGCCAATGGTTCCGAATAGCTTCCTAGGTTACCAAAATGATGCCAATGCGAACCTCGGCTCGTATTAAAACTGGTCGGAACCAGAAGACAAATGCAACCAATCAATAGGTCGCTTGGAATATGCTTCGTGTTTTGCTATTAAATAATCCCAAATCTGTTAATAACGCTATGAACCAGATAAACGTAACTAATCAATAGAAAGTTTACAACACGTATTGTGGTTTAGTATTCATCATTTTTTAAATGGTTTCATCCTCTTTGTAGTTCTCATCACAATGTTTCGACCTTCATGGAATTCAAATCTCCAAGATAACCTGCACACGTTAACCAGCGTCTTTATCGTCTCGGCCATGTGTTACTGCAACCCCACGAAGCAAAGTTAGAAATAAGGTCTAGTTTTTATCTAGGGTATATCCAACTCCCCAAACAGAAACACTCTGGATGAGACAAAAATAAAAATTAGTACAGTCAAGAAGGATCTCCCCCTCCTCGTATCGAGGACAGAACAAATGCTACACTTTGAACCCAACCCGAAGGTCAAGGAAGTGTAGATTTTACGCTCGGCCATGTGTGTCTGCGAGATCTGAGTGAATTTTTTATAATTGTATTCTACATCGTTATTGATTACTGGTTCGTTTAGATTGTGTCGCGTTGACACATCAGTTCTCGTTAGATCACCAAAGTTAAGCAGCATGGAGCCTGACCAGTACCAGATGGGTGATCATTTAAGAATGCTAGGCGCTGTATGTCATCTTCCCCATAACCGGGATATCAATGCGGCTGGGAACCACTTCTGAATTTGATATTCCCTGTAAACTTCCTCCTTTGGGGGAAGTCGGCATAGCACAACCAGGGAATGCCAAAGCAGTATTACTGGTTCGTTTATATTGTGTTTCATATATATATATATATATATATATATATATATATATATATATATATATATATATATATATATATAAAAGGTTAATACAACAAAAAATATAAGAGGCAAATAATATTTTTAATTAGTGAACATCCGGATAAAACTGAAGCTCAATATACTGGATAGAGCATTAATAGCACTAGATAAAGTGAAAGAATAAAATAAGGTGCGAATCAAATTTTATTAGAATTCAATGTTCAAGCAAAGTACTTTAAAGTCCTTAACTTATGAGTTTTCAAAGAAAATCTTCTCAGAGGACCATTACCGCAATGACATTACTGCAGCTAATAAAATTAAACTTTGAAAATATATTAAAAAATATATATATAAAATACATAAAAGTATATAAAACATCAAATATATCGGCCCAAAACATACTTTTTGTAAAATTTATACAGTTCATCCAAGTCATAAAAGTTAAAACAGTTTCAAGAAAGATATCACAGAGGTTGATTTAAAAAAACAATCCAAGTGGTGAATGGTAGTCCAAAAACGAAAAAGTTATCCAGGCGGGAAATTCGTTTGCTATCGATGCAATAGATGACAGTGAAAAGTGTATCCAAGGTGTATGCAAATTAATAAAACGATAGAAAAAATCAAATTATATGAAAACTTTGATATCTTGCCATAATAGTATTTATAGCCAAGACTGAGACTAGCAACATCATGTCTATCAGAGATAGAGAGGGTGTTAAGAAGAAGAAGGAGTGGGGCCAATTAAATTACAGATACGTTTCTGCACCTTATCAATAACTCTCAAATGGGACACAGATTCACCAGCCCATATATAATAACAGTACTTCATACATGGTCTAATAGTAGATTTGTAGAGATAGAAAATAGACTGAGGTTTCATTTCAGACATCCTTTTACTTAAAAAAAAACAAATAACTTTCACTTTTATGCCTGTCCCTACAAATATCACACTTCAGCCAGGGTTTTTACCCCGCGTAATAAACCGGTATTGTCCGGACCTTCGGGTCTGGATTTACGCCGGTCTATCAGTTGACGTCCTGTGCAGTTCTAGGGGGTGCACCCTCCCAGGCTTTGTCTTCTCACCCTTTGAGAGTGGGTTAGTTTATTTCTAATCGCCTGAGGCGCCCCTATCTGGGAATGCCGACGGGGCTGCCCAGGCAATTTTTAAACAGCCAGAGTGCTCAAATTCTTGAGAGCTGTTTTTCCCCACTTTCCCGACCTTGTGTCACATCTTACATTGTGTGAGGAAGATAAATAGAATCACAGTTTATTGATTTTCGAATGAAATCAATGTGGAACAACAAGTGGTTGTTAAATGAACGGGTCACGGGTCGTCTAGTGTTGTATAACAAACAACCAGCTAACATCCCCACCTTTTTACTCGTGCTTAGTTTAGATGCTTATCGAATCTAGGAACCTCAAGAGTTAGAGGATACCAATAATACCGCAAACGTTATTCATATTCTTCAGACTGTTGTCCTTATCTTTGTTGTTCTTATTTTAACAACATGTCGACCGTTGTACTCTCCGGCCTTCTTCCGGTGGTAATTTCAAACTCAACCCTTTATTTTATCGATTGGGGGTAGACTGCTCTCATTCCAAGTCCCATGCTCTTTTAAATCTCTTGTATCAGTTGATTCATTATACTTATGTTTATTCCCCTGGAACTGAACTCAAAATATCTAGGCATTATTAATTCTGCAATACTTTCTCGGGTAGCTGGTATATACACAAAGACAAAGACGAAGACCATCAGTTGTTCAACTTAAAATATACGGTGTTCACTTTACAGGTGGATATCAATTTACTTAGCTAGGAGTTGATTCTGATTGAACAATCCTAATAAGGCAGTTATGTGTCCTACTCTTCCAGATGCAACGATGGGACATTTAAATGTAATGTGCTTGGTAAACAGTGTTGGGCCTATTAGGTTAAAGATTCTCTTTTGCACCCTCTTCAAGAGGGATAAACTAGTTGCTGGTGCACCAGCTCAGATGTGGCAACAATACTCCATACATCGGCGAATAGTGGCTTTGTCGGGATATAGGATACTGGCAGGTGTGAGTAGTTTTCTAACACGGTAGAGGTAGAGTGAGCCCACCTTCTTTGCAACAGATTTGGTAGTATCTTTGTATTTATTAAAATTCATGTTACCTGTAAATGTTAAGCCGAGAATTTTGAATGTATGATTCTCATGAATTATTCTATCAGCCATGGCAATCGGTAATTGGTAAGGTTTGTTATGATTGTTAAGGGATAGGAGCTTTGTCTTGGTAGCGTTAAATGTAATCATCTATTTTGGGGCCCCCATTCCATTACAGACAGGGGCTCATTTTCTAACGATTTAGCCATTGGCTCGGATATGTGTGTGTTCGTTTTTCCTGCATGTCGAGGATAGAGCGTGGTGTCATCAGCAAATATACCCATCTCAGACACAATTGCATCAGAGATTTCGTTTATGAAAATCAGAAAAAATAACGGTTAATGGATCAACCCTAAGAGCACACACCCCGAATTAATGTCATGTTGTTTAGACGCCCGGCCATCAAGGACGACCTGGAACTTTCTATTAGCAAAGAAGGATCTGATTACATTGAATATTCGTCCAGTAACACCGTACGAATTAATTTTCTTGGGAATGCCTTCATGCTAAACCTTGTTAAAGGCTGTATATATATCAAGCGCTATTGCCCTAGCTTCACCTGCATTGTCCAGTGTATGATATATGCGTTCAGAGATGACCGTTAAAATACATACAGTAGAACGAGATTGCCTAAATTCATACTGACAATCAGAAAGAAGTTTAGCCATGTAATTATTCAACCATCTCGCTGCACAACTCCCTACTTAGGATGCCCCTATGAATCTGGCCCCTAAATTTTAGGTGAATAAAAGTAAAATAAAAATAAAATAAAATAAAAAATGAGCGCCAGACCGACGAAAAGTCTTTTCTGCTTCTCGTAAAGTCGGTTCTCTCTATCGCTCCAAACACTGTCTCCCACCTGAGGCTATTCTCTATCTTTACAAATCTATCAGACCTTATATGGAGTACCGTTGTCGTATCTGTAATTTGATTGGCCTCACAATTTCTTCTTTTCTCTCGCAGACGTGATGTTGCTAGTCGCAGTTTTTTTCTATAAATACTATTATGACATGTGTTCTTCAGAATTGCCTGATCTATTCTCCGCTTCCTTTGTTCCAGCTCGTTTGACATGTTGGTCTAGTGGTCTCCATCAATTCGCTGTTTTGATACCTCATTATAATACAGCTTCCTATTCCAGTATCTTCTTTCCAAGAACTGCAGGCTTGTGGAATTCTTTCTGCTGACTGTTTTCCTCCTACCTATAACCTTGGTATTTTCAAGACTAAAGCCAATAGGCATATACTGTCTTTGCAATGATCATCTTTCATTCTTGTTATCTCTTTACATCAAGTGGGTGCACTCTTGTCTGGAGTGATTTCCCCACAATTTTTTTTTTAACATAAGCGTGACAGACCAACTGACAGATGCTTGGACGTATCTTTAAAGGCTATTTCGAATTCAGCGTGACAGACAAACCGACGCCCATTCGCATTTAGCGATAAAAATGATCATTCAAACTGAAGCGATACCGACCAACAAAGCCTCTTATAGACATGCGAGGACGTGTAGTATCTGTTCTGCTACTACACTTTATCTTTCCTGTCTGTGGTTTAGTCACCAATTGAGTTACCACCCTTTGCAAATTGGCTGTTTGGAGTTTCTAACCGCTAGATGGCTCTAGTTGGTAGTCAATTTGCACAGGGGGTGAAGTGATCAGTATAAGAACTGTAGTGTTTGGATTGAAGATGGTTGTTGATCAGTGAGCAGAGTGAAGTGCAGAGTGAAGTGCAGAGTGAAGTGCAGAGAGAAGTGCAGAGAGAAAGAGGTGAAGTTGGCAGTTGATGGAGCATCAGAATTTTATTTTTCAAGAAGCTTTTTTTACGGTGACGAAGAAATATGTTTTTTTTTAGATCAAAGAAATTTTTATTTTGATTTATCTGCTGCCTGCCATTCCTCCGTCCAGCAACATTTCAGCCAGATTTCTCTAATCCAGAGTGTCCCTTTTTGGGGAAGAGCGACTGGATTTTCTCCATATTAAAAATCAAACTTGTGGCTAACTCTTCCCTCGTGGGGAGGCAAGTAAATAGGGACACGCGAGGACACATCTACCATGAGCTGGATCCATCTGTAGGGCAAAGTAGAAATCCAGAAGACAATTGCGAGTTTATTTTCTGGCAAACAAAGGGAAATTTAATATGTGGGTTGGACGATGCGTTTTGAGAATGCGAATTGTTCGCTCATTCATTTTCTGATAAGGACGAAATTGTTGAAAGGTTCACGGAAGACGGATGATAACTCCAGTTTTAGCGAATCATATTTAATTTGCTGTTTTTCTTTAGTGCGGTCGCGTTTGACATTTGCCCTCGAAACATGTTGTGTGAGGACGAAACAAAGGCGAATCTAAAGTAGGACAAAAGCGAAAAGGGGGAAGAAGGAATTTTTTGTTGCTGTTGTTGTTTCTGAGGCCAAAAGACTTAACGAGTTGATCGGCTTATGATTTGAATGTTCACTGACCCTTTGCCGCCTTTCGCCATTGTTTTCCCGGCTCGTCTTTTGTTTAAAGAACGGGTGCTGTACGGGTGGCGGCGTTCCTGGTTGTTGAATGCGCAAGAAAAAGGGACACAACGAAGTCATATGGAAACGGGGGGGGGGGGGTGAAAAATAAAGGCAATGCGTGTTATGAGAGAATGGATTCCGGAAGAGCGCGGTGAAAGAAAACACACAGAGGGAAAGATAGACGGGAGGCGGGGGGGGGGATGTAAACCTGAATATTCATATATTTTTATTTAATGAAACGTTTGTACTTCACAAAAAAAGTTCCATTTATTACATATATATATATATATATATATATATATATATATATATATATATAAAATAACAAAATAATAAATAAATGTTGAAAAAAACATTTTACAAATGTTGGTAGCCTTACTCCTTTACATATATACTATTCTCTCGTTGGAACTGCACTAATACTGCACAACCTTCTTCTTCTCTCTCTCTCTCTCTCTCTCTCTCTCTCTCTCTCTATATATATATATATATATATATATATATATATATATATATATATATATATATATATATATATGAAAATATATATTTTTGTATATAAATTATTTTAATTGGCCCAAACTATTCAATATAAAAGCTCGATGAATGATAAGATTTAACAACAGAGCATATATAGGTAAACAATGTTAAATTTCAATGGCTAAGTCTTTATTCATTTTTCTTTACCGAAATTAAAAATAATTCAATGTAACTTGACAATTGGTACGCGCACAAACAAACAGCCGGGAATACACATCAAATTACATGCAGCTTATTAGAAAATAAAACGATCACTCCGGAAAAAATCATCGAGCAAAACGATTTTTTGTAAACTTTTACATGCATTTTACATAGAACCTAGTTCCTTAAAGGAAACAAGGATTTCTTTAATAGTCAATTGGCCATTTTGAATTTATAACACAGAACCATGAAAAATACGTTTAACATTACAAACAATGCCAGTCGGCTAATCTAATATTAAATTGAATGTATTAAGAAAAATTAGTTTTTAGTTATCAAAAAGATATTATAAGAACTAGAAAATATATGCTCACTCCGGTCGTATATTTTTGCTAGTTGTTTTATTCAATTGCTCAGTAAAATGTGTTTGTTTGTTTTTTACAAAAAAAAGAAGAAAATCACCCCATCCTTTATTTTAATAAATAAAACACGGAATAATAAAAACATAGTTTTTAAACAAAATGTACCCTTTACAGCGTAAAGTGTAAAACAAACAATCGAAGAAAATATTTTAAATACACCTGAAAATATGAAAAAAAAATCATGAGTGTATATTTGCGAATATTCATATATTAGAAGCTTTAAAACAAATTAATTATGTAAATTTGAAAAACGCGTGATGTTTGGGGAAGTTTTCGAATGGGTATATATAGGAGCTAATAAGTAGATATAAAAAGTTTAATACAATTAATAGAAGTAATAGTATAGTTTTGTGCTTCAGACAGGCAGATACTAAATCTCCATTAGTAATAGAAGTACAATAGTACAATTAATAGAAGTAATAATATAGTTTCTGGTTCAGACAGACAGATACTAAATCTCCATTAGTAATAGATATCGCTAAATTAAGACACACAGTTATTTCAAATACAGAGATACGAGTGTTGGGTACCTAAATAAATGCTTAAAGCTGTCACCTACTAACGATATACGATATATTTCATCTTATTAACATGTAATGTTCAATCATTTAATATTCAAGGAAAAGCATTAATTAACATTACCTATTAGGAATAAATAACTAAAATTATAAGAAATAAAAGTAAAATTATAAATACGAATGAAAAAATAAAGAATAAAAACTAAGTTACAGCTTTAAAAGGAAAAAGACTCCCAGGGCCGTAATTACGCCGTTCGTAATTTAAGAGTTGTCTCCCTTGTCATAATTAAAAATTGAGAGATAAATCGTATTTAATAAATTTCCTTAACTAAATTGAAAGCAAAACAAAACTTCTTTTCCTTTACGAAAATATTACCAATGGGTATATAAGAAAAATATCTAGAAGTAACTGGTAAGTCATATGTTCTTTATTAAGATTAATTAGTGGCTACCGTAATTTATAAGAATTATTTAAAGCTTATGTAAGGGTACTTCCCTAACTTTAGTTTCTAGTGAAGAGACCATTATGGCTAATTATTCCTAGAAGTCGTATTAGACACCTTTGAGACGATAAACAAACAAATAACATATATTTCCTAATAATTTTACCTGAATAAATTAATTATTTGAAAATGCCTTTGTTCTACTCTTTTATTAATGCATTTACCGACGAGCCTCTTCTTCTTCTTTCGTTTGCTTCACAGCATCTCACTGTTAGATCAGCAGCTCGGTTGAGAAAAGCCATGCTAATGTTTTGTTGTTTAGCGCAGCTATGCCGGCTTCGCCGTTGGGTGGTCGATATTTAAGGCATGACTCGATTATGTGGTCTACTGTCTGCTCAGAGTGACCACAGTCGCAGACAGCCGAGTCCCTGAGTCCCCATCCTTTCATGGTCGCGGCGAAACGGTCGACACCTGTCCTGAGGCGGTTAAGCATTGTCCACTGCCGGCAAGGGAGATCCATGCCTGGTAGGTTATCCGGGTCCTCCACAAATCTGCACAACCTTGATTTATCTGCTGCCTGCCATTCCTCCGTCCAGCAACGTTTCAGCCAGATTCGTTTTGTGACGTCACCGGGTGTTGAAAGCAGGAGCTGGTGGGCATGCTCCGAGAATGGGCGTTGTGACTTCAGGCGAGCTCGTGGAGGGGTCTCTGTGGCGAGCTTGTGGAGAAGGTGGTCCTCATCGATAGTGGCCTTTCTTGACAGTGCAAGGACAGCCGCCCCACGGCGCAAGGTTGGTGGTGCGATGCCGGCGAGAATCGGTAGTTGGTTGATTGGTGTGGCGCGCAAGCAGCCAGAGACTGTGCGTAAGGCAGTGTAGAGCGTTACGTCCAGCTTCTTGGGGGAGATAAAGTCAGCCTCTTTGTGGCCTCCTCCATAAGTACCTGCTCACAACAGTGAAACTAATGACTTTAGACCGCTTCCAGCGACTTCAGCGTCCTTTACACCGACGAGACTAAAAACCTAAAAAAACAATATCGGAAGCAACAGACAAAAAACATATCCGTAAATATAAAATGATTCTAATGACTCCCGGTTTCCATCTATAAACACACCACCCCAGCAACCGCCAATAATTGATACTATGTAATTCTATGAACAATAACAATAGTCCAAATCTAATTTCTATATAGTGTCTATGGTCATGGAAGATAATTAAATCAATTAATTTATTAACTAATTATCTAACTCAACTAAGACCCACTGAATGCGAATGTCTATATTAACCACCCAAATAACAGGAAGATAATTAATTAAATCAATTAATTTATTAACTAATTATCTAACCTAACTAAGGCCCACTCAACTCGAATGTCTATATTAACCATCCAAAAAACAGCAAGTATAATTTAACTATCTATATATACATATGTATTAAGAATGAGCCAGTCTATGATATAATTATGATATATTTTGTAGCCAAAATTATTTACTAATTGAAATTAAATACTGAACTATTTAATAGATGTATGTGCCAATCCGCTAAATTGTGTAGATGGCTTGATTCTATGTGTACTTATTAGTCACGCCTAAAATAGGAGAGTTTACATCTAGATTGGTATAAACAATTTTGCAAGATTTCTTGTTTATTATTAATTCAATTATCTTGAGGCGTTATTATATAAGTTCCAAGGATGCATAGATTACATTTTTACCTTTATAAGATGTGTATTAATCTGCTTTACATACCATTTCAATTCAAAGTGAACCTTAGTTTTCCGTAATTATCTAACACACTTAGCTAATGCTGTATAATTTTCCTTAGGACGCGAGTTAGGCCTTATATTGAAAGAGAGGATATGGTTTCTATACCTATCCTTATAACTGCAACTGTGGATCCTATATATATATATATATATATATATATATATATATATATATATCCTAGTACTATTCCTCTATACAGAGAAATAGTACTAGGATATATATAAAGTCGACAGATGCAGTTTAAAATATAGGTATAGAAAAATAGTACTAGAACATACATATGATCAACAGATGCAGTTTTAAGGATATGTATAGAAACCATACATCCTCTATCAAAGTAAAGCCTAAATCGAATCATCAATCAGCGTTACTTTTTGAATTTTTAACACGAATTTCGTCACCTACGTCAGTTCAGAAACATAATTATTTTGAATAATTCAGCCACATAGTTAGTTTTAATCATTTAAATCGTAAATTAAAATGACATTTCCAAAATTAGTGTTTTGATATCCAAAATTTTACAGGTGCAAGCGATATGACTTTTTATGGTTTTATAATAAATAGCCCTCTCGAACTTTGCAGTTTCAACGATAAAGCCAAAAATAATATTATTTTACACACTCACTTTAAATATATTTTTCTATAAGTGCAATTAACCAACTGATATCGATAGTCAACATTTGACATCAATCATCAAGTCAATACGTTTGGGGGAACCAGTAAAATACATAATCGTGTCACACAAATGCTTTGTAGAGCTACGTAGTAAGCTATGAAAATATATTTATGGCAATTACGCTACACAGAGGCGTCCGCGTTTGATCCCCGGGGAGAATCTTCAGGCTAAAATGTGCAGCTTAATTGCCATAAATATATTTTCATAGCTTACTATATATATATATATATATATATATATATATATATATATATATATATATATATAGTAAGCTATGAAAATATATATATATATATATATATATATATATATATATATATATATATATATATATTTATATTCCCTGCCTAAAAGGTTTAGACATTGAATATGCCTAAATATCTCTTTAAATCTCTTATTTAAAAAAATTAAGTTGCAAAAGTCTAGATTTTTGAATTTTTAAAATTTTAAATTATTAAATTTTTAAGTTATTAAGTTGCACGGGTCTAGATTTTTTAAATGTTTAAAGTTTTAAATTATTAAATTCTAAATGTGTTAACAACTTCTTAATTATTAATTTCAGAAATCTTCTAAATTATATGATAGTGTTAGATGTGTAAATTTGGTTTATATACTTAAAGCAGACGATCAAATAGTAAGTTTGGAGGAGAGGGTATATCGAGGCTCTCACCTAAATTTACAAATCCGTCTCTGTGACCAAGACTTTTAATATTCAAATATATACGTAACTGATTTGACCCAGACATATACCATCCGGTATACATTTAACTGAATTTACACATCCCTCACTATGTGTCGGCGTTCTCCTCGTTAACGCAGACATGTAACATCCGTTGGTACACGCGGTTTGAATCAATAGATTGTGGTTGTCTTATCAAGGGGAAGTTTTCGTTTTCGGATTCGTTACGCTGTCTACTGGGCTTACGCAAGCTTGATTACCTTCGAATGTAATTTTTTTCTTTGGAATAATTTTATCGGACCCGGAAGAAAAAATGGCCGAATGCATCAGGTCAGTTTAATTTTATTCGAATTGGATTTAGAGGAGCTTGCATATAACTAGGAAGTTATGGTTTGCATTACTCCTATCAGCTCATAAGAACCCTGAATTTGGACAGTATAATATTCAACACCTTTTTCATATGATTTGTTTTATCTATCGTTTGCTCTATCGTTTTATTAATTTGTATACACCTTGAATACACTTTTCACTGTTATCTACTGCATCAATAGCAAACAAATTTCCCGCCTGGATTACTTTTTTCGTTTTTGGACCACCATTCACCAATTGGATTATTTTTTTAATCAACCTATTGGATATCTTTCCTGGAGCTATTTTAAACTTTTTGACTTGGATGAACGGTATAGGTTTAAAAAAAAAGTATGTTTTGGGCCGATATATTTGATGTTTTATATACCTTTATGTATTTTTATATATCTTTTTTATGTATTTTCAAAGTTTAATTTTTATTATCCGCAGTAATGTCATTGCGGTAATGGTCCTCTGAGGAGAAGATTTTCTTTGAAAACTCATGAGTTAAGAACTTTAAAGTACTTTGTCTGAACTTTGAACTGTAATAAAATTTGATTCGCACCTTATTTTATTCTTTCACTTCATCTATTGTTATATATATATATATATATATATATATATATATATATATATATATATATATATATATATATATATATATAGTCTAAAAAGGCTTTGAGTCATTTTAAGCAAAGAAAAGAATTTCCAGAGAAACAAACTAAACTAAACTAAATCCAAAATATCGCAAACTTAGCACTTTCATAAGCCGATATATATATATATATATATATATATATATATATATATATATATATATATATATATATATATATATATAAGTATAAAGTTTTATTTATACAAACATTATTGGTTACATATGTGCATACATGTTTCAGTTGCACTTTTCCCAGAAAGTCATCCTCATCAGACTGAGGTTGACTTTCTGGGAAAAGTTCAACCGAAACATGTATGCACATATGTAACCAATAATGTTTCTATAAATAAAACGTTATACTTATAAACAGCTCTACTTGTTATTGAGCACTTTTTATAAACACTTGAGTTTCTACGGATTTACATTTACAGAAACTAATACAATACATGTACGATATATATATATATATATATATATATATATATATATATATATATATATATATATATATATATACAGGGTGGGCCAAAATAAGGGTCCTATCTTTAAATTTGAATAACTTGAATTTGAATAACTTCCACAAAATAAAAGTTAAACTCACCAAACTTTATGTGTGTGTAGACTGACCCTTCCGAGATTTTTTGAAATAAACAAAACAAATTTTAGCCGAAAAACACTTCTTAAAACTTACAAAAACTATAGTATTGTTTTTTACACTGTTTTGAGGTTTTTAAGCAAAAATAATGTTTTCTAAATGAGGGTACGTTCCTTAGGGCTAATACGGCTCATGCTTGCTTCGGAAGGGGTCCTTTACTTATTCTAAAAAAAAAATTTTTTTAAATCAATAAATAAAAAAGATATGAATTTTTAAAAATAGGACCCTTATTTTTGCCCACCCTGTATATATATATATATATATATATATATATATATATATATATATATAGTCTAAAAAGGCTTTGAGTCATTTTAAGCAAAGAAAAGAATTTCCAGAGAAACTAACTAAACTAAACTAAATCCAAAATATCGCAGACTTAGCACTTTCATAAGCCGATATATATATATATATATATATATATATATATATATATATATATATATATATATATATATATATATATATATATATATATATATATATATAAGTATAAAGTTTTATTTATACAAACATTATTGGTTACATATGTGCATACATGTTTCAGTTGCACTTTTCCCAGAAAGTCAACCTCATCAGACTGAGGTTGACTTTCTGGGAAAAGTTCAACCGAAACATGTATGCACATATGTAACCAATAATGTTTCTATAAATAAAACTTTATACTTATAAACAGCTCTACTTGTTATTGAGCAATTTTTATAAACACTTGAGTTTCTACGGATTTACATTTACAGAAACTAATACAATACATGTACGATATATATATATATATATATATATATATATATATATATATATATATATATATATATATATATATATACAGGGTGGGCCAAAATAAGGGTCCTATCTTTAAATTTGAATAACTTGAATTTGAATAACTTCCACAAAATAAAAGTTAAACTCACCAAACTTTATGTGTGTGTAGACTGACCCTTCCGAGATTTGTTGAAATAAACAAAACAAATTTTAGCCGAAAAACACTTCTTAAAACTTACAAAAACTAAAGTATTGTTTTTTACACTGTTTTGAGTTTTTTAAGCAAAAATAATGTTTTCTAAATGAGGGTACGTTCCTTAGGGCTAATACGGCTCATGCTTGCTTCGGAAGGGGTCCTTTACTTATTCTAAAAAAAAAATTTTAAATAATCAATAAATAAAAAAGTTATGAATTTTTAAAAATAGGACCCTTATTTTTGCCCACCCTGTATATATATATATATATATATATATATATATATATATATATATATATATATATATATATATATATATATATATATATATATATATATATATATATATATATATACCGATCACTGAATATGACAACGTTAGATTTTACAGGGAGTCGTCGCCGTCCTCTCATATACATCGCTGTATATTCTCAAATGGTCACTCACCTGGGACTAACCAGGCTCAGCGTCGCTTAACCTGTTCTTTAACGAGAATCGGTGTCTAAACCTGATTATTTCGTATATGATGATGTTTTTAGGGCAAATAATTTTAACATCAAAAATATAGTTACTAAGTCAAGCGGGTCTACCATCTATGGACGACATTCGCTTGGAGAAAGACGTACAATGCATAGTTTATGTTCAAACGATGAACAAAGAGATGGCCCCGGCAAATCCATAACCTACAGCTTTTCAAAGGAAAGGAGAGACAAAGTATGAATCGGCTGAGATGCAAGGGCACAGTAGAAAAAAATATAAAGAGGCGAAATATCTATCATCATATGTGGCCATCATTGGTCCGGAACAGATCTTCATGGAGAAGGAGGAACAAAATGAATCAAGGACAGAGACAATTTATAGCCGCTCGGCTGTCTGTCAATCAAATGTGCGGTTTTTTTTTTTTGGGGGGGGGGGGGGGGGGTTCAACGTAGTTCACCTCAAACAAAGCAGCCCGCCACTGTAGACGTAAGGGGCTACTGAGAAGAAAGAAGAAGGGGAGAAGGTTGGGGGTCAATCTAAACTGGGATCTGCACAGCGAGATGTCTGTTTACATTAATTTTAAACTTCTGCATGTCAGTACTGTCGGGGAAACAGGGGACAGGGAGGGAGTTCCAGAGGCCAGCAGCACGAGGAAAGAAGCTATTTGAATAGAAAGCTCTCCGGCATCTGGGGACCTCCACAGTGAATGAATGGGATTTAGTTGATTGTCGAGTTGATCTAGTGAATTTACGTCGAGGGGGCACCAGAGTAGCCAATTCGTCGGAGCATAATCCATTGAAGTATTTGTGAAACAAGTACAAGGATGCTACATTGCGGCGATGGGACAGGGACTGGAGCTTGGTTGACAGTGAGGGACCTATTAGGTTGGCGACTCTTTTTTTGGACCTTGTCAAGGAGAGAGAGAGAGTAGTAGATGATGCACAAGCCC
Source organism: Sepiola atlantica (assembly GCA_963556195.1). NCBI lineage: Eukaryota > Metazoa > Mollusca > Cephalopoda > Sepiida > Sepiolidae > Sepiola > Sepiola atlantica. The sequence continues at coordinate 72,761,365 of OY744533.1, read as the reverse complement.
AGATATCTGTCTGTCTCCGGGGATGTAATTAGAAACAAAACCCTATAACAAGATGTTCGGCATATTCTTGGAACGGGAATTGAATGCATCAAACTGGGTAACATAGGCTTCCTTAGCCTTTGGGCTACAAGCAAAGTGTAGTATCTGTTCTGCGACTACACTTCATCTTTTCTATCCTCGGTTAAGGAAGGATAATTTTTTCTAGACTAAGACTATTGTTATTTTTGTTCCGATCCAAAGCACCTCTTTTTGTGAAGCTTTATTTCCCCCACATTAAAAACCGACCTTGTGTCTAGTCTTTCCCTTGTGGGGAGGCAAGTAAACATGAACATAGGATTCATCTATATTTATTTTTGTATTTGTAGAGTTGTCACCTGATAACCATAGAAATTGAAAGTTTTTTAAACTTTAATTTTGATGAAAATTAAAGTACAGGAAGATATATAAAATTGTACGGATTCCCAAAATCGATATTAGTAATGTTTACATCTCATAATGAAGGCGGATCCCCGACAAAATGTTAGCATTATGGAGAATAACGTGTTCTATCGTAGTCGATTTTTTAAATTATTTTGTGGGACACCATGTATTTTCGGCTTCCCGTGTGCCCAACGGTCGCATATTTTTGCTAGTATATCACTACTCCGCCAAAAAAGGAGTATGTAATCCATGGGAGGGTGTTATCATGACGAAAGAAGAGATACAACACTATCCACCCTCAAAACAGAAGGTATTGCCTGAGAAGGGTTGTATCCTGACGAACGAACGGATACGACACTGCATAATACGTAATAATCACGTTGACACACCGGTTCTCGTTAGATCACCAGTTAAGCAACGTTGAACCTGGCCAATACCAGATGGGTGACCATTTGGGAACATAAGGTGCTGCATGTAAGAGAACGTCGACGCATCCCTACATGAACTGCAAAAACCTAACGTTGTCATATCCCATGCTAGGATATATATGCACCTGGGGACCGCTTGTGAATTTGATACTTTCATTGAAGTTTCTCTTTCGTAGGAAGCCTTTCAACCCGCCCAGAGTAAATGTAAAAACAGGTACAGGTAGGTAGGTAGTTACTACACTGCTCCCGAAAAAGGGGTGGGTAATGCCTGGAAATATAGTTTCATGACAACAGAACATATACTACACTACTTCTGAATTGAGCATTAAAAAAGAGTACAATAGATGTAATAGTGTATTTTGGACTTCAGACTCCTGACGTCATTGAACGAATGGCCCTAAAATCGGGGAAAATCTGAACGTAATATATTTTACCGTTTGATGATATGTGTTACATAAACTTCAATTACAGAGGAGTGAGGTTACAGATGTAAAAGCCTTTAAAACTCTGGTGATGGAAGCATGGAGAATTATCCCGCTTGAAAACATCCAAAGATCGTCGACGTCGTTGTGTAGCTGATCACGGAAATAAACAGCTCATCTAATGTTTGTGTTTTACTTCTGTTATAACAATTGTTTTTCTATTTCAAACAATGACATATGGACATGTAAATTTTATTTCAAACAATGACATATGGACATGTAAATTCTATTTCAAACAATGACATATGGACATGTAAATTCTATTTCAAACAATGACATATGGACATGTAAATTCTATTTCAAACAATGACATATGGACATGTACATTCTATTTCAAACAATGACATATGGACATGTAAATTCTATTTCAAACAATGACATATGGACATGTAAATTCTATTTCAAACAATGACATATGGACATGTAAATTCTATTTCAAACAATGACATATGGGCATGTAAATTCTATTTCAAACAATGACATATGGACATGTAAATTCTATTTCAAACAATGACATATGGACATGTAAATTCTATTTCAAACAATGACATATGGACATGTAAATTCTATTTCAAACAATGACATATGGGCATGTAAATTCTATTTCAAACAATGACATATGGACATGTAAATTCTATTTCAAACAATGACATATGGACATGTAAATTCTATTTCAAACAATGACATATGGGCATGTAAATTCTATTTCAAACAATGACATATGGGCATGTAAATTCTATTTCAAACAATGACATATGGACATGTAAATTCTATTTCAAACAATGACATATGGACATGTAAATTCTATTTCAAACAATGACATATGGACATGTAAATTCTATTTCAAACAATGACATATGGACATGTAAATTCTATTTCAAACAATGACATATGGGCATGTAAATTCTATTTCAAACAATGACATATGGACATGTAAATTCTATTTCAAACAATGACATATGGACATGTAAATTCTATTTCAACAATGACATATGGGCATGTAAATTCTATTTCAAACAATGACATATGGACATGTAAATTCTATTTCAAACAATGACATATGGACATGTAAATTCTATTTCAAACAATGACATATGGACATGTAAATTCTATTTCAAACAATGACATATGTGCATGTAAATTCTATTTCAAACAATGACATATGGACATGTAAATTCTATTTCAAACAATGACATATGGACATGTAAATTCTATTTCAAACAATGACATATGGGCATGTAAATTCTATTTCAAACAATGACATATGGGCATGTAAATTCTATTTCAAACAATGACATATGGACATGTAAATTCTATTTCAAACAATGACATATGGACATGTAAATTCTATTTCAAACAATGACATATGGACATGTAAATTCTATTTCAAACAATGACATATGGACATGTAAATTCTATTTCAAACAATGACATATGGGCATGTAAATTCTATTTCAAACAATGACATATGGACATGTAAATTCTATTTCAAACAATGACATATGGACATGTAAATTCTATTTCAAACAATGACATATGGACATGTAACTTCTATTTCAAACAATGACATATGGACATGTAAATTCTATTTCAAACAATGACATATTGACATGTAAATTCTATTTCAAACAATGACATATGGACATGTAAATTCTATTTCAAACAATGACATATGGACATGTAAATTCTATTTCAAACAATGACATATGGGCATGTAAATTCTATTTCAAACAATGACATATGGACATGTAAATTCTATTTCAAACAATGACATATGGACATGTAAATTCTATTTCAAATAATGACATATGGACATGTAAATTCTATTTCAAACAATGACATATGGACATGTAAATTCTATTTCAAACAATGACATATGGACATGTAAATTCTATTTCAAACAATGACATATGGACATGTAAATTCTATTTCAAACAATGACATATGGGCATGTAAATTCTATTTCAAACAATGACATATGGACATGTAAATTCTATTTCAAACAATGACATATGGGCATGTAAATTCTATTTCAAACAATGACATATGGACATGTAAATTCTATTTCAAACAATGACATATGGACATGTAAATTCTATTTCAAATAATGACATATAGACATGTAAATTCTATTTCAAACAATGACATATGGGCATGTAAATTCTATTTCAAACAATGACATATGGACATGTAAATTCTATTTCAAACAATGACATATGGACATGTAAATTCTATTTCAAACAATGACATATGGGCATGTAAATTCTATTTCAAACAATGACATATGGACATGTAAATTCTATTTCAAACAATGACATATGGACATGTAAATTCTATTTCAAACAATGACATATGGGCATGTAAATTCTATTTCAAACAATGACATATGGACATGTAAATTCTATTTCAAACAATGACATATGGACATGTAAATTCTATTTCAAACAATGACATATTGGCATGTACATTCTATTTCAAACAATGACATATGGACATGTAAATTCTATTTCAAACAATGACATATGGACATGTAAATTCTATTTCAAACAATGACATATGGGCATGTAAATTCTATTTCAAACAGTGACATATGGACATGTAAATTCTATTTCAAACAATGACATATGGACATGTAAATTCTATTTCAAACAATGACATATGGGCATGTAAATTCTATTTCAAACAATGACATATGGACATGTAAATTCTATTTCAAACAATGACATATGGACATGTAAATTTTATTTCAAACAATGACATATGGACATGTAAATTCTATTTCAAACAATGACATATGGGCATGTAAATTCTATTTCAAACAATGACATATGGACATGTAAATTCTATTTCAAACAATGACATATGGACATGTAAATTCTATTTCAAACAATGACATATGGACATGTAAATTCTATTTCAAACAATGACATATGGACATGTAAATTCTATTTCAAACAATGACATATGGACATGTAAATTCTATTTCAAACAATGACATATGGACATGTAAATTCTATTTCAAACAATGACATATGGACATGTAAATTCTATTTCAAACAATGACATATGGACATGTAAATTCTATTTCAAACAATGACATATGGACATGTAAATTCTATTTCAAACAATGACATATGGACATGTAAATTCTATTTCAAACAATGACATATGGACATGTAAATTCTATTTCAAACAATGACATATGGACATGTAAATTCTATTTCAAACAATGACATATGGACATGTAAATTCTATTTCAAACAATGACATATGGACATGTAAATTCTATTTCAAACAATGACATATGGACATGTAAATTCTATTTCAGACAATGACATATGGACATGTAAAATCTATTTCAAACAATGACATATGGACATGTAAATTCTATTTCAAACAATGACATATGGACATGTAAATTCTATTTCAAACAATGACATATGGACATGTAAATTCTATTTCAAACAATGACATATGGGCATGTAAATTCTATTTCAAACAATGACATATGGACATGTAAATTCTATTTCAAACAATGACATATGGACATGTAAATTCTATTTCAAACAATGACATATGGGCATGTAAATTCTATTTCAAACAATGACATATGGACATGTAAATTCTATTTCAAACAATGACATATGGACATGTAAATTCTATTTCAAACAATGACATATGGACATGTAAATTCTATTTCAAACAATGACATATGGGCATGTAAATTCTATTTCAAACAATGACATATTGACATGTAAATTCTATTTCAAACAATGACATATGGACATGTAAATTCTATTTCAAACAATGACATATGGGCATGTAAATTCTATTTCAAACAATGACATATGGGCATGTAAATTCTATTTCAAACAATGACATATGGACATGTAAATTCTATTTCAAACAATGACATATGGACATGTAAATTCTATTTCAAACAATGACATATGGACATGTAAATTCTATTTCAAACAATGACATATGGACATGTAAATTCTATTTCAAACAATGACATATGGGCATGTAAATTCTATTTCAAACAATGACATATGGACATGTAAATTCTATTTTAAACAATGACATATGGGCATGTAAATTCTATTTCAAACAATGACATATGGACATGTAAATTCTATTTCAAACAATGACATATGGACATGTAAATTCTATTTCAAACAATGACATATGGACATGTAAATTCTATTTCAAACAATGACATATGGGCATGTAAATTCTATTTCAAACAATGACATATGGACATGTAAATTCTATTTCAAACAATGACATATGGACATGTAAATTCTATTTCAAACAATGACATATGGGCATGTAAATTCTATTTCAAACAATGACATATGGACATGTAAATTCTATTTCAAACAATGACATATGGACATGTAAATTCTATTTCAAACAATGACATATGGGCATGTAAATTCTATTTCAAACAATGACATATGGACATGTAAATTCTATTTCAAACAATGACATATGGACATGTAAATTCTATTTCAAACAATGACATATTGGCATGTACATTCTATTTCAAACAATGACATATGGACATGTAAATTCTATTTCAAACAATGACATATGGACATGTAAATTCTATTTCAAACAATGACATATGGGCATGTAAATTCTATTTCAAACAATGACATATGGACATGTAAATTCTATTTCAAACAATGACATATGGACATGTAAATTCTATTTCAAACAATGACATATGGGCATGTAAATTCTATTTCAAACAATGACATATGGACATGTAAATTCTATTTCAAACAATGACATATGGACATGTAAATTTTATTTCAAACAATGACATATGGACATGTAAATTCTATTTCAAACAATGACATATGGGCATGTAAATTCTATTTCAAACAATGACATATGGACATGTAAATTCTATTTCAAACAATGACATATGGACATGTAAATTCTATTTCAAACAATGACATATGGACATGTAAATTCTATTTCAAACAATGACATATGGACATGTAAATTCTATTTCAAACAATGACATATGGACATGTAAATTCTATTTCAAACAATGACATATGGACATGTAAATTCTATTTCAAACAATGACATATGGACATGTAAATTCTATTTCAAACAATGACATATGGACATGTAAATTCTATTTCAAACAATGACATATGGACATGTAAATTCTATTTCAAACAATGACATATGGACATGTAAATTCTATTTCAAACAATGACATATGGACATGTAAATTCTATTTCAAACAATGACATATGGACATGTAAATTCTATTTCAAACAATGACATATGGACATGTAAATTCTATTTCAAACAATGACATATGGACATGTAAATTCTATTTCAGACAATGACATATGGACATGTAAATTCTATTTCAAACAATGACATATGGACATGTAAATTCTATTTCAAACAATGACATATGGACATGTAAATTCTATTTCAAACAATGACATATGGACATGTAAATTCTATTTCAAACAATGACATATGGGCATGTAAATTCTATTTCAAACAATGACATATGGACATGTAAATTCTATTTCAAACAATGACATATGGACATGTAAATTCTATTTCAAACAATGACATATGGGCATGTAAATTCTATTTCAAACAATGACATATGGACATGTAAATTCTATTTCAAACAATGACATATGGACATGTAAATTCTATTTCAAACAATGACATATGGACATGTAAATTCTATTTCAAACAATGACATATGGGCATGTAAATTCTATTTCAAACAATGACATATTGACATGTAAATTCTATTTCAAACAATGACATATGGACATGTAAATTCTATTTCAAACAATGACATATGGGCATGTAAATTCTATTTCAAACAATGACATATGGGCATGTAAATTCTATTTCAAACAATGACATATGGACATGTAAATTCTATTTCAAACAATGACATATGGACATGTAAATTCTATTTCAAACAATGACATATGGACATGTAAATTCTATTTCAAACAATGACATATGGACATGTAAATTCTATTTCAAACAATGACATATGGGCATGTGAATTCTATTTCAAACAATGACATATGGACATGTAAATTCTATTTCAAACAATGACATATGGACATGTAAATTCTATTTCAAACAATGACATATGGGCATGTAAATTCTATTTTTAACAATGACATATGGACATGTAAATTCTATTTCAAACAATGACATATGGACATGTAAATTCTATTTCAAACCATGACATATGGACATGTAAATTCTATTTCAAACAATGACATATGGGCATGTAAATTCTATTTCAAACAATGACATATGGACATGTAAATTCTATTTCAAACAATGACATATGGACATGTAAATTCTATTTCAAACAATGACATATGGGCATGTAAATTCTATTTCAAACAATGACATATGGACATGTAAATTCTATTTCAAACAATGACATATGGGCATGTAAATTCTATTTCAAACAATGACATATGGACATGTAAATTCTATTTCAAACAATGACATATGGACATGTAAATTCTATTTCAAACAATGACATATGGGCATGTAAATTCTATTTCAAACAATGACATATGGGCATGTAAATTCTATTTCAAACAATGACATATGGACATGTAAATTCTATTTCAAACAATGACATATGGACATGTAAATTCTATTTCAAACAATGACATATGGACATGTAAATTCTATTTCAAACAATGACATATGGGCATGTAAATTCTATTTCAAACAATGACATATGGGCATGTAAATTCTATTTCAAACAATGACATATGGACATGTAAATTCTATTTCAAACAATGACATATTGACATGTAAATTCTATTTCAAACAATGACATATGGGCATGTAAATTCTATTTCAAACAATGACATATGGACATGTAAATTCTATTTCAAACAATGACATATGGGCATGTAAATTCTATTTCAAACAATGACATATGTGCATGTAAATTCTATTTCAAACAATGACATATGTGCATGTAAATTCTATTTCAAACAATGACATATGGACATGTAAATACTATTTCAAACAATGACATATGGGCATGTAAATTCTATTTCAAACAATGACATATGGGCATGTAAATACTATTTCAAACAATGACATATGGACATGTAAATTCTATTTCAAACAATGACATATGGACATGTAAATTCTATTTCAAACAATGACATATGGACATGTAAATTCTATTTCAAACAATGACATATGGACATGTAAATTCTATTTCAAACAATGACATATGGGCATGTAAATTCTATTTCAAACAATGACATATGGACATGTAAATTCTATTTCAAACAATGACATATGGACATGTAAATTCTATTACAAACAATGACATATGGACATGTAACTTCTATTTCAAACAATGACATATGGACATGTAAATTCTATTTCAAACAATGACATATGGACATGTAAATTCTATTTCAAACAATGACATATGGACATGTAAATTCTATTTCAAACAATGACATATGGGCATGTAAATTCTATTTCAAACAATGACATATGGACATGTAAATTCTATTTCAAACAATGACATATGGACATGTAAATTCTATTTCAAACAATGACATATGGACATGTAAATTCTATTTCAAACAATGACATATGGGCATGTAAATTCTATTTCAAACAATGACATATGGACATGTAAATTCTATTTCAAACAATGACATATGGGCATGTAAATTCTATTTCAAACAATGACATATGGACATGTAAATTCTATTTCAAACAATGACATATGGACATGTAAATTCTATTTCAAACAATGACATATTGGCATGTACATTCTATTTCAAACAATGACATATGGACATGTAAATTCTATTTCAAACAATGACATATGGACATGTAAATTCTATTTCAAACAATGACATATGGGCATGTAAATTCTATTTCAAACAATGACATATGGACATGTAAATTCTATTTCAAACAATGACATATGGACATGTAAATTCTATTTCAAACAATGACATATGGGCATGTAAATTCTATTTCAAACAATGACATATGGACATGTAAATTCTATTTCAAACAATGACATATGGACATGTAAATTCTATTTCAAACAATGACATATGGACATGTAAATTCTATTTCAAACAATGACATATTGACATGTAAATTCTATTTCAAACAATGACATATGGACATGTAAATTCTATTTCAAACAATGACATATGGACATGTAAATTCTATTTCAAACAATGACATATGGACATGTAAATTCTATTTCAAACAATGACATATGGACATGTAAATTCTATTTCAAACAATGACATATGGACATGTAAATTCTATTTCAAACAATGACATATGGACATGTAAATTCTATTTCAAACAATGACATATGGACATGTAAATTCTATTTCAAACAATGACATATGGGCATGTAAATTCTATTTCAAACAATGACATATGGACATGTAAATTCTATTTCAAACAATGACATATGGACATGTAAATTCTATTTCAAACAATGACATATGGGCATGTAAATTCTATTTCAAACAATGACATATGGACATGTAAATTCTATTTCAAACAATGACATATGGACATGTAAATTCTATTTCAAACAATGACATATGGACATGTCAATTCTATTTCAAACAATGACATATGGGCATGTAAATTCTATTTCAAACAATGACATATTGACATGTAAATTCTATTTCAAACAATGACATGTGGACATGTAAATTCTATTTCAAACAATGACATATGGGCATGTAAATTCTATTTCAAACAATGACATATGGGCATGTAAATTCTATTTCAAACAATGACATATGGACATGTAAATTCTATTTCAAACAATGACATATGGACATGTAAATTCTATTTCAAACAATGACATATGGACATGTAAATTCTATTTCAAACAATGACATATGGACATGTAAATTCTATTTCAAACAATGACATATGGGCATGTAAATTCTATTTCAAACAATGACATATGGACATGTAAATTCTATTTCAAACAATGACATATGGACATGTAAATTCTATTTCAAACAATGACATATGGACATGTAAATTCTATTTCAAACAATGACATATGGACATGTAAATTCTATTTCAAACAATGACATATGGACATGTAAATTCTATTTCAAACAATGACATATAGACATGTAAATTCTATTTCAAACAATGACATATGGACATGTAAATTCTATTTCAAACAATGACATATGGACATGTAAATTCTATTTTCAAACAATGACATATGGACATGTAAATTCTATTTTCAAACAATGACATATGGACATGTAAATTCTATTTTCAAACAATGACATATGGATATGTAAATTCTATTTTCAAACAATGACATATGGACATGTCAATTAATTGGGCGAAGTTTCCTGTTGTTTTGTTGGACACCCTGTATTTCCAGCTGCCCGTGTGATCTTGCCTTCAACAATCGACCGACTCGTACTCTCCCCGGATCATTACCTGACAACTATTTGATACGACGAAGGAATTCCATTTACCCCGGAGGAGGGGGGGGGAGACAAAAAAAACAGATAAAGATAAGGATCACAATTAGATCCGTTTTCTAAAATTAAACCTTTAAGCCAGTCTGAATTTTTATTTACATGGATTTTTCCCTAAATGTTATGTGGTTTTCAACTGTCTCTGAAGACGAACGGTGTTCATATGATAACTTGGATTTTGTTCACGTATGCTCTTATCAACAATTGTTTTTCGATTTACCCCGGAGGGAGGGGGGGGCAAAAAAACAGATAAAGATAAGGATCACAATTAGATCCATTTTCCAAAATTAAACCTTTAGGGCGGACTGAATTTTTTTTTACATGGATTTTTCCCTAAATGTTATGTGGTTTTCAACTGTCTCTGAAGACGAACGGTGTTCATATGATAACTTGGATTTTGTTCACGTATGCTCTTATCAACAATTGTTTTTCCATTTACCCCGGAGGGGGGGGGGCAAAAAAACAGTTAAAGATAAGGATCACAATTAGATCCATTTTCCAAAATTAAACCTTTAGGGCGGACTGAATTTTTTTTTACATGGATTTTTCCCTAAATGTTATGTGGTTTTCAACTGTCTCTGAAGACGAACGGTGTTCATATGATAACTTGGATTTTGTTCACGTATGCTCTTATCAACAATTGTTTTTTCCATTTACCCCGGAGGGGGGGGGGCAAAAAAAACAGATAAAGATAAGGATCACAATTAGATCCATCTTCCAAAATTAAACCTTTAGGGCGGACTGAATTTTTATTTACATGGATTTTTCCCTAAATGTTATGTGGTTTTCAACTGTCTCTGAAGACGAACGGTGTTCATATGATAACTTGGATTTTGTTCACGTATGCTCTTATCAACAATTGTTTTCTATTTCAAACAATGGCATATGTACATGTAAATTAATAAGTTTCCTGTTATTTTGTGGGGCACCCTGTATTTTCAGCTGCCCGTGTGATCTTGCCTTCAACAATCGTCCAACCTACTCGGACTATTACCTGGCAACTATCTGATATGAAGAAAGAATTCCACTGACCCCAGAGGGGAAAACAAAAGACAACATTATTCATTTATTTTACCTTCAACCCACCCCCACCCCATCAACTGTTTTTGTTTTAACTGACCTCTTTCTTCCCTTTGATATGAAAATAAATATCATGTGTTTGGGGAAGGGGGCGAATGAACTATTTCGATTCGCTCTCTAGTTAGAGTTGGGGGGGGGCTGTTAACACTGGGGTGCGGCGCTAAATAGTGGCTCGATATTTGTCATAATTTTTAGTTAATATTGAGAAAAACTACAACACGAAACAGGCAGTCATTTTATTTCTAATTAAAATGCGTGTTATTATGAAAATACATCTAGGTTAAATAGCATTTAGCCTGATGAATTAGCCTGATGATTTTCTGCAGGAATGAAACATGGATGCTTTTGTGTAGCTTAGGGGTATCAATTTAGTAGCTAACTTTTCAAAGATGTATGTTCATACTACTACTAAGCTCTGCTCACGTTAGAAATCCAGCTTCCTAAGGCCTTGTACCAACCGAAACTAAGACGGTGAGAAAAACAATTTTGTAAATCTTTTTGGGTTTTGGAGGGGTGGGAGAGAGGTGGAGGGAGGAAAAACTGGCCAATATAAGATTTTCCTCCCTCCCCCCTCCCCTATCGAAAAACCAAAAAGATTTTACAAAATTGTTATTCTAATATCAAAGAATAACATTTAATATAAAAATATAACATTTTTACTTACATAAATTTTCTTATTTAGAGCAAAAAACAAGAAAAGTAACAAGTAAATGCAATAATTTAGTAGTTGCACCAAGGATAAGTGGTTAACTATGCAGACGGGGAACTAGGGTGTGCCGGTTCGAATCCAGTTCGTTCCACAGAAGCACTTTTATCCAACCCCACACCTGACTTTGTGTTTAACATCCTGGGGAGGAGGCAAATATAATACTCTAAGAGTTCTTAGCTTTTAGCTTTATTTGAAACAATATTACCGCTAGGTAATATGTAACTCAACCAGATTGCAAATTCTAATTTATTTTCTTCCAAATCCAATTACACATTTTTCCGTCGTAAGAGATCAATAGCTTGTCAATGCATCTTAATCCAGCAGTGAACAATGGTCATATCGATAATAGCTGATAAGATACCAGGCACCAACGTATGTGAGGGTGCTTACTCGTGTACCTTTCAAGTTTAGACGTGTTCAATGCGATTTTTAAATTACAGGGAAACCATTGATGTGCAAAATTACTAACAAGTATTGTGAGATTTGTTTGGGGTTGCTAAACGTACTCTTGCACAAGAGAACAATCATTTGAAAACCTCACTTAATGTCATGTCATTATTAATTGCAGAGGAAATAAATCACAAACATCGATGTTTTACAAATAACCGACTCCGTAATCTAATGGGGGTGATCTCTTCTCTCCCTTAGGGGCCCTTTCTCACAGAAGAGACGTTGCTAGTCTCTCTCCCTCTCTCTCTCTCTCTCTCTCTCTCTCTCTCCCTCTCTCCGTTATCGTGACTGTCATTGAAGATGTTTAACTGAGCCCCTAATCTCTCGTTCCTCCTTGTAAGACACTTCCCGCAACACAAACTGAGGTGCCCTGCAAGGCAACACATCCTGGGGCGCACTCGGGTGTGCGACCCCCCGACCCGACTTGAGTGCCGCTCAGTGCGACACCTCCCCCCTCCATCACAGAGGTGCCCTTCGCGGTCACACCTCTCTCGCTGTCCATCGGGGAGACAGCACTAGTTGCTGAGACCAGGCTGGTCTCCATCACAATCTGGTCTGACTGCTGCGCCACGACCCGCCGATTTGGAGTCAGGGAGACCGTCGTCTAATAGGTACGTAAGTCTCCCTAAAACCTGCCAGCTGCTTAAGTCGAGCACAACAGTCAGAGTTACAAGAGAAAAAATGAAAAAAGATTAATTGCCAAGAGAGGCGACAGGAAAGAAAGCCCCAAGAGGGGGCCGAAGTGACAAAAAGCCCCAAGAGGGGGCTTGTCAGTGGGTGAAAAAAGCTTTAAACCTGACAACTAGTGGTCCGGTAGCTTGGTCGCAACCTTTTGGTTTCAGATTAAGAAAGCACTGAGAACAGATACTACACTTTGATCTTAGTCAGAAGACACTAAATTGATTTGAACCTTATCACCGCCCTGATCACTACGCGACAGCATGTACGATCACGTGAAATGTATGTATGAGTCCCGTACGTTCTTTTTCGCACGTAAACTCCTTGTATTTAATCCTTGCGAATGCACATATTTAACATTTCTTCCATATTTTTCAGTATTCGGCTTTCTATAAATTCGGATGCTTTACTTGGTCTTTTGGCTAAGATCAAAGTCTAGTATCTGTTCCCCATAGACTGGTATTGTCTTGGCCTCCGGGGCTTGATTTACGCCGGTCTATGGGATTGTCCTGTGCAGTTCTAGGAGGTCCACCCTCCCAGGCTTCGCCTCCCCTCTTTGGGGAGGAGTAAGTTTATTGCTTACTGTCTGAGGCGCCCCTACCGGGGAATGCCGACGGGGCTGCCCAGGCAATTTTTAAATGGCCAGAGTGCTCACCTCTCGAGCGCTGGCTTTTAACCCCACTTTCTCGACCCAAGCTGTGGTCACATCTTACCTGTGGGAGTAAGATAAAACTGGCCTTGTGCCTAACTCCTGGGGAGGAGTAAATACCTATTCGGCTTTCTATAACTCACCTTCTTGTCTCATTATCTATCATCATGTCTTACAGAAGGCAAAAAACAAATCACTAAGCGACAATATGCATGATCCCGTTATATGTATACATACGTCTCACGTGTTCCATTTGGCGCGTAAACTCTTTGTATTTTAGTCCTAACAATACAACTATGCTAAGCAGACGTGTTTACTATTTCTATGAATCAATCGACCTCCTATAGTGTTACAACATATTTGTGTTTGCCTGGTTAGTCGACGCGCGTTTACAAGTCTTCAGTGTTTCAGCTTTTATCAATTCCATTCTGGTAAAAATATTAATATTACTCTCCCAACTCTGATACAGATGTCCCTTAAATATCAGCTATGTTGAATTCTCTTGAATTCTTTTTCACTTCTACAATTGTCTTTGGTTCTACGTCCTGGGTATGACCTTAGAGCGCATCCATTGATGAGACCTTAATTTGGAAACTTTGGGGATATGGAGTTTTTCCATTAGCTACCATAACTCTGACTGGGTGATAGTACCTGTCAAGGTCCCATTTATGGGTTGAATGCAATTTCTTTTTTTTACATGTTCAAAATAACACAAAGAACAATTAAACATATGTTAACTGATCCGTTGAAATAGTGCACTTAAGTTAAGTAGTGAAAAAGTCGCGAAACTGATCTTCGCACTGCAGTATAAATTACTACGTGACAATATATATATATGATCACGTGGTGTATATACATAATTCCCACGTGTTCTATTTGGCGCGCAAACTCTTTGTATTTAAGTCTCGGCAATAAAAGTTGGGTTAAGCACACACGTGTTTTATATTTCTCCCCTATCTCCAGCCTTATGAATCGCTCGACCTCCAACTCTAAGAAGTTCTTCTTTCTTTTCTTTGCATTTTTCGCCGTTGGCGTTCATTTAATTGAATGGTGAAGATGATTTGATTTGACTATTCAGTTTTACGACATATCAACCCATTTTGGAACATGTAACGCCCCCAAAACAATACTTATTCTAAACGATTCATTGTAGTCGAATAGTTGGAGACAATTTGTCATGTTACACATAGCTCGAAGAAAACTGTGGATTCATCTCTGTTTAAATAAATTATATTTTTGCTGGTGAGTCACCGTTTACCAAGGCCAAAAGCCACTCTAGGATAATGCTTAATGGGATTAACTGCTGGATGACCAACAACACTATACGAGGATTGAAAATAAAATGGGCAAAGTTTGACTATTTTCGAGGACAGGTTGACAAGTATTTGTTTACATTTTACTTTACATGCTGTAATTTGTATAGTTTGGATTATTCGGACTACTGTTCTCATCTTGAGTGCTATTCTAACAAAGTTTCGGCCGCTGTAACCTCCATCCTTTTTCAGGTGTATCTTTTCGAACTCGAAATATTCCCGAGTTCGAAAAGATACACCTGAAGAAGGCCGGAGGTTACAGCGACCGAAACGTTGTGAGAATAACACTCAAGATGAGAATAGTAGTTCGAATAATCCAAATTATACAAATTATCAATCCTCATCTAAAACATTTAGGACCATACTCTAGTTTACGTCGGGAATCAGTCCCATGGTAATGTGTGCCACAGATAAGAAGTGATTGGAAAGAAATTATGTTCCTGGAAATTCCGTTTGGTTTTAGGTATACATAGGAAGAGAGCAAAGTTCTTTGTATTAATGGTAAGAAGACGAGTTCTTGTGTAATTGAAAATAATAGATCCACTAGTATTTGAACTCGGCATAGTCGATTCCATAGTCCGAAACGTATCAATTAGGTTAATAACACCCCCTCTTAAAGGAACGAAACGGTGAATATAGTTGCGCTGTCGTTGTCTCCTCATTTTAATGCAAGTCTTTAATATATAAGGAATAAGGTGATCAATATTTATAAAAGCATTTAATAGATAAAGAATAGGGATATACATTTTAATACAAGTCTTTAATATATAATGGAATAGGGCGATAAATGTATGAACATATTAATTGGGTATCGCAGATTTTACAATTGATTCGTTATTTAAGAAGCTGAGTCAAAATTATGTAATACTTTAAACAGTATCAGTTTACAGTTTATGCTACCAAGACAAAGCTCATTTCCTTCAATAATTAAAAGAGACTTTACCAACCACCATTGCCATAGCTGATAGCACCCTTCCCGTGAATCTAACATTAAACTCATCGGTCTAATATTCACCGGTAACATGAATAGGTATAAATACATAGAATATACTGTCAAGTCTGCTGCAAATAAGGTTAGCTCCCTCTACCGGCTAGAAAACTTCTTACATCTGCCAGAGTCCTATATCTTTACATTGACCCATGCATGGAGTATCGTTGCCACATCTGAACTGATGCACCTAACACTATTCTCTCAGTCTTGGACAGAGTTCAAAAAGGAGTCTATAACCTAATAGATCACACACTGTCTACCAAGTTCCAGCCCCTGTCCCATCGCCAACATGTTGCATCCCTGTGCTTGTCTTATAAGTACTTCAACTGAGTGTGCCCCGACGAACTTCCTGCACTTGTGCTCCCTCAACATAAACACCCTCCACAAGCAGCAAAATCAAACTGTAGAGGTATCCAGATGCCGGAGGACTTTCTATTCTTTCCTCGAACCGCTTGCCTTTGGAATCCCCTCCCTGTTTCCTGTACCAACATTCAGAAATTTAAATTTTATGCAAACAAAAATCTCGTCGCACAAGTCCTCGCTTAGGATGCCCCTATACATCTGGTCCCTAATTCACAGCAGCCCTTACGTCTCAGTGGCAGTGTGCTTTGTTTCGGGTAAATTGTAGTAAAAAAGGGATGCTTATGCAGATGAGCGGCCACAGTAAAAAATATTTTTTTTTTTAAATAATATATACTTATTAAGCATTATAATCTTACTCACTGTACAAAAAAGTAGAAAAAATTATCCACTAGAACTTTAATTAAAAGTATTTTTCCATTCTGCGTATCGTACCAGCGATTCGTTCACAGAGACGCCATGTTGTTTTTTATTATGATTTCGCAAGTTGATTATCTCCCCTGCGAAATCTTTTTTCTTTAGAAACAAACTGAAGTCTCTGTGAACGAATCGCTGTTACGATACGCAGAATGGAAAAATACTTTTAATTAAAGTTCTAGTGGATAATTTTTTCTACTTTTTTGTACAGTGAGTAAGATTATAATGCTTAATAAGTATATATTATTTTTTTTTTTTTATAAATTTTTTCTGTGGCCGCTCATCTGCATAAGCACTAAAAAAGGTAATAAATCAAACATATAAAATTATCTTGTGAGATTTAAAAAGTTTGCCCATAATAGCATTTGAGCTGAGACATTAAATTTTGATTCTGAGTAGCCAATTTTTATTTGTTATTGTCGTACCATGTTACTGACACTATAATAACGTACTTCGCTACAGTTTATTTTTCAAATTATGTTGTCTCGTCCTAACAACTTGTAAACATTTCTCACTTATGACCGAAAAATCAAAAGGAATAATTTATATCTTAATTGGAGAATAGAAAAATAGAAAAAAGAGTTGTTGCCATTAAAAGTAAAATTGAATTTCTTTTTCTTTTAAGTTTTTAAATGTGTAAACAAATAAAAATTAAAAAATAAAATGTCTTCGCTATATCCCGGGCAACGCCGGGTATGTACAGCTTGTGCATTATAACACACGAACGGGATTGAAGAGGAAATGAAGGAGAAAGAAAAAAGGAAAGAAGGAAGGAAGGAAAATAGAAAAAGAAAGAAAGGATACATTTTAAAACGTAAAATGGAAAATAGGAAAGAAAAATGCAAAATAGAAAAGACGAAGGGAGTAAAATGAAATAAGAAAGAAGAGAATAATTAAAGGAATTAATTAATTAATGAAAAAAGGAAAGAAAAAGAAAAGGAAATGACATATAAGAAAGAAGGGGGGAGAAGCAAACGATTGACAGAAAAGAAAGGGTGAAAGATAGAATGGAGAAAGAAGGAACAAAGAAAAGAAAGACATGAGAAAAAGACAAGACAAAATGACGAAAAAAAGATTTACGGAAAGAAAAAGAAAAAAGAATGAAAAGTGAGGGAAAAGGATGGAAGGAATAAAACAGAAGAAAAGAATAGAAAACGTAAGGAAAGGAAAGAAAGAAAATGGAAACAAAGGATTCATAGGAAGGAAGGAATGAAGGAATGAAGGAAGGAAGGAAGGAATGAAGGAAGGTAGGTAAATAAGAAACAAAGAATGGGAGGAAGATAAAAATAAAACACAGGATTCACAGAAAGGAGGGAAAGGAAGAAGGAAAAAAGGAGAGAGACAGAAATACATAATCGCGATATAAACGAAAGAACGAAAAGAATAATAAAAAGAATAAATGTAGTAAAACTAAGGAAAGAAAGAAAGAATGGGCAAAAGAATGAAGAAAAAAAGAAACGCACGATTCATAGAAAAGAAGAAAGAAAGAATCGAAGAAAAAAAGAAAAGAATTTGTCATAAATGGAAGGAAAGTGAAGAAGAAAGAAAAAAGGGAGAAATTAATGGAAGGGGCTGTTTACTCGCTTCCCACTGCAACAAGGTTTGAAATACAATCAGCTTAAAGTGGGCGGTGAATCTAGCTCCCCCGAAGGGAGAACCCTGGAAGGTTATAAAAATAGTCGAGAACGGACCCGTCAGCATTCGCTGGTAGGGGGGCGACTTGCAATAAACCAATCCTCCTTCTAGAAGAAGGATGTGATGCCTAGGAGAGCTGACACCTAGTTCCGAACAAAATATACCTCATTCAAACGTAAGGTTCGGGCCCTGAGAAAAACCAAACCACAGTATCAAAATGTGTCATGGTTTTACCCCTGTACCAGGTAAGTATACAGAAGGATCCTTACTAATTACAATCATCATTACTGATTCCCTTGGTGTCTCACCCTCTACCTGTCCAACCTAATAACCCTTATCCTTGAGTGGCCTTTTGGCCTTGATAAGCGGTTAGTTGTTTCTAAAAAAAAAAAAACAGAAGAAAAAAACTATTAAACAGTGTCACCAACGTTCGATGCAGACCGAAAAGAAGTCAAACTTCAGAAGTCAGCGAGGTTGACAACCACGTCGACGACAACGACGATGACGACAACGAAAGGGTGAAAGAAAAAAAACAATCCCTTGCGGCGTTTTAGGGCACAGGGTAGCAAGCTAGAGGGACGGGGCAGGGCGTGCAGATATTTTAGAAGAGGTTGTTGGGCAGTCTGAACAAAATGTCTTGCTCTCAAACGATGCATTACTGGACACGAAGAAAGAGAGAAATAGAGAGAGAGAGAGAAGACGGGGAGGGGGCAAGGGTTGCGACAGAGACAAACAAAGTGTGTGGGGTGATATTTCCTCCTCCAACCCCAACATTCATATACACGTCCAAAAAAAAAGAGAGTAGAAGGGGAGAAGAAGTACCGTACTCAGGTGAGGAAGGTGGTCAAACTGAGAATAGCAGTTTGTCAGGTAAGACAGACGTTGTCGTCGTCGCCTTCAAAGCCAGATTTTGGTGGATGTCTTTCCCTTCGCACACGAAACCCAAAAAGGGACAACAAATCGTTTTATTCCGAAATCGTCAGTGGAGTTAAATCATTCGAGTCTAT
>OY744533.1:72711189-72731189 GCA_963556195.1 Sepiola atlantica | reverse complement strand
GACAAGGCACGAAGCCACTTGATGTAAGGAGCTAAAATAAAATTTTAAAAACTACTTCACGGTCAAGAACTAGCCAACGATAAATGTCAGATGGATAAATTCCGACCCATAAAACAGCAATTCTCCCCCCTTTGTCAGAAACATCGCTCATGGAATGTGAGGACTAAAAGACAAAATAAGGGAAGCGAGAGTTACGAGGATGCCGAAGGTAAACCCACGGTCAACTTTCTACTCTCCTATGTCTTTGTCCTTTTATTGCATTTTCATTTGAAAGCTGTCCAACACATGTCAGCGTACGAAATAATTTCAACCGATTATGATTATGAGATCAGAAAATTTAGCAATTAATATATTTTAATTTAAAAACAAGCAAATTTACCCAATTTACTTTCGTAATGTAAGTGTTTTAGACGAAAATCGTTTCATATAATTGTCACTAATTTAAATGAATTAAGCATTTCAAATCATCACAATCATCATCATCATCATCATCAACATCTTCTTCTTCTTCTTCTTCTTTGTTTTAACGTCCGTTTTATATGTAAATCCAGCAAACTAAGTAACAAAAGCTCAGAATGTATGCAGATAATAACAACTACTTTCATTCATTCTAAAACATGGCTGATTCTCAATGTTTCAGAATATGGCATAGTTTCGGTTTCAGACAGACACCCAATCTCTGGCATAAGAAGATAAATGCGATTGTACATTTCTTAACGAGCCAACTGTTTTCTTAATGCCAATTTAGGTTACAAATAAAATGTTGATTTAATTTGTTTTAATAGAAAAGTTAATGTCATCCTGTCATAATAATAAAATATTTGAAACGAAAATATATTTTGTTTATGTTAAGATAACCTTTGAGTAAGATATATATATATATATATATATATATATATATATATATATATATATATATATATATATACTTATATATACTTATATATATATATATATATATATATATATATATATATATATATATATATATATATATATATACTTTGCTTGAACTTTGAATTCTAATAAAATTTGATTGACACCTTATTTTATTACTTCATTTATATTATAATATTAATGCTCTATCCAGTATATTGAGCTTCAGTTTTTATCCGGATGTTTCACTAATTATAAGATATTAGTTGACGCTTATATCTTTTGTTGGATTGCTTCATATATATATATATATATATATATATATATATATATATATATATATATATATATATATATATATATATATATATATATATATATATGTATATATGTATATATATATATATATATGTATATATATATATATATATATATCAGTTTAACGCAAACAAATGTTTCACTGCATTTATTCGATACACACAAATCTCTTACTCTCTCTCTCTCTCTCTCTCTCTCTCTCTCTCTACACACACATACGCACACATACACACACACACGCGCGCGCGCGCGTATATGTATATATACGAGGCCTAGCTAAAATGTATCCGACCTTAGGCAAGAACAAATATTTCAAATAGGTGACGGGGTTGGAACCATAATCCCCTTCAAAAAGGCCCCTCGTGCTTGCACACAGTTAGCCCACCGATTCATCCACTGCCGGAAACACCTCGGTTTAGTATAATCATATCTTGATTGTTAACTTTGTAGAGGGACATAACCCTGGTTCAAAACTGCTCTGTTCGGGTAATTCATGTTACCAGTCCTGAGACGGGTATTCTTCTGGTATATTATAAAAGTTAAGAATTTAAAATAACAGATTCGAAGGTAATTATGCGATTTATTATTTATCATTTCCTATGAAATATTTAAATTAAAAACTAAGAAAATCGAATGATTTTCTTAGTTTTTAATTTATCATGCTGACGTTTCCTCTTTGAGGGTCAGACGATAAGGCCTTAAGGAAAATTTTAGCAATTTTCCTTTTTTTTCCACCCGCCCGTTTCATTGATTAAAAAAATGTTTCCTCTGAAATTTATCCTACGATTTTGTTGTACGCGAAATTTACTTTATATTTATATATATATATATATATATATATATATATATATATATATATATATATATATATATATAATGCATTTCAAATAATTATTTTCAAAATCTGACACAAAGCTAGAAACATAAGGTCATATGTATATTTTGATGAGCTCTCCGCTTGAGAACGACGTATGCGACTTAATTAATATACGACTTGATTAACAACAACGTGCATCGTTGAGGAAAGTGTCCCCACCAGACAAGCATTGTGTATACAGGTGCACGATATGTCAAATGTTAATGACCATTCTGGTCGCAGGTGTGATTTCAGAGTTGACCTTCTCCTAGACTAGTTGTCCTATCAAGATAAGAGAGTATTTCATACCTTACTGCTCTATCCATATTTGAAGGAAATCGTTACGGATGTTGATTAAAATAAATCAATAGCCAGACGAAACTTTCAATGTCCCAGTCGCGATGGGTGAAAATCCGCGAAATAAAAACCACATATTTATTTAATTATTTAAATATATTTAAATGCATTGAAACGTATATTAAACAATTGTACGGCATCAAAACACTTTTATTACCTTTAGCAAACATTTATTTAATTATTTAAATAAAAGATTAAACTTTGATCAGAACTGCACACACACACACACACACATATATATATATATATATATATATATATATATATATATATATATATATATATACATATATGAGGAATAAAAGAAACAATGTTTCAGACAAAGTGTAAGAAACAGTAGAAAGGGAGAAAGAAAGAAATGTTAAAAAAGAAGAAAAAGAAAGAAAGAAAAATCAGCAGTCAGCATATAAACTGTTTATTACACGTGACTATTTTTTTCCAAATTGCGTTCTTTGTATAAATTTGAAAACTTTTCTGTTTTTAATTAAAGTTCTGCTACTAACTGGTGATGATTTTATTTTAACAATTGAAATATTTTAGTAGAACTATTCAATATGTGTTTTTGAATTTATTT
Organism: Sepiola atlantica; assembly: GCA_963556195.1. Lineage (NCBI taxonomy): Eukaryota > Metazoa > Mollusca > Cephalopoda > Sepiida > Sepiolidae > Sepiola > Sepiola atlantica. Next base: position 72,728,208 of record OY744533.1, on the reverse strand, counting down.
TTACTAGTTGTTGATTTGCTTATCCTTTATTCCATTTTTATTTTTACATATATATATATATATATATATATATATATATATATATATATATATATATATATATATATATATATATATATATATCAGGTATAAAAACTTTATATTTATACAAACATATTTGGTTACACATTTGCAAATACATTTCAGTCAAATACAGAGAGAGTTTGAATTCCTACTGGAGAGAGTTTGAATGCCTAATAGACACTATCCCCGAATGTCTTTGGTCTCTCTGTACAGGGGTTTGTCAGGATAACCTTACATGAGGATGTTTTCTTTATACAAGTAAATCGCGACTAAATATAAAAAGATATATATTCTTCGAAGCCCAAATGAGATTCCATCGGCGTGGCTACACACTGGCTCATATGAGGAATGGTACTCATACTCCCCGTGATGTTTTCTCAAGTAACAACATTAAGTTTGATACTAAAACCTGATCAATTGAATTCTGATCCTGGGATCCAGCAAAACCGAAGAAAGGTCATAAGAAATATAAACTATAACATAGTTAATTGATCTCTTAGTGTTGTGATCTTGAAGGGCTGATAATAAATAAGACAACACGGTGGTATATTTACAAGAGTGTGTATTTACAGAAGTACAGAATAGTATGGTACAGAAAGACTGCTCCAAGACTGCTGATATATACTTTCTTCCCACCGCAGGAACATGTGGCACAAGGCCGGAAAGTGGGGATAGTCAAGCCAGCGTTCCGAAAGAAGGAACATTCTGGACAACTACAAATTGCCTGGTCAGCCCCACTGGATCTTCCTCATACAGTAAGCAATAAACCTACTCCACACCAAAGAGGGGAGGCAAAGCTTGGGTGGGTGGACCTTCTAGGACTACCCAGGACCAATACCACAGCCCGATAGATAAAAGGCCACCGAAATGGTCCAGTTCCCGTCGAAATGATTGTCGAGAACGGATCCTCGACTGGTATTTAGCAGTCAAGAGTCTTTAAACAACAAAAGTTGAGGAAAGATTGCTTCGAGACTTCGTCGTAATCTCCTCTATACATAGTGTCTAGAAGAGTCTATTTAGTCACAAATAGGGTAGATCACCATCACACCATAACACTTGGGGAGAGGAAAAAGCTACTGTGTATAAGGGGCCAGAAATTATACAGGCGCATCCTAAGTGAAAAGTTGTGCAGCAATATGTTTGTTTACATTGAAATTTAAATTTCTGCATGTCGGTATAGTAAGGTAAGCAGGACGTATGGAGGGGGTTCCAAAATCCGGCAGCTCGAGGAAAGAAGCTATTGGAGTCAAATCTGTCTGGCATCTCGGGACCTCCACGTTGAATGGATGGGATTCAACTGATTATCAAGTTGGTTGTTGTATTTACGTCAAGGTGGGGGCACCAGAGCAGCAAGTTCATCGGAGCACATTCCACTGGAGTACTTGTAAAACAAGCACAAGGATGCAACACTGCCGCGATGGGACAGATCTCTGTTGTCTTAATATTTCCTTTCTGTCTTACTATCTACTTTTAATTAGATATATGAATTTAAATTAAATATCTGAATATTTATAAATAACAATTAGATTAAGATAGTCTGCTCGTGCCTATATATACGTATGTATACTTGTGTACGTACGCATAGTGTTGGTGTGAATTTTTATTAAAAACTAGCAGGGAACCGTACGGTACGACAGCTCTTCCTCAAACACTTTCCCAATCAATAGCGGGGTGAACCAACGGTGCGTACTCGCCCCGACACTCTTTGTCATGTTCTTCTCTCTGCTGTTGTGCATTCAACAAGTTGGAGGATAGAGTGTACCTCCATATCAGAAGCAATGTCAGTCTCTTCAACCTTGCCCTGCCTTCGAGCTAGGAACAAATTGTGGGGAATACTGAGGATGCAACACTGACGGCACTTCAGTTTTGCGCACGCATGCAGACATTTTGGCATGGCCATCAGCCTTAAAAAGACTAACATCCTCGGCCAAGATGTAAGAAGTACCCCAAACATTACTATTAGCCACTAAAACCCTCGTGGTTGTCGAAGACTCCATATACAACAGTTCCACGATCTCCAGAAATATCTATCTGGGCGCAGAACTCCACAAATGTATCGGCAAATCGAAAACAGCGAAGAGAATCTGGAACAACAAGATGCTGACAACCAATACCAAGATGAAGGTGTGTTAGGCCACACGTGCTCAGCACGGTGCTCTACGGTAGTGAATCATGGGGCCTCTACTCCCAGCAAGAGAACAGACTCAACACTTTCCACCTGCGCAACCTCAGGAGAATCCAGGGAATTTCCTGAATGAGCCACGTCTCAAAGAAGAGTTTACTTGTTCAGGCGGACATGTTCGCTCTGCTCACACAACAACGACTCCGGTGGCTTGGCCATGCCAGGCAGAATGGACGATTGGCGGATCCCTAACTATATTCTATACAGCGAGCTCTCAACTGGCTCCAGACCAGTAGAAATACATGTCCTACGCTACAAGGATGTCAGTAAGCGACTCAACATGCAGAGTCCGTGACTGAAGACCGGAGCCACTATAGATGTGTTGTGAAGGCATGCCCCTAGAGGAGTGAGGAGAGACCAACAGTGGGGGGAGGGGAGAGAGCACAGACGGCAGAGGGCAGCAACAGAGCTCTCAGAATCAGACACCGCCTTCATTTGTGGCGACTGCAACAGAGCGATCCAGGATAGAATGACACAGTCACAGCAGACGCAGCAATTAGGCAGCGGACTAATCTAAGGCGCAGAACTCCATTGTCTCCTGAGACAGACGGATGCCAACAAGATGGTGTGTAGTTAGTCTTGTGTATTTGTGTGTGTGTGTGTGTGTGTGTGTGTGTGTGTGTGTGTGTGTGTGTGTGTGTGTGTGTGTGTGTACCGCATCATATATAGTTTTCCATGTTTTATATGCCGTTGCTATTGTGTACGATGTCTCGTCTGTCTAGATGTAAGAGAGTAAAGTTGTCGGTTTCTTATAGTATTTTTTATAGGGGAAGGGGAATTACAGCTTATTAGTCAGGCCTAACGTGTCATAAAATACGGAGTTGAACTAATTTTCCAAACAAACTGACCTTTATGACGGTAAAAATTGTTAATTGGAAATTTTTTTAAATAAAGTTGATAGTTAAAAAAAAAAGAATTAAATTAATAGAGATATTTTGAGAGTTATGTAACCAAAAATAATCTTATTTTAAATGAATCACGTGTTTACTTCGAAAATCGTAATGAGAGCAATTCTCTCATTTCGATTTTCGCATTTACTTTAAACAGAGACCGAGGAAGTCTACCTGATTTACAGCTCGGGCCGAAATATTTCTGCAAATATGTAGCCAAAAATGTTTGCATAAATAAAACTTTTGATACCTGATAAACGACTCTATTCATTATTGAGAACTTTCATATAAACACAGTAAAGTTTCAATGGATTTTATCCTGTAGACATAAACTTACCTTTCTTCTAATATATATATATATATATATATATATATATATATATATATATATATATATATATATATATAGTGTGTGTGTGAATTCTTTTATTTATACAAAAAATATTGGCCGCATATGTTCATACATGTTTCAGCTGACATTTCTTTTTGAATTAAATATGGATAAATGATTGACCAATTCAATATTTTCTCTCCCCCTACCTATTACTCTTCAACAATCAAAGGGAACTGATAGGCTGTCTCATCTCTTTTCAGCATTTACAATTTTTACAGGGCTTAGGGAGGCTGTATTTCGCAAAAAAAATGACAGCTGAAACATGTATGCACATATGTAGCCAATAATATTTGCATAAATTAAAGAATTTCTAATAGAATACAGCTCTGCTTATTATTAAGCACTATTGAATTAACATCTAGGAAACATCAATACAATTACTAATATATATATATATATATATATATATATATATATATATATATATATAGAGAGAGAGAGAGAGAGAGAGAGAGATAGATAGATAGATAGATAGATAGATAGATAGATAGATAGATAGATAGATAGATAGATAGATAGATAGATAGATTGGATCCTAATCCCCTTCAAAGACGGCCCCTTGTGCTTGCACACACTTAACCCACCGATCCATCCACTTTCGGAAACACCTCTGGAACTCATGTTTTAGAATGATGTTCATCTCCGCCCTCGCATTCCGCATTATCTCTTTTCTCTAGTCTCAAAACTGGAACCTTTCAACCTTGCAAGGAGCCATGTCTGTAGAGTAGGGAGGTTGGCGAACGACTGGAATTCCATGTTTGTCCAAGAAATGTTTGATCAATTGGGATGAATGTGCGGGGCGTTGTCGTGATGCAGTTGCCAGGTGTTAGTCGTCCACATGTCTGGTATTTTGCGACGAATATCTTGAACATCTTGATAGCACTCCTTTGTCATTGTCTGTCCTTCCGGTGCATATTCGTGATGCACAATTCCACGGATATCAAAGAAGACAGTCAGCTTCACCTTGATTTTGTTTCGCACCTGTCGCGCTTTTTTTGGCCTTGGAGATGTAATAGTCTTGAAAGTAGAGCACTGTGAAATTAAGAAAGATTGTTGTCATTTGCGACAAAGTTCCGCACGAGCGTTGAACACTGTGTACAAAAATAACGCTTCCCCCTGCCTCCCTAAGTAAGTGTATCTTAGTTTCAATTACTATCTGTGCTGATTGTCGGTAGCGTTTGTCTCGTAATTCTAGCCTGAATCTACGATCTGTATTCGATCCTATACGACTGCTGGCAACAACCACTCCTGCACTGATGAGGGCAACTGCCCGAAACGATATCGTCTATAGGTAAAAACATTTTAATATTTAATAATAATAATATATATATATATATATATATATATATATATATATATATATATATATATATATATATATATATATGTGTGTGTGTGGGGGGGTGCGTGTGTGTGTGTGTGGAGCGCTTTGACATTGAGAACAAGTTTGTTGCCATTTGCGAGAAAGCGACTTCCGCACGAGCGTTAAACACTCTGCACAACAATAATTCTTCCTCTACCTCCTTGGGTAAGTGTATCTTAATTTCAATTACTGTCTGTGCGGATTGCCGGTAGCCGTTGGCCCCGAGCGTTTGTTTCGTAATTCTAGCCTGAATCTACGATCTGCGTTCGATCTCATGCGACTGGCAACCACCACTCCTGCACTGATGAGGGAAAAAGCCCGAAACGATATCGTCTATAGGTAAAAAACTTTAATATTTAATAATAATAATAATAATATATATATATATATATATATATATATATATATATATATAGTAAACCAGGAAAAACTTTCTGCCTGATGAGACCTCAGCTCTCGATAGCTGTAGATCGATAACATCGACATGCCAGTGTAGCAGACCGTGTACATGTTCGAATAAAAGCATTCACTATATATATATATATATATATACATATATATATATATATATATATATATGGTGCTTATAAGATCGATGGAATAACTGCGGGATTATGTTCTATATGTTTAAATAGTAATTAAAGTTCTCATAAACATAGATCTGGAAATGTTTGGTTTCCGAGTTCTAGGTCAGTTAAACAAATACTGATCAACATTCTTCATTGTAAACACATAACAGGTCCAATGTTTTTTCTTAATATTAAATATATAAAAAAAATGTCCCTTTGACAGAATAACAAGTAAATTAAGCCTGGGCCTGGCATTACCACACACACAAAAATACATTAATAAATAACACCAAACAAATATAAAGGTCGTAGGGCTCAAAAGAACGATCTGAGCGTTATGATCAATAGAACTCCTTTGATAGCCTACATGGGGTACCCGGTCGGCTTCCTGCGAATGTTAGCTCTTCTTATTTCAGATAACGTAATACAACAGACCAAATACAGGTAAATAAATATGATCAGCACAAACCAAAGACAATACAATTACCGAGATATGGAGGGGAAGGCAAACTAAGAAATATCTGTATGATTTACGTGTTCGTGACGGAATGAATATATCGTATACCAAAAACAACGTAAATTAATCAAGTAGTTTTATTTTATAAAAGAAAATCAAATTTTATCGATAAACGGGTAATGTTGATATATCGGCGGCATTATTGGTCATATTCAAGGGAGCTAAGGGAGATAACACCCAAAATTCTAAACTTTATTTCTCTTGTTTGCAAAAGTTTAGATTATCTCCCTTGAATATGAGCAATATGGCGCGGATATTTCAATCTTATTCGTTTATCGATGAAATTTGATTTTCTTTGATAAAATAAAACTACTTGATTTATATACGTGGTATTTGGTATACGATATATTCATTCCGTCACGGGTACGTAAATTATACAGATACTTTTCAGTTTGTTCCCCCCCCCCTCCATGTCTCGGTAATTCTGGATAAGCACCGAAAGGTCAAAATGGACCACAAACGGCATTAGACAAGTAATGGGGTTCTATTACAGAAAAAAACAACCCTTACACTAAAAGGCTTCTTTATACATATAGATTATAATCTCGAAGTTATGCCATCAAACACTTCATATATATATATATATATATATATATATATATATATATATATATATATATATATATATATATATATATATATATATATATCAGTTTTAATCAGCATACCAATCACCTCCATAAGTATTCAGTATACCTTAGTTAATAATGTTAAATCCCGAATACAAATCATTCAAAAACCCTGAAGAGTTACTGCTCTTAGACCGCCCGGATGATATCTTTATTGAAATTCCTTTGGGGTTAATGTAAAGTCCTTTAATCTAGGATTTAAACACGAATTTAATTAATGTTCTTTTTTTAACCTCTTTAATCCATAAACCCATTTTCTCTCCATAATTCCTAATGTGTATATATATATATATATATATATATATAATATAAAATGTTATGTATATAAAAGTAATCCATCGACATGTGTTTCTGGCTATCAGCCGTCATCAGCATAACTAACTTGGACAAGGATCGAGCCGCGATATTATTGTCTGTAGTCTGACGTTTTACTATCAGACGATAACACTTTTCTGAAATATATACGATTTTTCATCGTCATAATGTTAAGTTACGCAGTTTTTTTATTGTTTCTCACTGGTGATATAAGCAGCACTGTTTTTTGTATTTTTCCACTTCTTAAGCGGTAAAGAATATTGGCACGTCCTATTAAAGGCGACCTAATGTAATATTCTGTTTTCTTTGTCTCATTCAGGAACCGGGCGTACCTCACATTAAAACCGACCTTGTTTCTAATTATGCCCTCATGGGGAAAGAGACAAATAAATAGATACACACATGTCCTACACAAATGCATCGTTGTGTTGAATTCGTGGATTCGGTTCCTGTCACATTTTGATGAATACCCCCTATGTTTTATGTAAATATTGACATACAACCGTATGCAATGTCAAGGATTGAGATTCGAGATTTACACTAAAGGTCAAAGAAGACACAGAAAATCAAGACCCACCCCTAACGTTCACCAAATAAAAGACCAAACTTGACCTTTAACATATTCGAGATTAAGCTCCTAAGGTAAACAGCGATATATTCGACGATGTATTAATAGCATATACAAATATGGTAAGACCTCGACCACCAGCATGAAAATTCGAATTCTGATACGACCTTTACTCATGGATTTCTTTCAAATGCATTACGGAGAACATGATGCACTCTCTCAACCAGGCAAATGGTGACTTTATAGGTCTTTTTTTTTTTTACTATTGGGTCATCTGTTACCAAGGTCAAGGGTCACTCGAAAATAAAGGTTAATGAGACGGAATGATTGTCAGTCGAAATGTGAGGAACAGTGAGAGTAAGAGCATTGTTTAGTAGAAGCTATTTATCTTCCTCCCATAGCGGTAAGATGTGACACAAGGTCGGAAAAGTGGGATTTTAAAAGCCAGCGCCATCGAGAAGGGAGAGCACTCTGGCCTACAAACAATGCCTAAGCTACCCCGTCGGCATTCTTCGGTAGGGGCGCCTCAGGCGATTAGCAACAAGCCAACCCCCTCTCAAAGAGTGAGAACGCAAAGTCTGGGAGGGTGGACCTCCTAAAACATTGTTTAGTAGAATGACATGCGTTTGATTACTTATGGGGCGGGTTTGGACAGTAATTTGTTGACATTGGGTTTAAAGACGTTTAAGTTGTAATCAGCAGAGAAGCAGTTCCGTAGTATGTGTTCCATAGACGTGTATCCCTTGCAAAGAATTTATATTCATGGAATATTAGACTACTAGCTGGAGAACTTAAAACAGAACGGGTTCACAATACGAAAACCGTTTTTGACCCTTTAATAAGTTCAATAATTAAAAATCAATAAAAAAAAACTACTAATATGGTGAAAACTGTGTAAAAATAAAGCTGATAAAGTTGATTATACGTGCTTAAAACATGTTTTACTTTGAAGAATTAGCCCCCTTCTCCAAGAGGGTCCTAAATAATCGAAATATGCTCGAATTTTTTAAATCAGTAAAAACTTGTGTCATTTACCTGCGATTTAAACTTCATTAAATATAGAAATTAAGCAAATACATAAATATATACTAGAAAAAAATGTGACCCATTTGGTCACCCACTCAATTTAACTAATGAGTCAGCACTTATCGAGGCCAAAGGCCAATCGAGGATAAAGGATTTTGTGAATCAGAAAAAAGTGAGTTTACAAAGCCAGTTAAATATTTTTTTTAAATTACAGAATTCCAAACAAGTCGATTTCTTCTCACTATATTCCCCTCTCCCCCCCCCCCTGTCTCTCTCTCTTTCTCTCTTTCTCTCTTTCTATCTTTCTCTCTCTTTCTCTCTCTCTTTCTCTCTTTCTCTCTCTCTTTCTCTCTTTCTCTCTCTCTCTCTTTCTCTCTCTCTCTTTCTCTTTCTTTCTCTCTCTCTCTCTCTCTCTCTCTCTCTCGAAGAAGAAGAAGAAGAAGAAGAAGAAAAAGAAGAAGAATCGAAAGTGCTAGTAATACTCATTCTTTATTAGAATATTTGTAGAAAATAAAAAAAGGTTATAATCAAGATGAAGAATTCAGTTATCTTTTGCCATCTTTGCTGTTTACGTTAAGACACATTCACACGAGTATTAGCAAACATGTATTAATATTATATAGACACATGGATAGAATATATTCGCTCACACATGCAACCTGATCAGACACAAAAAAATATAGACGCACATACTCACACAGATGCGAAAATACACACACAAATGCAACCTCACGAAAGTGTGTATAAATATCATACGCACACGTAGACCTACATACACAACCCAATTCAACACGATCCATATGCACACAGAAGCGTATAGAAGCACACACACACACACACACACACAAAGAAAGAAAACATCGAATCTATTTACTTACCGCGTCGCGTCCATCAGCTTAGGTCCCTACACGTTTTTCGTGTTTTTCAGGAACAAACAATCTTCTATTTGTTGAAAAAGAAGAAAAAACGAAAGCAAAGAAAAGATCAAGGTGATAAAGAATATGAGGGTTTATCTTGTCTTTTTTCCCCCCAAAACCGGAAAGCCTCTCGATCCGGTCCGGTTTGAACACGTCTAGACATTCATTTCTTTTTAATCTCACATTATAATCCATTTTACACCGATTTTCTTTTGTCTAAAATACTTTCCCGGGACTTAGACAAAAAAGATGCCTGTTATTTGGCCAAATTCATAGTTTGTATATCTGACAATTAACATTTTTTGCACCGAATATTGCAAAGGATAAGAATTTTAAATACTTAACTTGGAATTATTTATTCTAAATCGCTATTTTTATGGTAGATGCTCGACTGAGTTTCAATCTCTGGTTCATCTCACTAGGGGTTCTCATCCGAGTCATTTCCACACATCCTTCACTGGCAACAACAGGTGTCATTCGCTGGGGACTAAGTGACAGCAAGTCTCACACGATTCTCAATATTCTCCGCTTCTTCGATAAACGTTGCAAGTCACTTGGCGTTATTACAACAGCCATTTACCATTGATTTATCGTTCATAACAGTTGTTGGTTTCTCTGAAATTTGAGTGGCAATAAGCCTCTTCAGGATTACAGTACTATTCGTACCATTTCAGTGGAGGTCTGGATGGTGCTATTTTCTTCTCCTCCGTCTTTCGATCTTTCTTGTCCTTTCATGACTTTTTTGTTGTTATTGTTATTATTATTGTTATTATTATTGTTATTATTATTATTATTATTATTATTATTATTATTATTATTATTATTATTATTATTATTATTATTGAACATTAGTTTTTTATATTTACAAATCGATCAAACGTGAGTAAATTACGGGGCACTCTTTCCTGCCTTAACAGAATACAAAACCAACTACGAAATCTAGTGGGCGATGATCCCTTCTCCTCTCTACGGCCCCTTTCTCACAGAAGAGGCATTGCTACTTTATCGTTATTTCCATGGAAGGTGTTCGACTGAGCTCCAATCGTTTTTTCCTCCTGGTAAGACATTCACAGTAAGAACTGGTATTGCGTTAAAAGTCTTATTTGCATGGGCTTCCCGTCTATTGAACACATTGCTGCGAGACTGCTTCCCTGTTGATTACAACTTAGTCGTCTTCGAATCCAATGTCAACAAATTCTTGCAATAAACTGACCCATGAGTAATCAAACGCAGTTTATACCTTTGATCAATGTTAGTACTCCCATAGTGTTCTTTATCTCTCAGTTGACAACCATTCCGTTTCATTAACCCTTATCCTTGAGTTTCTCTTCGCCTTGATAAATGATGATCCAATAGTAAAAACTAAAATCAATTATTTGCAGGGTTATTCTGGTCCAAATTCTGGTAACACAAAAAATATTATGATTTTGTATTTTTAATATGATAACTACTTTTTTTATATCCGTCTCTCTTCCCTCCCCCCCTCTCTCTCTCTCCCTCTCTCTCTCTTTCTCATTTCACTCTCCATATACAGATTAAATAGAATTACTACCCGCAGTGAAATTCCCTTTTTGCTTATAATAGACTATTCCAATCGTCTTATTCTATCCTTTCTTGTATTACCTTCGGCACTCAATAAACAGAGATAGAGACAGACAGACAGAGAGAGAGTGACGGAAGCTAGAGTGATATATAATGTATAAAATAAGAGCTTGGAACGAGTCACACAACATACAGTGAAAGAGGATAAAAGTGATAGATAGTTGTTAATGTTGAGAGAGGCCTAGCGGATTAGGTATGGTATTACATTTCGCCACAACTCTCAAAGCGGCGCTAACCCTAATCCTAACCCTAACCCAACAACTCTCAGGGTGGCACAAACCCTAACCCTAACCCTAACCCTAACCCTAACCCCACAACTCTCAAGGCGGCACAAATCTTTTAAAACGAAAATGTCTTTACTGTCTATCTGTTCTTTGACAAATGCACGAGAAAATCCCTTTAAATGCGTACGTGTTGATTCTTCGCTTAAGTTTATTTCTTTTTTAGTGTCGGTATTAGTATTATGATACAAACCTATTCCTTTGATTTCGCTCTCTTTAAAAGGCCATCCGTGCATCAGACAGGGATATAGCATCGCCGCGACTTTGTGCAGTTAATAACAGCTTATTTATGCATATTGACACGAACATTCTCAGGATGCGTGCAGCAGCAAATGCGATTTTATGTACTTCGGATACGTTGACATTTCCATGTATAGCAGTATTATTAAAGTACTAGTTGAACTATTGCACCAAGTGCAGGAGAGAAACCAGAAACAGTGGATTAATTTAAATACCTGGGATCTATAATCTCTGAGCAAGAATCAAAGCCGGAAATACTAGCCAGAATAGTACAGTCAAATTACATTAAATGTATTGGCAGAAATAGCTAAGTGCAACAAGCCATGTACAAGTACAGTTAGAAGATGTGTACGTCTATATACCGTCTGAATGTTTGTCCTAGGCGTCTTTAAACCTGTATAAAATAGATATTGTCACTAACTCTAGTAATATTTTTCACCAAGCAGAAACACGGACTTTTTTCTACAACCTAACGCAGGGGGGGGGGGGGGGGTAAAAACTCATTGAAAGGTATATTTAAATTGTGGTTGATAATCTTTTACGCCAGAATCGCGTCCATACGCATCCTTAGCTGCTCAAGTGAGTGGTAAGTATCCAAAGATCTAGAGAAGAGAATTCAGGCATCGGAGATGAGATGCTACCGTAAAAAGCATGAATATCAGTCGCAAGAACCATGTGACGTTATACTTTTTTCTGCTCTTATCTTGAAAGCTCTTCTTAATATTTATTATTACTCACTTGTAGTTTTCACACGAGTCGTTTCCAGTGACCCTGGCGTCTGAGGGACACCAAGTCTCCTCAGATGTCCTAGTATTCCCCGTTCCATTTCGGTATGATAGCGGTGCGATTAGGTCGAATGTTACAACTATTATTGGCATTGTCTTTGGTTTAAACTGACACATCCTGCAAACCACTACGTCCAATTTCTTAAATTATGGACCAGAAAAAATAGAAAACTTAATTTTGATATAACGATGGGCTCCCCAAATTCTGCACAAGTTACTTACGATCAGCCAGAGAAAACACATCAATGAGAAGACGCGTTTCTATCTCAGATCTTTTTGAAAGATAAGACCTTCGTTTTTAGTAGCAGCGGCAGTACTCGCCCCAATTGCCTAAGTGGCAGCCCAAAACGAAAATAATGTTGTCGAATACACACGCGAGCGACGTTAATTGCGTTGCATCCAAAAAGATCCCTTCCTCGAGAAAAAATGGCACTCCTTTTATTCAGCTCTTTTGGACTGCCAAAAACATTTATTTAAGCATAATCACGATACCAGGTTCACTCCCGCGTGCAGCCACTGTTTCCTTGCAGCGGGCGCATGCTAGTCGTAGTCGCTTATTTCTTAGTCTCTTCGCACCGTCACTATACTTTTATTAGTATCACTGGTCTTTTGTCACTGTTTTTCTATTAGGTAATCCCAGAGAGTTATAGTTTATTTGTCTCTGTAACTGCTTCCTGTTCATAACATTTGCTTGCATGATTAGCTTTCGATACACAGTAGTTACAAGTAACAATATGACCAATTGTTTCTATTTTCCTTGACACAATCTGCATTTAATTATATTAGTCCGATAGTTTTCGGTTGAATTATGCTGGTCTTGAGCAGACAACATGAAACTGTTTGTTTTCTACTTTTAACATGACGCTTCGTAACCATTGATGAGTTTTATTTTGGTCTACGGGTGTTACATTACAATGTGTACATAAAAGCCTTTACGCACGCGAGTTGATCTTCTCGTCACCGTCGACGTCGTCGTCGTTGTGATCCCAGGTTGCTTTTTCGTCAGTTGCTAAACTCATGCCTACACTAGTTGTTTAGTTAATAAAAAGGTTTATTTAAAACAGAAGGACAGAACAGGAAACATGTTGTCTTCGTATGCGTGAGAGAGAGGGAAATATATAAATGCATAAGCAGTAGCCCAACGTGTGTTGTCCCCATTTCATGGGAAGCACGTAAGCACGCTTTTTCTCTTTGAAATCTCGCCAACAAAGAGAATGAGAGAGGTCTCACTGGAAATCACGTTACCCTTTAACTTCCGCCGGGGGTTACCTCCGACCTTTAACACCCTTCCACTGAAAAGATGGCCCCCATTATCTAACGCGTGTTGTTCTTCTTTTTCTTCTTTTTCTTCTTCTTCTTCTTCTTCTTCTTCTTTTTCTTCTTCTTTTTTTTTTCTTCTTCTTCTACTTCTTCTTCTTTGCTTGTCTTTGAAGCATGTGGTCATACGACACTTTTCAACTCTTTTACGCAGTCCTTTTCATTATCATTGAACCCTGAGAAATCTTATAAATTGCGTAGTAGACATGCAGTGTTGCATCCTATGGCCCTCCTCTCCACATTCGCAAACTGTTGGGTCGGTTTTGTAGCCCCCATCTGGCCATATCAGCTTTTGATCGCCCCATTCACGTTCTCGGGTGATTGAGTGTCCTCCACTAGACTCAGGTGGCTTCTGAGCTAGGAGGTAGGACTTCAGATGGAGAATTCCCATATTAATAAGATGGGTCATTCTCTATCTCTTTGGTCGACAGCTGCAGTCCTAAGATGTTGTAAGGGACTGCATATGGCTGAGGAAGCTTCTCCTTGACTTCAGTCGTTGGGCCGTTTGTTCACATCTACGAATGAGATGGCGTTAATCACTGGTAGCCTTTGTGATCTCTACTCGACTGGAATCTTCCCGTCTACGTGAGCTGTTCGGAAACATTCAATTTGCTTCTGCTCAAGCAGCGCTTCCATAGCTTCTTCTTTGACTTCATTTGTTTATCTTCTTTGACTGCTTTAGTTGGTAACAAGTAAGTAAATTCATATGAATCAAAACGGTACAACTTTGCTTGACCTGCTTCATTCTGCTGTTGGCATTTGTGCAGGAGGGACCACATAATCGTTGCCAACATCCGTAAGTGAAAGTGATTCTATGGAACCGACTGGATTCGAACTTGGCACGCCCAGGTCGTCAGTCCCCGTCGTTATCCACTTAATCACCGTAACCTACTAGTTGGTGATTCGGCTTCAATATCGAGTTCATCTGAAAACCTTAAATCTCTTATTCAGTTTCCCTTCCTTTCATGTTTATTCACCAGTTGTTTCATCTAATTACTTAATATAGGTCCGGAGGTTTATAGTCGTTGTTTTATAGGATGTTGTTTTATAGTCGTTGTTTTATAGGATGTTGTTTTATAGTCGTTGTTTTATAGGATGTTGTTTTATAGTCGTTGTTTTATAGGATGTTGTTTTATAGTCGTTGTTTTATAGGATGTTGTTTTATAGTCGTTGTTTTATAGGATGTTGTTTTATAGTCGTTGTTTTATAGGATGTTGTTTTATAGTCGTTGTTTTATAGGATGTGTATAACTGTATGAAGCCTTTTCCTCTATTTCTTCGTGATAGATATATAGTCTTTTTTATATTAACCTTTTACTTACTGTATCAGCATTCCTGGTTTCGGCATAACATCTCAGCCAAGTTTCAGTTGATTTTATTATATCTATATTGAAGTATTTATAGCGCAAGAGAGTTCTCACACGAGTCATTAACAGTGATCGCTATTTGGTAAAAACAGATGATGATGATCCCTGAAGTCCGAGTGACAGCAAGTCTCCCCAGATTGCGAGCGCTCTCCGCTTTTTTGATCACCATTGCAACTCATGTTGTGTTCTCGCAACAGCCGTTTACCATTGAGTTCACTCTGATAACAACCGATGGCTTTTTCTGAAATTTGAGTAACAATAAGCCTTCTCGGTATTCCAGTACTCTTCGTGCGCTTCTCTTGGAGGTCTGGGTGAGGATATCCCTCTGTCTTTCCATTCTCTCAGATGATGAACGGCTATTTTCTGTGGTACAATCTAATGTTGATGCGATTGATTTTTGGAGGCGGGTGTTATATTATGTTTCTTATATATATATATATATATATATATATATATATATATATATATATATATATAGTAAGTAAATACTGAAACTTTTATATGTGATGTTATTAGGGGCGCTGATGAAGAAAACTTTTGGGGTCATCTAAAGCATAATACGAAATAAAATATTCTAAATCGTTAAAGAATTATTTGTTGTGTTTGAATTCTTGGAACTGATATAAATACTGCACTAATTTTATTTGCCTCAACTTATATAAATATATATATATATATATATATATATATATATATATGAATATAAATATATATATATCAATATAAATATATATATATATATATATATATATATATATATATATATATATATACATATATATAATATATAAATAAATATAAAATTATTCATACCTTATATATGTATATATATATATATGTATATATACATATATTATATTTATAAATAAATATTAAATTATTCATATCTTATATATGTATATATATGTATATATACATATATTATATTTATAAATAAATATTAAATTATTCATACCTTATATATATATACTAGTTCAGCATACATACATAAAAAATTATATTTCCTTATAAAATTGTATGTGGATACATGAAATACTAATATATATATATATATATATATATATATATATATATATATATATATACCCAGGCAATCTCAATTTCTCTAGGTTCGTTTTAGTATACCTCTAGTTGTATTTTTTATACTAATGAGTCAATACTGACTAAGGCCTAATAGCCACTCGAGAATAAGGGTTAATGAGATTGTCAATTGGATTGATGAACAATACAATAAGAGGATTGGAAACAATTAGTGGAATGGACATGGTGTGATTACTTAAGAGTACGGCTAAACAAGTATTTGTTAACATATGACTTGAAGACGACCAGTTTGTAATCCGCAGAAAAGTAGTCCTGTGGTATTGTGTTCCAAAGATGGGAAGTTTTTACAAAGAAACTCTGTTCATGGAAATTCCGTTTGGTTTTAGGTACGAAGAGGAAGTTTTATTTTATGACAACTTACCTGTGGTTAGCCAATGTCACCTGGCTATGTGAATTGGTTTATTATTGACTAGGAGTTCTTATTATTGACTAGGAGTTCTTATTATTGACTAGGAGTTCTTACTGGTAAAACCGATGTTCCCTGGAATCTGAATAACAACACGTCTTCTCAGATCTCAAAAACTCTCCCCTTGTTCCGATATCCGTTGCAAATTACTTTGTGTTATCGCAACAACGGTTTCGATGAGTTTTATAATAAAACGTATCCTGAGATTCACATACTCCTCACTCTTTTCCAGTGGAGGTATAGGTGGTGCTTTCCCATTCGTTATTGTCATCCTCCTTTGCACGTAACGACGCTTTTTGTAGTACCAACTGAGGTTGGTGCTACCATTTCTTTTTATCTGGGGTGGGGGGATTGGATTATTATTGTTATTATTATTATTATTATTATTATTATTATTATTATTATTATTATTATTGTGGAGTTGTTATACGAATTATGATCAATGATGGTTCACTAGTAACAATGGTGAGTATATACCCTGGAGTCTG
>OY744533.1:72673689-72706189 GCA_963556195.1 Sepiola atlantica | reverse complement strand
GATAATAATGATGATAAAAATAATAATAGTAATAATAATAATAATAATAGTAATAATAATAATAATAATAATAATAATGATAATAATAATAATAATAATAATTATTATTATTATCATTATTATTATAATAATAATAATAATAATAATAAGTATAATAATGATGATAAAAATAATAATAATAATAATAATAATAATAATAATAATTATAATAATAATAATGATAATAATGATCATAAAAATAATAATAATAATAATAATAATAATAATAATAATAATAATTATTATTATTATTATAATAATAATAATAATAATAATAATAATAATAAGTATAATAATGATGATAAAAATAATAATAATAATAATAATAATAATAATAATAATAATAATAATAATTATAATAATAATAATAATAATGATAATAATGATGATAAAAATAATAATAATAATAATAATAATAATAATAATAATAATAATAATAATAATAATAATAATAATAATAATAATAATAATAATAATAATAATAATAATAATAATAATAATAATAATAATAATAATAATAATAATAATAATATAGCATATAGTAATCAAACCATTTAAATATAGATTAAATAAAGTAGAATAAAAAATAAAATTAACAGAAAATTAAAGAATAAAGAATGATAACAATTACAAATAAAATAAAGTACAGGTTAGAATAAGGAAATATAGAAATAATTTAAAGATAACGAAAATCAATAATAGTAAACATATTATAAAGGATTATTGTATCATAACAAATTGAGTTTAGTAATAAAGTAAGAATAGCAGTAATAATCTATGACCAACATAATAAACAGGATAATGATAATTTTAAGATTTAATATGATAATATTAATTATTAATTGTAATTAGGACAATAATATAATAAAACAAAAAGAGACATTCATAAAAAAATTGATTATTATAAAAAATTAACATAATACTATAAGCATAGAATTAGAAAAATAATATATAGAAAAAAATTACAATAAAAATAAATAGAATATACACATATTAAGAAATTTAAATTATATAAAAAATATCAAGATTTAATATAAAATGTAAAAATTAAAATTTAAAGATTAATAATTAAAGACTAAAAGTTGAAATTAAAAACTAAATATTAGTATATGTTATCTTAATAAAACTTAAAAATTGAATTTAAAATTTTTAATTTTCAATAAATTAAATAAAGTATAATATAATTATATGAATATATATCAAAATTATAGGGGAAAAATACAAGAAGAATAGAAAAATAGAAAAATAATTTTCAAATAAATAGCTGAAAAGTTATATAACGATATTAATAAAAAACGAGCTGAAAATCACCTTTAAAAATAATTACATAGAAACCATTATTTGGGTGATAAAAATCGTACATATTTCTACACAAAGCGTCTTGGTCCAGTGGTAGAACGCTGGACTATAGACATCGACATCGAGGGTTCGATGTCTGTGTAAGTTAGCCAGAAAAACGTGTCCATATATATATATATCAATAAACACAGACATATAGATAAAAACAAATCAAAAGAACTTTGATATCAAAACAAAAATTTCACAGCACATCAAAGAAAAGATAGTAAGTAATAAATAAATATATAAGAAGGAATACAAGAATGAAACTTAGAAACCACTTTTTCTTATATTAAAATTATGTAAAATTGTTCACATCAAATATCCAGTCAGTACAGGAGGAAAGGAATGAAAAATGTAGGTTTAAACTTCATTAAAAGAGATGGGGATTAAGGGAAAACAATTTCAAGCAAAAGTTAATATTTTCATATGAAAGTTAATAGTTCAACACACACACACACACACACATATATATATATATATATATATATATATATATATATATATATATATATATATATATAAAAATGAATAAACGCGAAATAATAACAAGTCAGGTTCATACTATATTCCAATAACCATGTTTTTATTTTATTGTTTTTATTTTTATTTTTATTTTTTCACATTTCCAAAAAACATAACATTTCTGTGAGATATATTTTTTACGGTCCGTTTCATTTGTCTTGTGCCAAACAACATTTTAATGTTAATATCATGGTTATTGGAATATAATATGAACCTGACTTATATTTGCTCTGTTGTCACTAATTGATAATCATCGAGCTAAATCTTTTAAGGAGACTGCAAAGTAAAAGGGCACTGATAGTATATGCTAATACATATATTGCCATTAATAATTGCTAAAAACAAATACCACACTTTGATCTTAGCCAAGAAACCAAGGAATCATAAGAAAATATTTTTATGGCTAGGCATTTTTTGAATGTATGAAAAAAATGATTTAATCTATTATTGTATTACCTTTTAATGGGGGTTAGGGTTAGGGATAGGGTTACGGTTATTGTATTATCTTTTAATGGGGGTGTAGTGTAGTATCTGTTCTGTTGTTATAACATCCTCCGCCCAGGAATTACCTCCTCCTTTTTAAGGAGGTGAGTGTAATCCTCCTTTGAGGGAGAGGATAATGTAATATCTTTTATGTTGTCATGGGACCATTTCCCAAGGGACTGCAGTCTCCTTTTTTGGGGTGGGAGTGGGGGTAGTGAAGTATCTATTCTGTTGCCACGATAGCATACTCGCAGGAATTACCTTCTCCTTTTATGGAACGATCCTCCCACGTATCGCCTGCTTCCATTATTATCTTCTCCGTTTGGGAGGGGGTAGTTTACTATCTGTTCTGTTGTCATTATATTATCCTCCTATGCATTAACTCCTCCTTTTTTAGGGAAGGGGGCGTTCGTTATGATACCAACCTCTCAGTCATTATCTCATTTTTGGGGGGTCAGTGTAGTATATGTTCTTTCACCATGATATCCTCCAAGGCTTGCAAAAAGTATGCAACCGATAAAGGCAAATATTTGCTGGTATATATATATATATATATATATATATATATATATATATATATATATATATATATATATATATATATATAGGGAAGCCCAACGATTGGCTGAGGGAACAACAAAGAATCTGATTGGTTAACTAGCAAGCCATCTATATAAAAACACCTGACAAAAATAACTCCATGCATTTAGCCTGACGATTCCCCCCCGGGATGAAACACGGAGGCCTCTGTGTAGCTTGATTGCCATATATATTTTCATTGCTTACTACCTAGCTCTACTTACGTATCGAGCACTGTTGAAGTAAATACTGAAAACTGACACATAAAAAATTATATCTCCTTATAATATTTTATGTGAATACAAGTACTAATATATATATATATATATATATATATATATATATATATATATATACTATACTTTTCGTCTACAGTGTTCAACGCTCGAACCCAACTAGGGGATATATATATATATATATATATATATATATATATATATATATATATATATATATATATATATATATATATATATATATATATATATATTGGATTTTACATGACGATTAGGGGTTAAAGTTTTGAAATAGGCTCGGCTCCTCTAAATTGTATACTGTCTATGGAACCAGGGATATGATGGTTCAATCACTCAAAATTGTATAATTTTCAAATAAAACATGCTCGATATCGGTAATAGAGTAATGAAAATCCCGCTTTAAAGAGCGAGAAACTCTCACCATGTTTTCGTGGATTCTATGACTAATCTCATCAGACGTATGTCTATCTATCTTGATAACAACAGCGAACTAGATAGGGTGTCAGCTGTTCGATTTCAAGTAAGCCCTCAAGAAAGTTGTGAACATGTAAAACGAATGTTAAAACAATGATGATGATGATGATGATGATGATGATGATGATGATGATGATGATGATGATGATGATGATGATTACGACGACGACGACGACGACGATGAATGGTTATCGAAAGTGATGAAGAGTGCTAGAAATCTGGAGAGACTTGTTGTCACTCAGACCCCAGAAAACACCATCGGTTATTATCATTGAGCAATCACTGATGATAATCTGTGTGAGAACTCCTAGTGAGTACATGATGATGATGATGATGATGATGATGATGATGATGATGATGATGATGATGATGATGATGATGATGATGATGATGATGCGACGACGACGACGATGACGACGATGATTGCAAATGCTTAATTCATTTAAATTTGTGACATTTATATGAAACGATTTTCGTCTAAAACGCTTTGTTTATTCAGATATTACAAAAATAAATTGGGTAAATTTGCTTGTTTTTAAATACAAAATATATTAACTGCTAAATTTTCTGATCTCATCATCATAATCGGTTGAAATTATTTCGTACGCTGACATGTGTTGGACAGCTTTCAAATGAAAATGCAATAAAAGGACAAAGACATAGGAGAGTAGAAAGTGGACTTTGGGTCTAATTTCGGCAGCCTCGTAACTCTCGCTTCCCTTATTTTGTCCTTTAGTCCTCACATTCCACGAGCGATGTTTCTGACAAAGGGGGAAGTATTGCTGTTTTCTGGGTCGGAATCTATCCATCTAAACCTTATCTTTTTTGACCGTGAAGTAGTATTCCTTTTTTTTTTGCCCTTTACATCAAGTGGCTTCATACCTAGTCTGGAGCGATTTCCATTAAAAAAAACTATTTTAGTAATAATAATAAATAAGGACAATAATAAGCAGCGCATGAAATCGAAACAACAAAGAGATTCTATAAATATCTAACCCAGCGTAGTAGCTTACTTCATCTACTCTATATATCTTTGAAGGAATTGAAGGGATGTTATTCATCCGTTATGAAAACTAAATAATAACATTGTACTTATGGGTGGACCTCCTTTTTCTCCAAGATTTTTAGACCCAGCTCGACATTGTCTACACCCCTTCGCATTTGTAAATAAATATGTATGTGAGTCAATGAAAGATGTCCGAAATAAGACTACCTACTGACGACCATCTCCTCCCCAACAAACATTGTTTTGTTATAGTCAAAGCGGGTCGAGCGAAAGGTGGTCATTTACACCCTACAATTTCCAGCCTACTCCCACCATTAAAAAAAATGTTTTGCAGTAAGGGCTTAATAAAAAAAAAAGTCAAATGCTGTCAGAGTGGTTGTGAACATTTTTTTTCTATTTCCTTTTAGAAGGGGATTTGTTATCCCAGCTGTGGGAGGAGGTTGTAAACTTGATTATAGGCCCGATGAACTATGCGCCTACGCTGGGAAAGATATTTATAGATTACAACAAAATTGGGGCCTACGCCGTTTATGATAGGTATAGACTATATAAAGTACGCGGTTACGCTGTATAAGATATTTATATACTAGTTGAAGTACGCGCCTATGCTGTGTACAATATATTTAGACTGGGGGAACTGTGCCTATGCTTTGTAACATATTTATAGACCAGATTATGTACGCGTTTACCCTGGGTAAGATATTTATGGAATAGATGAAAGAAACGCCTAAGCTGCGTAAGATATGTATTCTTCTTTCTATCTAATATATAAAATAGAGACGTTTTTCCCCTGTACCTTCTCGGAGTATAGGAAAATAACCACATGCATCACAGGCTACTAAACTCACCACTATACTACACTCATTCACTCGAGCGTGAATTAGTAAATTTGTTATTATTTTTTTTACATAACACTGAATATTACATTTTGCCCACCATCCACGTCTCTCCGAAAAACCAACTCTATATAGGTGGTAGCAAAACTTTTCTCTCTAACAATTCTGTACTGTCACTCTACTCATCGACACCATGAACTAATAAGCACAGTTTACTTTTCACAAAACACCACGTTCTTATTTATTATTTGCCTGGTATTAATTTACTACATAAGATAAAGCAATACGCAAAGACTTAATGACCGCTCCCGTTCACTCCGATGATTTTCCGCGAATATCAGATTACATTATTTAAAATTCTACCTATGACTTCTACATTTATATTCATTCCGGAATTAAGCGAATGAAATTAACGAACACAGTTCCTGCAACATTTATTCATCAAACATGGCGGCTACAATTTCTTGATCGAATCGTTTTCCTATTTAATTCAATAAGCACCAAGATACTGGTAGACCCCGATACATTTACATTTTCAAAATCATACGCCTTTTAACACGCATATTATAAAAAAACTTGCACAAATCCAGTCATTTTCATCATCCACAAATGACCTAAACCGTGTCATCGCTGAATCTTAACATAACACTCATGCCCATAATCAAGCTTAGGTTAATTAACCTATTTTCACTTGTATTTTTAACTCGAAACGGTGGCGCTGTGGTTAGGAAGGCAGATTTCATGATCGCCCTGTTCAGCGTTCGATCCCATTCTACTATACCACTGTTTTCTTTTCTTTTTATAATTTTGCCACTTTCAGCGTTCGATCCCATTCTACTCTACCACTTTCTTCTTCTTTTTTTAATTCATAGCATTCGCCAACACAGTAGAGCGGGGGGAAGAAACAACAATAGACCGTTTCTTTTTTTATTCGACATCATGCAATAGGTAGTACTTTCTCCCGTGCAACGCCGGGCGACGGGTCCCGCTAGTTTAATATAAAGTAGGCGCCTACGCTGACTAACATATTTATAGAGTAGCTGAAGTAAACGCCTACGTTTTGGTAAGATACTTATAGACTAAATGAAGTATACGTCTATGCTGGGTAAGATACGGTTATACTATTCAAGGCACGACCAAGGCACGACCACTAGCGGCGACTGCTGCTTCTCTAGAAATCTAGGAACGTAACAAGTAAATAAACATTTTTTTTTTCAAGCTTAATAGAGAATCGAAATTTTGCCAAAAATAAACTTTCGATTTCATATAATTGTTATGTCTGAAAGTTGTGACGGGCAGAGATTGCCTTGAATATGACGAAAAGGTTGCTCCACTGACGTTCCTAGATTTCTAGATGAAGCAGCAGCAGCCGCTAGTGGTCGTGCCTTGGTCGTGCCTTAATTGGTCGTACGTAAAACCCGGTAAGATATTAATAGATTATATGAAATAAGCGTTTGATAAGATATTGAAAGGCTATATGAAGTAAGTGTATACGCTGAGTAAGATATTTATAGACTAGAAGAGATACAAGCCAACGTTGAGTAAAATATTTACAGAATAGTTGAAGTAAGCGCCTACGCTGTGTAAGATATCAATAGCCCACATTATGTAGGCGCTTACACTGGCTAATATATATATATCGAGTAGACACAGTAAGCACGTAGGCTAGCTAAGATATATTGATAGACTAGTGAACTAAGCGCCTACGCTATGTAAGATATGTATAGAGTAGATGAAATCAACACCTACGCTAGATAAGATATTTATAGAATATGAAGAGTACGTGCCTACGTAACTCTCGTTTCACTTATTTTGTCCTTTAGTCCTCACATTTCATGAGCGATGTTCTGACAAATGGGGGAATAATTGCTGTTTTCTGGATCGGAATCTATCCATCTAACACTTATTGTTGGTTAGTGTTTGACCTTGAAGTAGTATTTTTTAGCTCCTTACATCAAGCGGCTTCATGCCTTGTCTGGAGATGGTTCTATCCAAAGAAGGTAAGAATTAGTGATATTTATGTGTCCTATACGGGAGTTTGGTAATATCACTTGTTCTTTTCCACAGATTTAAAACCATTAACAAATATCAAATAAATGGCAAGAAATTTGGAACCCTTGCATCAAGAATAAATTACATGCAATGTAAGAACAAATAAAAAATGAAAAATGATAATCCTACTAATACCTTATAAATGTAGTATTATTTAGATGCGTGTGTATTAAAATAGTGTTAGAAACGGTATTTTCCACATAATGTTAGAGTAAGCCTATTGTTAGAGTAGTTGAAACTTCCATTTGAAGTGAAACGTATACAGTTAGGGTTATGTGTCAGGATATTGTGTTGTAGACGGGTGATCGCAAGGGACATGTAGCAGATAAGCTGAGAAAATCTTTCTCTTTTTTCAGAACCGCTCGCGAGAGAAAGGGGTGGATGATTGTGCTTCCTGAGAGCTGATCCCATTCGCCTATGTGGCATAGATTGAGGGGGTTATGTATATATACTCTATACTTGAAACTAAAACTAAAACACACGAATGCATTGTTAAACCCCAAATGATTTTGTGCTGTCAGCATGATTTAGAACCGCTGCTATTAATCAACACGCATCACGACAGAACAACAACGAGAAAGGAGGGGATAGCGAACGAATTGCTGCTACATGTCATCTACACAACGATACTCTAGCCGTTTGCATAATTGGCTAGAATTAAAGAAGTAGCCCTCGTAGTGCTACATACTGAACAATCGAGTATGACAGGCTTCGATGATGGGGAAGCGGAAGATTGCAATTTGAGACAGCGAGGATGGCAGTGTTTTTATCAATATATATATATATATATATATATATATATATATATATATATATATATATATATATATATATATACTTAGGCAGCAAGTCATTATCTAAGCAAGCGTTGTTGAACATCACGGAACTTTCACGTTTGTATATCTTCCTCGTGAGATTCTCAAACCGTCGAGCCATCTTTCTGGTTTCAGGTGGCAATCCGTATAGTACTTCTCCGATAGTTCTTAATTCGGCCATTTTCCCGAGCGCTTTCGACTTTCGTAGTCGTCTTCAGGATTAGGGTTTTGTTTGTTGTTTTTTTTAATTTAAATAAGAAGACTGGAGTTAGTGTTTTATAGTTATAGTTACGGGCGAATGAAAGAGAGAAGAGGGTGTGTGGTTGAGTTCATTTTATTCTATCGTTTGTGTGTTTGGTTTTATTAATAAAATTAATAAATAAATTAATTTTATTAATTCTTATTTTTGCTATTATTTATTTATGTATTATTATTTATTCCTATTACTATTATTTATTTAGCAATTTTTTTTTTACTTAATTTCCATTTAATTATGGAATACTTTTAATATGTTAGTACCTGTGTTGAAAGCTATTTTGTTAATATTAGGCTGTTTAGTTTTAATGAATATTGCTTCTAGTATTTTAAGTCTGTTTACGCAGTTATTTTTGTGTATTATTTTGTTGTTAGATGTTAGTATTTTCCGTATATCGGCCGACTGTAGTCTTTGTTATGTGTAGTAATGTGACGTTGGATGGCGCTGGTATCGGATAAATGGTAAGTTAGGCGTCAAGAGAGAGTTGTTGTAGTGTGGCCAATATAGGTGTTATGTATTTGTTCTGTTTGGGTTGTAGGGAGACATTCCTTAAAAGGGCATGAGAACATGTATATAACGTTAGTTTGGCTGAGAGATGTATTGACAGTGTTATTTTTAATTATTAGGTTATTTGTTTTAAATTTTGTATAGTAAATTATTAGTTTGATCTTTTTTTGTTGGTCGTTAGGTTTAGTGTATCGTTTTATTATGTGAAGAATTGCTTTTTCGTCGAGTTTGTAGTTAGGGTGCGTCTGGTTTTTGTAATAAAGGTTGATCGTGTCTTTTTCGTTATGGGTTTTATTTTTGCTTTTGTCATGTATGGAGTTTATATATGATTTTATTCTATTGGGGAAGTTGTTGTTAATTAATGTTTGTTTAATATTGGTTAATTCTTTATAAAATATTTGTTTGGATGAGGATATAGTGCGTGCGCGATGAACGAGATTTTTAATAAGTGCTAATTTATATTTTTGGGGCATTCACTATGATAGTTGAGGAGGCTCGGATTGTTATTTGTGGGGTTTTTATATGTTGATTTCGTGCATTCTGTAGGATTGCTGGAGTCGATTAATACGTCGAGAAAGGGGAGTTTATTGTTGATGTTGAATTCGGTTGTGAATGTAAGTACCGAGTGGGTTTCGAGTGTTTGTTTGAGTTTTTTTAATATTTTGTTGGAATTCTGTGGCGATGAAGATATCATCTACGTAGCGAGTGTATATATTAGGTTTATATATATATATATATATATATATATATATATATATATATATATATATATATATATATATATATATATATATAGCCATCTTCGCTGTCTCAAACCTACCTTCCCTCCAGGGTTTGTATATAGGCACAATTACTTACCCCCTCCTCCTCCGATATTAAAAAATAATGTCCAGCCTCTACGTAAGTACGTTGTTGTTAGGGTGTTCTCTCATAGTTACGAAATAATAATAATAACGTTTAAGTGCTATTTATATATTTAATAATTACAATATACTACAATTATTTCAAAGAGGTGAGAAAAGATAAAAGTAAGGAAAAAAGATACAAAATGGTCATAAACGCGAGTCAGGCCAAACAATAATAAAATAAATAGAGAAATAGAAACGAATTGAAAATGTCAACGAGTAAAAAAACGAAATTTGATACCAAATTTGACCGGGGAATTATAAACACATCTCAACCTAGAAAGTATACTAAAAGAATAAAGATTTGTGATCTCATTTCAATTCCTCGTTTTGGTCTGAAGAGGTTGACTCTTTATGAAGAGTACAACCGAAACATGTATGCACATATGTAACCAACAATGTATGTATAAATAAAATGTATACTATATATATATATATATATATATATATATATATATATATATATATATATATATATATATATATATATATATATATATATATAGTCTAAAGAAGCTTTGCGTTATTTAAAAAAATAAAAAAAATTTAAAAATTAAAAAAAAGGAAAATGCAGTTTAAATTCCCAGAGAAACTAACTAAATCCGAAATATTGCAGACTGAACATTCGTTGGAAAATTCATAAATAAAAAAAATATAATAGTAAGTAAATAAAATAAAAACAGGGGATTAAGTATCTAACAGTGAAACAAAAACAGGAGACCTTGACGTAAGTGTCTAATATTAACACGGGTATCATCATATATCAAATAATACTAAAACAATACACCACGACACCAACATCAAAAGATTAAAGAATATTGAACCCTTTTACATAAAAACTAAACATCACATAATCAATGATGTGAATTACGAAACTATTCACAACATTTTAAGATATCTCACATTGTAACTAACATGACCAAATTCTTAGCCTTTAAGCAATCCTACTTTTGAATTTTGCACGCGCTTAGAACGTAAGAAGAAAGTCTTATCAAGCAAAAAAAAACACTCCGTGTTATTTAATCATGTTTGAAGGAAAATATGCTGCCTAAATACACATAATATATATATATATATATATATATATATATATATATATATATATAAAGCTTTCTTTCTTGGATAGAGTTTATTTGTAAGGATATCGCCAACTGCCACTAGCTTTAAGGCATAGCTCATTGCGTGAAACTAATTCGAGCTCCCGGCACTTGATAATGTTTACATTGAGATATCAGTTACATTTAGCCAGTGTCGTATGATAGCGCAGGGGTAGAGGCGCCGACTGTCAGCTCGACGGTTGCGTTTCAATCCTGGCTTGAGAACTGATAAGCAGCGAAACAGTCTGTATGTGGATGACTATATATATATATATATATGAATAGATGAAATCCGACGGTATGAGATTAATAATGGAAAAAGCGGAAGATATGTGAGCTTTTTAATCTCATATATATATATATATATATATGTGTGTGTGTGTGTGTGTGCGTGTGTGTGTGTGTGTGTGTTACAGAAGATCAAATCAATCGGTTTCAAGCCAGGTGTGGTCTAAAAAAAAACGAAACATGATGCTTAGTTTGATTTGCTTGTAACGTAAACAGACTGGCACCGGCTCTCTTTAGACATGAAAGATTGCGAAGTCACGTGTCAATCTGGGAGAATTGTACACCGTTATTCTTTAAAATTCATTTTTTAATTTATTTTCGTTTTTTTCTCCCCTACCAGCTAATTACATTGGTGGATTTTATTTAGAAAGAGTTAAAAAATAAATAATTAAATAAATAATAATAATAAAATTTATAAACATGGCGGTATGCTATCTGAGGGACGGGGGGGGGGGGGGGAACAGGCTAAAACTGATCAAATGATCTCAAACCCAAATCCTGTTCGCACCTTCGTAGAGATAACCTACTTCATCACAGAAATCGAAGTGTGCGACATTTTTCTTTATCCTTTTTTATACTTTTCGTAGTTCATTAAATTATTAGGTTTTATTTAGAAAGAATAAAATAAAAACGATAATAAAAGTAAAATTTAAAGAATTAATAAATAATAAGTAAATATTAAATATTAAATAAATAGGGATACATTCTTTCGTGGCTGGGCTGTGAAGGTGGTGGGAGAGATGGGTTAAAATCAAAAATTTAAAAAAACGAAACGGACCTCAACTGAAATTCTCATTGTGATTGCAGTTAAAGGGGGCCAATTCAGAATTTCAGTTTTTTCTCTCTCTGTGATTAAAGTATTTTTTCGTTTTAAATTGGATCGTTTAACATAATAAAACCTCAAAAATCCTTTATTTTTAATCGATTGTAAACCTAAAATCTAGCATTAAGAGGTAAATTAAACACTTTTAAATAATTTGACTCTTTGAAAAAACTTCTGTATATCAACAACAACAATGGTATTACAATTTCATAAGCTTCCTAACCTCCGTATTTGAGGCAAAAGTTTTACCTGTGTTCCCCTTATAGAGACGATTAATATATGTGCAGATGCCTTATAAGGCTTTTTCACTTATTTTATGAAGTTTTTTTTTAACTTTCGACTACATTGGCTAGCTCACATAAGTAATAGATTCGCTAAGCAAATCTCTCTGTCTGTACAAAAATTATACTTTACTGCGAATACACGAGTTGTTGTTTTATCAACTGGACCTATCTTGACGTCGATTTGAAAAGATGTTTTTTCACCCACCGTAATAATTTTATTATTTATTTATTTAAATGTAGTTGCCGTTTGCACTACGTTGGGAGTACATCGCAAAGATTAGACATCCGGTCAAACAACACGTGTCCACAAAAATTCGTCAAGCAAATTATTTACAAACTGATGCTTTGAATAATACATACAGGTCTTCCATCGGCGAACATCTTATAAATAACCGTATCTGTGCCTCCAATTTTAGTGTCAACTTATTCTCCATTCTAAGTAAGTCACACTCTCCCTTTCATCTAAAGATTCTAAAAACAATTTAGATTAAGTTTTTACGACCTTCTCTTTGTCGACAAAAATAAAATTTCTCAGACTTGATGTAGTTTCTATTCGATTCAATTTTCTTTCACTTTTTCCCCGCTATAATCTCAATCGTATATTTTTCTCTTAATCTGAACCTTGATTTAGTTTTGTTAAGCGAGGTTCAGAATTGGTCAGCTTTTCTTTTCAGTTTTTAATTTTTTAATTTATCATGTTTAAAAATAAATATGGTCTTTATATTACCATAATATATGTATATATATCATAGCTTACTATATATATATATATATATATATATATATATATATATATATATATATATATATATATATATATATATCATAGCTTACTATATATATATATATATATATATATATATATATATATATATATATATATATATATATCATAGCTTACTATATATATATATATATATATATATATATATATATATATATATATATATATAGCATAGCTTACTATATATATATATATATATATATATATATATATATATATATATATCATAGCTTACTATATATATATATATATATATATATATATATATATCATAGCTTACTATATATATATATATATATATATATATATATATATATATATATATATATATATATATATATATATATATGTAAAGATAGATGAAAGAAAAAGGGTAAACATATACGAATTACAAATTTATTTCAACTTATGGTTTCTCTATCTCGTATATTGAGCTTAAACCATTTCACTATAGGTTCTATCAACTGAACGTATACTTTTAGTTTCATATTATATATATATATATATATATATATATATATATATATATATATATAAATCTCATAAACAATATTACAGTCTTACAGAAATCAACTAAAGTTTCGAAGCTACAGCATCTTTTCAAAGATTTTGAAAAGATGTAGCATCGAAGCGTTAGTTGATTGACGTAAGACTGTGATAGTGTTTATGTAATTTTATAAATGCTCGACTTGGTATTGAGCACTTTTGAAAATATTGGTTTTATGTTCATTTTATTAACATATTTGAACTTGATCAATTCATATATATATACACACACACACACACACACACACATATATATATATATATATATATATATATATATATATATATATATATAAAATAATTTTAAAAATCTATATATACAAAAATTGATGACACGTCCGATTATCGGCGAATGAAGGCAGTCATCTGCATATTCTTAAAACCGCTCAGGTAAACGACAAATAGTAAACACACCGGTAGACACTGATGTACTATCGCCAGTAAAAAAATAATAAAAACAAAACATCAGCGCTCGTATATATATATATATATATATATATATATATATATATAGAGAGAGAGAGAGAGAGAGAGAGAGAGAGGGGGGAGACGGAAGAGGGAGCGATATATATATATATATATATATATATATATATATATATATATAGATATAGATATAGATATAGATATTGACTGTTTAGTCAATCTAAGAAATAGGATGAATTGAATCGGAAATGAATTGAATCGGAAATTAAAGCTGCTCTAAATATCTACCTAATGGACTCTTTATAGGCAAATTCCTTCTGAAACAATAGGCACACACACCCTTTAAATGGGGTAGCCCTGATGTTCTTTAACGTAAAATAGGTCTAAAAATTAGGGAAAATTATTGGATTAAATCCAAGATTTTATTTTTCATTTCTAGTCATTCGTACGTCACATGACGCGGTATTTGTTTCAAGATCAAACAGGAAGTCACATAAACTTCGATTTAACCAATTAGTGAATTGAGCAGAAAATATTATATTATGTTTATATTTTTGATCATTAAGATATTTTTTTTAATTTTAATGTTTTATATTCAAAATAGTTCAATTTGAAATAATTCATCGACTCTTTTTTTTTCTTTTATTTATAGAATAAAATGAACACATTTTTCCAGAATGTTCTCATCGGATTGATTCTCATATGCAGCATCCGAGGTAAGTGTCGATTATCTTCATCAGTTGCGGCTTTTCTCTAATTGCAACACTCACAATTTATTTTCACACACATATACTTTTACGTCATATAAAATTAATCAAAGCAGAAGGATAGAGCAAATCTTAAACTATATAAAATATTCAGTATAAAATGTATAACGTATATAAATAATACATATAGTGTAATATATATATATATATATATATATATATATATAAATATTTGTTATTGTTTATTATCTATGTACGTATACGTTTCGTCCTTTTTTTAATCTGGACTCATCAGCATAGAGATATGACTATTCACTACAGCTCATGCGATTCGAAACCCTGGATTACAAGTATTTTTCAACCCAAATCCAACGTCGCTAACCGCGCGGCCAATTCTGAATAGCTAATAAACAATGATAATTTTAACACTTTTTAAAGCGGCTTGACGTACAGGCATTCTACTTCTATTAGGGAAGGAATGGTGCATTATAAAGCAAGTGACGTCATGCTGTGTTAGTACTACCATTACAGTGCTCTACTTTTTTACGAGGAGCGACAAATATATATATATACACACACACACACACACACACACATATATATATATATATATATATATATATATATATATATATATATATATATATATATATATATATATATATATATATATAAAAGACAGGTTCATTTTATATTCCAATAACCATGGCTTTTATTTTCTATTTTTATTTTTTCACATTTTCAAAAAACATAACATTCCTGTGAGATGTATTTTTACGACTCGTTTCCCTGGAGGTGAGCCAACGAACATTATTATATCAATATCGGCTCTGCTTCACCTAAAGATCATCAGAAAAGTCCATAAAGAAGAAAAGTTCTCAAATTGAAAAATCTTGGAAAAAAAACTACACCCCACTCTTGTTAGCAAAAACAAAGAAAAAAAACAAAGAAAAAAACTTTACACGAGGAAAGAATCTCCTTAGTACGCCATTTTTTTTAATTTTTTTGGATACAAAGTTAGCATCACCAAAAAATACGCGGACATTCGAGAAGTTTTAATTCAGTCATATTCCTTAATATAGTTATTTAATTCTATCATTTATTTATGAAAACTTTTAATTCACTCAGAGATGAGTTTAATTGTCTGAAATTACTTCATTTAACTTGCAAATGCCTATTTATCTCATATATATATATATATATATATATATATATATATATATATATATATATATATATATATATATATATATATATATATATATTCGAATGTGAGGTGATATATATAATTATTTCCACAATCAGACAACGCCGCAACCCACAACCTATGAAAGAAACAAACCGAAAGTCCTAGACTCGAGTTTCGTCCTCTTTTTGGGCTCATCAGTAGAACACATCCGAACTCAGGATTCGAAACCCGAGTCACTTGCATGCCAAGCGAGTACTCTGCCACTGAGCTACCACATACAAGAATGTCTGAATTTTACACAGATTAAGCAAATCGCGGCTAGGACTTCCGGTTTGTTTCTTTCATAGGTTGTGGGCTGCGGCGTTGTTTGATTGTGGAAATAATTATATATATATATATATATATATATATATATATATATATATATATATATAAAATTTTCATTTTTAAATATCTTTTAATGAAACTAAATATAAATATATAAAATTATATATTATAAGTTATAAATAACCGAAAGGGGATGATAAGTATTATAATGAATTCGTCTGAACTCTATAAAATACAGTAGTTTTGTAAATAACAAATATATTTTGGGGCAAAGATGAATAACACCAGTAAGGAGAAAATTTTTAATAACAAAATAGGTTAACAAAAAAATTAATCCGAACCAAAAAAACTAAACCTGATATCCGGAACGTTTTCGATCATGTTTGTTAAGAAGGTGGTGGCTGATAAACATTGCTGGGGAGCCATGAGATAAAATACTGTTTTGTTTTTAAATCTTCGGAACAGTTTTTCATAGTAAACAACTGATGATCCCTGCAATAATATTAAGGCTAACGTAAATTCTTGGAAACAAACTAATGCAGTGATTACTAGAGATTGATTGGCATACAAACAAAGGAGTTTTTCAACGAAGGACTTCGGACTAAAAGTGTTTTTATATAGTTTTGAAGGTTGAAACACTTCCAAGACTACATATCTATCTATCTATCTATCTATCTATCTCTCTCTCTCTCTCTCTCTATATATATATATATATATATATATATATATATATATATATGAGAAAGGAACGATGAGAGTAATCCAATGTAATGGAAAATGAAAAAGGAAAAACCGCGTGATATTTTTTATATATTTATCAACGTTTTGTCTTTATTTGTAAAAATTTCCTCAGGATGATAATTTTAAGAAAAATGTAATGCAAGTACATCGAAATATTGGGTTGACATGATGGGTTGATGAGAAAAAAAAGCAGTAGCTCATCATGTCAACCCAATATTTCGATGTACTTGCATGCCATTTTTCTTAAAGTTATCATCCTGAAGAAGTCTTACAAATAAAGACGAAACGTTGATGAATATATAAAAGATATCTCTTTGTTTTTCCTTTTTCATTTTCCATACAAACTTCAGAGGATATACATTATACTATATTAATTCACTTCCAAAGACCAAAACAAAGGCATCAGCCTCAACTGAGACCACACAAAATAGTGGTTAAGGAATATGGAAATACGGAGGGGCTAGAGGATTAAATAGACCTCCACTCGAAGAGTGCGGAGAGTACTGGCACCTTGGGGAAACTTATTGCCACCCAAATCACAGAGAAGACCAATGGTCGCTTCCAGCGAGAAATCAATGGTAAGAGGCTGTTACGATAATATAAAGTCATGTGCAATGGTTATCGAAAGTGATCAAGAGTGCTAGAAATCTGAAGAGACTTGTTGTCACTCAGACCCCAGGGAACACCATCGGTTATTATCATTGAGCAATCAGTGATCATGACCTGTGTGAGAACTCCTAGTGAGTACATGATGATGATGATGATGATGATGATGATGATGATGATGATGATGATGATGATGATGATGATGATGATGACGACGACGACGAGGACGACGATGAATGGTTATCAAAAGTGATGAAGAGTGCTAGAAATCTAGAGAGACTTGTTGTCACTCAGACCCCAGGGAACACCATCAGTTATTATCATTAAGCAATCACTGATCATGATCTGTGTGAGAACTCCTAGTGAGTACATGATGATGATGATGATGATGATGATGATGATGATGATGATGATGATGATGATGATGATGATGATGATGATGAATGACATAATAACAACATCAAATACAGTCTGTTCATAAAGTCGCTACAATTTTAAACTTTTTAGAAATTTTTTGTTTTTCTTGGAGAGAAACCATTTTATAGCAGTTCACTTGGCAGTTGTCCTTCCATTAACGAAATATCTGAAATACAAACCTTATTGTTAATAAAGGTCACAATGAAAACTGATTAAAACAAAAATAAATCTGATCAAGATATCTTATCAACTGTCTTCGTAATAATTTTATTTTTAAATTGTAATGAAACTGTATGGACATCAAATATATTGAATATAACTTAGTAGAACTAATTACAGACGTGTGATTATGGAATTGAACATGGTTCAGATTTGAGCGCTTCGCATATGCTACTCTTTAGTTCGTTGTGTTGGAAAGTGTCTTCGTCCCGTTTTCTAATATTAGAGCCAATACAAAGCTAAAAGACAGTGAGTCATGAATTCTGAGAAGTTATCTTACTTTATTTTTTTATCCTTGTGTTTGTTTTACAAATACTTCACTGGATTATGCTCCGATGAATTGGCTACTCTGGTGCCCCCTCGATGTAAATTCACTAGACCAACTCGACAATCAACTAAATCCCATTCATTCACTGTGGAGGTCCCCAGATGACGGAGAGCCTTCGACTCAAATAGCTTCTTTCCTCGTGCTGCTGAGCTCTGGAACTCCCTCCCTGCCCCCTGTTTACCCGACAGTACTGACATGCAGAAATTTAAAACTAATGTAAACAGACACCTCGCTGCGCAGATCACAATTTAGGTTGACCCCCCCCCCATCTTCCCTTTTTCTTTTTTCTCAGTAGCCCCTTACGTTTACAGTGGCGGCCTGCCTTGTTTGGGGTGAACTATGTTTTTTTTAAAAATGCCTAGTAGCCACTCGGGGATAAAGGGTAATCCGATCGTCGGTTGGACGATGAGCGAGAGATTGGACACATCCGTAGGAATTGGCATAAGATTTATTGAGATTAATTGTTTATCCAAGAGGACGGCGTAACACGTATTTGTTTACATTAAACTTGAAGAAGACCATGTTGTAGTCGGTTGGGAAGCAGCTTTGTGATATTTTGTTCCACGGATAGGACACTTAAAGGAATAAACTTTGTCCATAGAAGTTCCGCTTGGTTTGTGGTCAAAAGAAAGACAATTGCTCTACTACGGTTGAAGCCAGGCGGGTTCTTGCTGCAGATGTTTTACGAGGGGGAGAGGAATTGGAGCTCAGTCGAGCACCTATGATGAACATGAAAATACAGTAGAGTGGCTAGCAATAGCATTTTTTGGTGAAAGTGGCTGCAGGACAGAGAAGTGATCATCGCCCACTAGATTGCGAAGTCAGTTTTGTACTCTCTCAAAGAAAGAAAGAGTACTCCAAGAAGAACCTCCCCATATATGGAAACAGTACTCAATCTTAGGACGGATCTGGCTCTTATAAAGGTGGGGGATTGCGTCAGGAGTGAGGTACCTTCTGGAGCGATAGAATGATCCAACCATTTTTTTCAGCGACCTTGGCACCGGATTTGATGTAAGTCTTTCATTTCAGATCTGGAGTAAAAATCAGTCGCAGGAGCTTATCAATGAAGCGAGTTTCCTTAAGGAGAGGGCCATTTATTTTATCAGGGAGAAATAAAGATCCGAACGTAGGTGGTGAAAAGGGGGCAAGTTTGGTTTTGGAGGCGTTAAAAGTAATAAGCTACATTTAACCCTATTGTACAACGTCCTTGAATTCTGAAGAATGAAAGTCAGAAAGATGCTGGTCATCAGTGTTCTTCGATGTGCTGCCATAGATAGTTGTGTCGCCTGCATATATATATATATATATATATATATATATATATATATATATATATGATTATTTTTATTTACACAGACATCTACAAAATCTGCGACACTTAGACTTTAGATCATATTTTAGATTATGGTCTACGGTCAAGATCGGATTTTAACTCTGCATGATGAGATTATAACAGCTGTTGATCGACATGCCAGTGTCGCAGATTTTGTACATGTCTGTGTAAATAAAAATAATCATATATATATATATATATATATATAAACGCTCTATTTGATATTGAGCACTTATTATAAGCCCGGTTGAAATTCTTTGGATTACTATCCTGTGGATCTTTAGCGTGCCTGGATTATTATTATCATTCTATATATATATATATATATATATATATATATATATATATATATATATATATATATATATATATATATATATAGAATGGTAGTTTGCTTGAAGCATTGCTGGGTATAGTAGTAGTATGTTTTTAAAAGGCTTTTGGCAATGCAAATTCCAGGTAAGATGTAAGTTGGAAGGAACAAAAATAATAAATCGAATACGAAATAGGACTTACTATTTATTTTGTCTTAAAATCTTACATAGCAGCAAGGGTGTTGTTAGCTGTTTGTGTGATGTCTGAATGATTAATCAAAACATTTATTTAATACTTACGGAAAAGAAACTTCCCTTTGTCAAAAATAATTAATACCAGAAGGAATCTCTCCGATTGTGCAGAGAATACATATATATATATATATATATATATATATATATATATATATATATATATATATATATACGAATGATATCAAGATACGATTTGGAAAGCTATTTATGGAGATCAGGAAGAGGGTAGGGCACAGAATGGATTCTTGGGGTACGGCGGTATCGATATTATGAGCTTTGAACTTCCCTCCTTCAACAAGCACTTTAATAGACCAATCAGAGAGAAAATATTTGATGGTTGCGATAAAATTTTCAGATATTTCATAGCTAGCAAGTATGTGAAGAAAAAATTTGAGATAAACCATATCAAAGACCTATGCTATATCAAGAGTATCAGCTTAGAAACAAAGCCCTCGTCGATGGATTCACTGATCCTGTGTTATATCACAGTCAGCACGCCCGCTGTGGATTTTGCAGGACGAAATCCATATTGCTTGTCGCTAAGTAGATTGTTTCTATGTAAGTGGTTGACAACTTCTTGATTTATTACAGATTCGAACAACTTATTTATGAACGCACAGGAAACTGATCGATTTTTATTGAGATGCCTAGAACTGATCTCCAGTAGGATAGGTGAGATAGAGGCTTTACATCTGTTTAAGACCCTGTTTGTTATTCTCCTAAATTCAATGGAGCTAAGCCTATGATCAGCCACTCTAAATTTAACAGATTTGAGATAGGACTATTTAGCGTTTTTTATTACCCTTTTAGCATTGGTTTCGGGCAGATTTAAAGGAGGGTTGGTTTTAAATCATCTATTTCGTTGAAAGCAATTGAGATAGTGGATCCTGTGGGAAATAACGGCAGCACATTCAGGGGAGTCCCATGAATGTCTCTGTTGGAATGTTTTGGAAGCTCTCAGTATCAACGATTATCTAATCAGATATACCGGATACGATACAGGAAACGCTCTTTTTGAAAAAATTGTTTTCAGTGGGATTTCAGATATGAAGGATCTTTAGCTGTCACAATCGGCCATTGAGTATCAGAAAATTCTGTCTGTGATAGAAAGAGAGATCAGAGGAATTGCTGAGCTTCGTTTTAATCTTAATTGAGACAATTGAGTGATCAGAGGAATTGCTGAGCTTCGTTTTAATATTACTTTAAACAATTGAGTGATCAGAGGAATTGCTGAGCTTCGTTGTAATCTTAATTGAAACAATTGAGTGATCAGAGAAATTGCTGAGCTTCGTTTTAATCTTAATTGAGACAATTGAGTGATCAGAGAAAATGCTCAGCTTCGTTTTAATCTTAATTGAGACAATTGAGTGATCAGAGGAATTGCTGAGCTTCGTTTTAATCTTAATTGAGACAATTGAGTGATCAGAGGAATTGCTGAGCTCCGTTTTAATCTTAATTGAGACAATTGAGTGATCAGAGGAATTGCTGAGCTTCGTTTTAATATTACTTGAAACAATTGAGTGATCAGAGAAATTGCTGAGCTTCGTTTTAAACTTAATTGAAACAATTGAGTGATCAGAGGTATTGCTGAGCTTCGTTTTAATCTTAATTGAGACAATTGAGTGATCAGATGAATTGCTGAGCTTCGTTTTAATACTAATTGAAACAATTGTGTGATCAGAGGAATTGCTGAGCTTCGTTTTAATACTAATTGAAACCATTGAGTGATCAGAGGAATTGCTAAGCTTCGTTTTAATCTTTATTGAGACAATTGAGTGATCATAGGAATG
This sequence comes from Sepiola atlantica, assembly GCA_963556195.1. Lineage (NCBI taxonomy): Eukaryota > Metazoa > Mollusca > Cephalopoda > Sepiida > Sepiolidae > Sepiola > Sepiola atlantica. The sequence goes on along the minus strand of OY744533.1, from coordinate 72,683,643 downwards.
GCTGAGCTTCGTTTTAATATTAATTGAAACAATTGAATGATCAGAGGAATTGCTCAGCTTCGTTTTAATATTAATTGAAACAATTGAGTGATCAGAGGTATTGCTGAGCTTCGTTTTAATCTTAATTGAAACAATTGAGTGATCAGAGGTATTGCTGAGCTTCGTTTTAATCTTAATTGAGAGAATTGAGTTATCAGAGGAATTACTGAGCTTCGTTTTAATACTAATTGAAACAATTGTGTGATCAGAGAAATTGCTGAGCTTCGTTTTAATATTAATTGAAACCATTGAGTGATCAGAGGAATTGCTAAGCTTCGTTTTAATCTTTATTGAGACAATTGAGTGATCAGAGGAATTGCTGAGCTTCGTTTTAATATTAATTGAAACCATTGAGTGATCAGAGGAATTGCTAAGCTTCGTTTTAATCTTTATTGAGACAATTGAGTGATCATAGGAATGGCTGAGCTTCGTTTTAATATTACTTGAAACAATTGAGTGATCAGAGGAATTGCTGAGCTTCGTTGTAATCTTAATTGAGACAATTGAGTGATCAGAGGAATTGCTGAGTTTCGTTTTAATCTTAATTGAGACAATTGAGTGATCAGGGGAATTGCTGAGCTTCGTTTTAATATTAATTGAAACAATTGAATGATCAGAGGAATTGCTCAGCTTCGTTTTAATATTAATTGAAACAATTGAGTGATCAGAGGAATTGCTGAGCTTCGTTTTAATATTACTTTAAACAATTGAGTGGGCAGATGAATTGCTGAGCTTCCTTGTAATCTTAATTGAAACAATTGAACAATCAAAGGAATGTCTGAGCTTCGTTGTAATCTTAATTGAGACAATTGAGTGATCAGAGTAATTCCTGAGCTTCGTTTTAATATTAATTGAAACAATTGTGTGATCAGAGGAATTACTGAGCTTCGTTTCAATATTAATTGAAACAATTGTGTGATCAGAGAAATTGCTGAGCTTCGATTTAATCTTTATTGAGACAATTGAGTGATCAAAGGCATTGCTGAGCTTCGTCTTAATCTTAATTGAAACATTTGAGTGATCAAGGGAATTACTGAGCTTCGTTTTAATATTAATTGTAACAATTTAGTGATCAGAGGAATTGCTGAGCTTCGTTTTAATATTAATTGAGACAATTGAGTGATCAGAGGAATTGCTGAGCTTTGTTTTAATATTAATTGAAACAATTGTGTGATCAGAGGAATTGCTGAGCTTCGTTTTAATCTTTATTGAGACAATTGAGTGATCATAGGAATTGCTGATCTTCGTTTTTATATTAATTGAGACAATTGAGTAATCAGAGGAATTGCTGAGCTTCGTTTTAATATTAATTGAAACATTTGAGTGATCAGAGGAATTGCTGAGCTTCCTTTTAATATTAATTGAAACAATTGAGTGATCAGAGGAATTGCTGAGCTTCCTTTTAATATTAATTGAAACAATTGAGTGATCAGAGGAATTGCTGAGCTTCGTTTTAATATTAATTGAAACAATTGAGTGATCAGAGGAATTGCTGAGCTTCCTTTTAATATTAATTGAAACAATTGAGTGATCAGAGGAATTGCTGAGCTTCGTTTTAATATTAATTGAAACAATTGAGTGATCAGAGGAATTGCTGACCTTCGTTTTAATATTAATGGAGACAATTGAGTGATCAGAGGAATTTCCGAGCTTCGTTTTAATATTAATTGAAACAATTGAGTGATCAGAGGATCCCAGTGGAGACAGGACAGTAGATGTGCACTGTCGGGAAAGTTGTCAGAAAAAGATTTTTTAAAAAGGCTTGCAAAATGTCCATCAGCACCGGGTACGCGTGTGAGCTTGTCAACAATTTGAGTAAGCTCATATACAAAAGAAATGTCATGACAAAACCTCTCTTCATCACCCGTCTTGTTTGAGTGAACTAGACCCTCAACATTCTAAACATTGAAGTCGCTACAGACATGAATTCTAGCAGGGCAGTGATCGGTCAGTATCGTGCCGATTATGTCAGAAATTTGTTCGATAATAGTAACACCATGGGAGAGGGAACGATAGAGGGCAAAAATGAAAATGGTGCTGTGAGCAAGTGCCACACAGAAACACATATAAAGCTAATAAGGGTCTTTTTTGGACGTGTCCCTCCAACATAGAAAACCGTTCTGGTGAAGGCACCTATTCCATGACCATGGCGGTGTTGTGGGTCGGGTTTTGAGATCATGTTCGAATAATCTGTGATCATCTATAGAAATTGACGCGCTAATGCCAGTTTAGCACAAGAAACAACAGGTTCGGTTTAGTCTCCTGTAAATGGATTTCGACCTCTGGAAAGTTGGAACATAGACCCCTAATGTTGGAGATGGAGACCTGGAAAAAGGATCTACGTTAGAATTTTGGGGTTCTGGGTTTTCGCTTATGTTTTGTTTTATGAATTTTCATGATGGGGTTGGAAGTTTTGTGGAAGAAGTTCGCAGAGGTGCTAAGAGCAGAGCCCACATAGAATGAGTAAGAGAAAGGTACTCTTTGTAAAGCATTGAAAAAATAAAAGCTGTAGAATGAGTAAGAGAAAGGTACTCTTTGTAAAGCATTGAAAAAATAAAAGCCGTAGCAGTTACCACAAATATGGCATTGAGAGGCCCCACCGAAAACTACTACAGTGTCCAGATTCCATTTACCAAATTGCAATAAAGCAGCCCCTGTATTTTGTACCTGCTGATAGGACAGCCTCCTTGGGAACTACTCCATCTTGGCCTTTTGGCTAATATCAAAGTGTAGTATCTGTTCCGATGGATACTGCACCCCATACTGGTGTTGTCTTGGCCTTCGGGTCTTGATTTATGCCGGTCAATGGGTCTGTTCTGTGCAGTTCTAGGAGGTCCACCTTCCCAGGCTTTGCCTCCCCTCTTTGGGGAGGAGTAAGTTTATTGCTTACTGCCTGAGGCGCCCATACCGGGAAATGCCGACGGGGCTGCCCAGGCAATTTTTAAACCCCACTTTCCCGACCCGACCTTGGGTCACATCTTACTTGTGGGAGTAAGATAAAAAAACTGGCATCGTGCCTAACTCCTGGAGAGGAGTAAATCAATACTCCATGGTTCGGTGATTGTACTATCCGGCGGATAACGTCAGCCCAGGTTAAACATTTTCATTCAGCACTCTTATTAGTGACATGGTCACAAAAATAGGAATATAAGATTACTTAAGTCATCTCCAAATTAAGCTCCCACTGAACAACTGCTGATCTAGGGGACGGCATTTCTTACCCCTTACATGGCTCATGTAGAATGAGGACTGAAAGGCAAAGTAGGGAAAACGAGAGTTATAGAGCTGCTACAAATACACCCACATTGCCTTTTCTACACTCTATTGATTTGGGCGAAGAAGTCATGCGTAAGGCTGACTACAACAAATCGCTTCTCAATACTGTCCACGCCAGACAGTTGAAGTTCTTCGGCCATATAATGCGAGCGGACGGCTTGAAGAAACGCTTGATGTTCGGATAAATCGACGTCAAAAAGAATAGAGGAAGACAGCGTACCAAGTTCACAGATAGCCACAACAGTGTCACTGGAATCACGACTCTAGATCTCATCAGAAAGACCGAATGCAGAGAAGAATGGAGAGCCATGATCACCGATGTCTGCAAACAGACCTGATACCTGAAAAAGAAGAAGAAGAAGAAGAAGAAGAAGAAGAAGAAGAAGAAGAAGAAGAAGAAGAAGAAGAAGAAGAAGAACCTAAAAATCTCTTCGTTTGGCTTTAATTTTTAAGGTGGCCGTAATATAAATAAATTCTTATTTTTGGTTTAAGTGTACTTTGTCGGAATATATTATAAACGATCATTACAATAGACATTAATTTTACAATGGCTTTTATTGAACATTTTAAGCATGTGATAAAACAAAAATAATTCAATTCTATTGTTTTACTTGTTAATTTACTGCCCAAACGTGGTTTCCAGCAATAATTATGTTTTCAAGATGATTTCTTGTCGAACTCGAGAATATTCATATCGAACTCGGGAATCTGTACACAATTTCGAACGGAAACCTTTATTTAATCTACGCGGGTAGATTGCTCTCGTTCCGTCACCCATGACCGGGTAGATGTTTCAAGTAATTCGTAATTGTATTCTTAGTATCGCCCGTACTAAAGATTGAAAAAGATTGAAGACTGTCACTTAGAAATGATTAAACAACATTTTTATCCGTTGCGCCACGGTTTTTATATTTGTTTGGTGTCATTTTCTTTTCATGGTTTTGTTGGTGTATGTACAAGCCAGTGAAGAATAAAATAGTGTTTTTTTTATTCAAAGGATGTTTATTTTTTGCTTGGGTCTACTTGTCTTCTTCTTCGACACATAGAGCATAAGTCATCGTAAACTAAAATAAACATAATTCATAGAACAAAATACATAAACAAAAGCATAAAACAAATGGAAAATACACAGACACACAATAAACACATACCAAACTTTTCATCTTTTCCTGGTGGTAAATTATTTCCAAGTGTTCAACCCGTGCTACTCAAACACTACATGTTGTTGTTCTTGGCCTTTTGGCTAAGATCAAAGTGTAGTATCTGTTCCGATGGATACTGCACCCCATAGACTGGTATTGTCTTGGCCTTCGGGGCTTGATTTACGCCAGTCTATGGGTCTGTCCTGTGCAGTTCTAGGAGGTCCACCCTCCCAGGCTTCGCCTCCCCTCTTTGGGGAGGAGTGAGTTTATTGCTTACTGCCTGAGGCGCCCCTACCGGGGAATGCCGACGGGGCTGCCAAGGCAATTTTTAAACCCGACTTTCCCGACCCAACCTTGGGTCACATCTTACTTGTGGGAGTAAGATAAAAACTGTGCCTAACTCCTGGAGAGGAGTAAATCAATACTCAAACACTGTGCCTTTTGGCTAAGATCAAAGTTTAGTATCTTTTCCAATGGATGCTACAACCCCTAAACTGGTATTGTCTTGGCCTTCGGGGCTTCATTTACGCCGGTCTATGGGTCGTTCCTGCACAGTTCTAGGAGATCCACCCTCCCAGGCTTTGCCTCCCCTTTTTGGGGAGGAGTGAGTTTATTGCTTACTGCCTGAGGCGCCCCTACCGGGGAATGCCGACGGGGCTGCCTAGGCAATTTTTAATGGCCAGAGTGCTCACTTTCTCGGGCGCTGGCTTTTCAGCCACTACTTTCCCAACCTTGGGTCACATCTTACTTGTGGGAGTAAGATAAAACTGGCCTTGTGCCTAACCTCCTGGAGAGGAGGTAAATAAATACTCAAACACTGTGTGAGCAGACTATGTCACTTTTATAATACTAGAAGCCCATACAAGGGAGATAACTACTTGACCTGTTACAGTGCATGTGCAACACCAGACCTAGGCTTATTTTACCTGTGATCCTGTCACAAGGATAGTGTTTACCTATCCCATCTGTAGAAATAACAGTGCACTATCACACACGTTGTACATGTTAGATGTTTAGAATAAAGAATGTAGGTAAGTATTTGTTTTAATGGTTTCCGGATGTATATAGACATATAGAACATTTTTCCGAATACCCTACAGATGCATGAGTTCAGATTTCTTTTTAATCTAGCCAAATAATCAGAATTTTACTTTTTATTTATAGCATAAATTAATAATAATCATACATGTTTATTCGGTACTTTTTTTACATTGGGACCCGCTCTAAATTTGACCATGACCCTAACCCTAACCCTAACCCTAACGACGGGGTCAAAGTTAGCGCGGATCTCAATGTAAAAAAACGATCGTATGGTTGAAAATTCGCATGCGCTAAATCAAAGGGACGTTATTCATCCAAAACCGACGCAGTAGTAGTATCAATACAGTTGTGTTTGTATTTATGTTGAGATTGATACGTTTTATTGACGCACGATGTACTAATCTATATATTATTACAGTATCTTTAGATATATTGTGAAGTTAAAGGTTAGTGATTAGTCAAGCTTTTCTTTAGCTATTCTTGGTGAGAGTTTTATATAGACTCTCTCTTACACTTATGCTAATTAGGCAGATTAATTTGGCAGTATAACTTCAAGAAATATTTACTTTCTTTTGCAGCCAAGTTAATCATTGACGATGAATGTTCCAGTGATACGTTGCCTTGCCCGGAAAACTCAGAATGTCGGCCTTTGTCCTGCCTCGGATATCATTGCACATGTAACGAAGGGTTCATGCCTACCGAAAACAAAACCGAATGCATCAGAGGTAAAACGAAAAAAAAGAATCAATTCTTCCTCTTTATCCGCGTTTAAGTGATATCCCATGGATATGGATATATTAATACGCTTATCAATAGCTACTTGCTCACATATGTATATGTTTACATTGTGCTGTAAAATGGCGAAAACTAATAATCTGTTCAAAAAATAAAAGTGTTTCTATCTATGTATTTATCTATAAAAATATCTATGTGGGTGTGTGAAAAAATAAGATTAACTAAGATACTACAGAGAGAAATTGTGTACTTTAATTGAAACTTTCAAAATAATTAATGGCATTTAGTTGAAATTTTCAAAATAATTAATGGCATTTAATTGAAGCTTTCAAAATAATTAATGGCATTTAATTGAAGCTTTCCAAATAATTAATGGCATATCATTGAAAATTTCGAAATAATTAATGGCATTTAATTGAAGCTTTCAAAATAATTAATGGCATTTAATTGAAGCTTTCAAAATAATTAATGGCATATAATTGAAACTTTCAAAATAATTAATGGCATTTAATTGAAACTTTCAAAATAATTAATGGTATTTAATTGAAGATTTCAAAATAATTAATAGCATTTAATTGAAACTTTCAAAATAATTAATGGCATTTAATTGAAGATTTCAAAATAATTAATGGCATTTCTAATTATGGTGGACATTTATAAATATTTTTCCACGATTCGGAAGGTTATTGGCAAGATAAAGTTCAATAATGAGATTAGATTAGATTGCTAATATAATAATATATTTTTGAACAAGTTGCCAGATTAAATTAAGCACACCAATAACGTAATATATTGTAAGATAGAATTAGATGAATTTTAAAAGAAATACTGGTAAAAAAAGGAATCAAAGAAGTTTTTTAATCGGATGAAATATTTAAGGGAATTTGATCTGTATATTGATATTGTATTAATACTGTAAATGTCTGCGCCAATTCTTTTAAAATGTTTTATGAAGAATTTTGTTAAAATTCTAGTAGTGTATAACGCAATGATCTTATGTAAGCAAATGAGCTTTCAGTATTTATCAATGTTCATCATTGTGATTTCACTTAATTTCAGCAGTAGCTAAATGATGGGCAAGTGGTTAGTAGACGGTCAAGTTTCGATCCCGGCTTGAGGCACACATCGCACTGAAGAGCTGTGATACAGCTAAACTGTCTGCTAGTGGATTTGCTATATATGAAAGTGGTGTAAAACTATCCTGTTTGGGGAATTATATTTTATCCGTACTGAGATCATTGGCTGAAGAGCGAAATTAATAAAAAATGAAACTAATGAATAGTGTTATTCGAAATATATATCGATTACTAGACGAATATCCACCCAAATAGAAATGAAAACGTTAGCAATGAAGAGAAAATATGTAACTGCATAAATCGTACACTTTGTCCACTACAAAATAAATGCCTACCCAAAAGTATTGTATACCAAGCAACAATATTTGCCATGGAAAGACCAAATAACAAGAAATACTACGTGGGTATGACCTCTCTAGATTTTAAAACCAGATATTATGATCCAAAAAGCACATTTAAAAACAGAGAACGTCGAATTAAAACAGCACTAGCAAACCACTATTGGGAGCTAAAAGAAAATGGACGCTCACCAATAATTGAATGGAAAATAATACGACAGGCCAGTACATGTAGAAATTTAGACGACCCGTGTAGATTATGCCTGAATGAAAAATTTGAAATCCTAAACTTTAAAGATCCTCGAAATATATTAAACTGTAGAAGTGAGATAGCAAACAGCTGCTTACACGGAAATAAATTTACCTTAGGCTAACGATAAATAAATAAATAAATAAATAAACAAATAAGTAAAAAAAAAATTTTAAACTAAACAAAAACTTAACAATTTAAAAATCAAAACCTAAAATAGAAATACAAGGAACCACGTGTTAAAATAAATTCATCCATTATATTGACACAACAAAGGAAACAGGATATAAGCCAATCTATAGACAACAGAAGAATAGAACAGGATATAGGAAGTAACACCAACAAGACCTTTGTTCACGGTAAGACCAACGATTGGCTGAAGAACAACACAGAATCTGATTGGTTAACTAGCTATCCGTGTATATAAAAACACTCGGCAAAAATAACTCCATGCATTTTAGCCTGAAGATTCCCCCGGGGGTGAAACGCGGGAGCCTCTGTGTAGTTTAATTGCCATAAATATAGTTTCATAGCTTACTATATATATATATATATATATATATATATATATATATATATATATATATATATATATAAAATGAAATAATAAAATAAGGTGCAAATCAAATTTTATTAGAATTCAAAATTCAAGCAAAGTATCTTAAAGTCCTTAACTCATGAGTTTTCAAAGATAATTCTTCTCATCAAATGAGAAGAATTATCTTTGAAAACTCATGAGTTAAGGACTTTAAATACTTTGCTTGAATTTTGAATTCTAATAAAATTTGATTCGCACCTTATTTTATTATTTCATTTTATATTATGCTATTAATGCTCTATCCAGTATATTGAGCTTCAGTTTTTACCTGGATGTTCACTAATTAAAAGATATTAGTTGCCTCTTATATCTTTTGTTGGATTAACATTATATATATATATATATATATATATATATATATATATATATATATATATATATATATATATATATATATATATCAATTAAGCTACACAGAGGTGCCCGCGTTTCATCTTCGTCGGGAATCATCAGGCTAAATTGCATGGAATTCGTTTATTTATTCACGTGGTTTTTAGTCTAGCTAGCTAACCAATAAGATTAAGGTCTATATAATTATCGGCTCGTGTTTTTGAATCGTAGGCGTGTCCCTTTTCTTCGTAAAATTCTCATGGATAGTTCTGCTCTTGAGGATAAATCGACTCTAAAACTTCTTGGTCTTTCTCTCTCATCACATCTTTCTTAGAGTTCATACATTAGATCCATTGCTCTTTCTGCTTATCGTAAAGTCGGTTCTCTCTATCATTCCAAACACTTTCTCACACCATAACCTATGCTCTATCTCTACAAATCTACAATCAGACCATGTATGGAGTACTGTTGTCATATTTGGGCTGGTGACATTTGAGGGTTCTTGATAAGATGCAGAAACGTATATGTAATTTGATTCGTCCTACCCTTTCTTCTTCTTCACACCCTCTCCCTCGCAGACGTAATGTTGCTAGTCTCAGTCTCTTCCATAAATACTATCATGCCACGTGTTCTTCAGAATTATGTGATCTATTCCCTGCTTTTTTTGTTCCAGCTCGTTTGACTTGTTGGTCTAGTGGTCTCCATCAATTCGCTGTTTTCATACCTCATTGTAATAAAGCTTTCTATTCCAGTAGCTTCTTTCCAAGAACAACAGGCTTGTGGAACTCTTTTCCTGTTGACTGTTTTCCTCCTGCATATAACCTTGGTCTTTTCAATACGAAGGTCAATAGGTATCTCCTATCTTTGCGATAATCATAGTTGTTCTTGTTAGAGCCTTACATCAAGTGGCTTCATGCCTTGTCTTGAGCGATTTCCATAAAATATTTATATATACGTAAAGGAAATAAGGGTTAAGGCAATCCTCTATCGTAAAGAAAATGAGTACTTTCGATTATCAGTATCGTAAAAAATATAAATGAATGAATAGCTTCATTTATATATGATGGTATGTCTCCCATTAGCCGTTTCGTTAAGCTCAGTTAGCAGAAACCCAAACGCCAATCAATGG